>CM076982.1:29840252-29875252 GCA_039105355.1 Benthosema pterotum | reverse complement strand
ACACTGCAGTACATATCAACCCATAATACTAATACAGTACCAACCTAGGTAGTTTAAATAGCATATTAAGGAGACGTAATAGTTATGTACAGTATATAGGACGTCAAATGTATTACCAGGTTTTAGTGCCTAAGTTGTAAAATCGATCTGAATTGAGAGTGTCTGCTAAATGCCTAAATGGTAAATTCAAGTCATCTCCCAGTGTTCAATATGTAATTGGAAAATGACAGATTTGAAAGACTGGATTGAGAAACAAACCACTGGGCTTTTTCCATATTATCTTCTTTTGGTTGGTCATGTTTACCAATCTGGGAACAGAGTGAAACGTGATATCAGGTAAGGAATTAGTGATGACCATGCAGTGTTATGGTCCTTTTGAAGGGCAAAGTGAGAAATAAGGGGGAAAAAAGTTTTACCCTGTGTAACACGTGTACTCAATTTCTGCCCCAAATTCAAAGCTGTTTCCCTTCACAAAAGTGTAGTCTGCAAATTCTGCTTCACCCGGATTACCACAGCTTATGACTGAAAAGCAAAAAAAAAAGAAAAAAGAAAAAAAGAAACTTGGTGTTTTGCACATTACACAATTCATTACATCTTTACGATAACGCCCCGTGTCACATGCTTGCTTTATCGCGTGGCGTTTTCTAAGCACAAAACGCCAGTCCTCTTGCAAATGAACTACAACATAGAAGCCATAATTTATTACTCCCCTGTAGAAGGATTTTGCTTAGCAAAAATAAAATTGACACTATTCACCATGATAGAATATGTACATATCCTATCATAACCGAGCCAAGGTTTAGCATTTCCCATTCGTCAGATATAACAGACAAACAATCATGTATATTTTTCTGAACGGTTAAGTGACGGTATAACTTACGTTGACATTTGGGGCCAGCAAAGTTCCATCCATTGTCCAGACACGTTAAGCGGAGGAATCCCCAGAAGCCTACATTACAGCCCACATTCACACGTGATCCTGCAGGGTAGGATTCCTTCAGGCCCGTTAGGTCATAATTGGAGCTATATTCAGGACCGTTTCTGAAATCTGCAAGTTGACAATCTGAATAAAAAAAGGGAAAGAAAACACAACGTGTATCAATTTGACACAATCTTTTAACATAAAAATGTAGTAATCTAAACAAACAAACATTAAAAACCGACACAAAAATGTTGGAATAAGAAGCTTGTATTTGTCAGAGCCACTATTCTCATGTATTGTATACTACAGTAGTGCACTCTAATACTGTAGTAAAATATGTATATATATATTTTAAAAGAGTTAAAGAGTAAAATAAATAAATGATAATAAAGTATAGCAAAGTTTTCATGTGGAGGGGGGGTAAATTTGCACATCGAGGCATGAGTAAGGCATAAACATGCAGCCTACAAAAACATACTTTATATGCTAATATTCCTTATACTAACGCAGCTATAGTGAATACTTAATGTGATCTATGGGTATGAGAATGCTGTCTTACCTGGAATACTTGAGCTCACTGAATTCAACATATGGATCCATAACAGGAGGCAGCTTTGCCTTTTGATGACATGCATTTTCTTTGGTCAGGTCTGCTGATCTTCCTGTCTAGGAAGGGATATAGTTGGCCGTGACCGTACAGTGGCTTATATGACCGACGTTTGACTTTATTGTATAAAAAAGGTAAAATCAATAAGCTCTTGACACGTCTGTGTCAATGTCTGTCACGTGACATGTCACCCGGTAATGCGCTGAGAGGTTTCAACATGCAGGACAGACACAACAGTACTGATCTAAATTGTCAACAAATCAGGCACAAATTAATGCAACTCACTGTTGGTTCTCTCTTTTGGTATGTGCAGCTTGCGTTCCAATTTTGATGTTTACTTTTTGATTGACTAAACCGTATTCCAGTAAGGGTTTCTAACGTCCGGTAATCATTTGCAGAAATCAATCGATTCAGCAAACAAAACAAACTGAGCTTTGATTTGTGCTCATCTAAATATGAGCACCATTTCTGAAAAACGACTGAGGTCTTTTGAAACAAGGCAAAAAAAAATGCAGTACCGCAGTGACCATTCAAAGTTACCTAGTACATCTTTGATATGTTTTTTTTTTTTTTTTTTTACATTTGAAGTGTCAAATAGAAATACACATCCCTTCTAAGGCGCAACAAATCCTTAAAAACACTGGAAGCTCCAAATATATTTATACTTGCTAAAAGGAGATTTCAACCTCTTGTACTACTTATAGGCACTTTACTTTTATCAATGTTAAAGGTCTGGACTTTAAAAAGTCCAGAGATTTTTTTATTGTATTAATTCCAGTCTCTGTGGGGGTATCTCTACGCAAATACAGTATGATGACCATTGCAAGGACAGATTCATTAATTTGCTATAGTGACATAACAAGCTTGTAAGGTGTGACATTTCAATTAGATTGCAGAACATGCTACTTTGTCTTACTCTTCAACATGCCTTCTGCCTGGTGAAGAGTTTTGCACATTGGAAAATGGAAAAATGTGCCATTTTCCACATTGGCCTGTTATACTGTAGCAGCACCCTCTTAGAGGACAAAGATGAACCTTTGAACTGCATTTTTCATTGAAGCAGCAGGCCACCAGGAGGCCAATTTTTGAAAAACACATTTTTTCATATTACTCATCCAGATTCTGTCCGAAAATCCCACAGTTTATTACACACCATCTCTAGAGTCATGTGCTCATGATGGATGTGTCCCATATTTCATATTCGATCGTAATTGCCTAGACCCTACAATTCACTTTCAAACTTTGCAAGATTGGTTTGTTTACAACAAAAAGCACGTCATCAGATGATGAACACAGCAGGCAATTTACATAAAGTCTTTAACACTCTTTCAAAAAATATCCCAGTCTTTTCACAATGGCTTGTTTTGGACAAAATGCCTCAGATCATAAGTCATAAGAAGAAATGGCGCCCTTTTAACATTTCCCTACAGCTACCACCAGGAGACCACAACCTGACCTGGCCAGGTTGTGGCCAGTGCCCAGTAGTGCAATTTTCTAGAACCCGAAATTGCCTCCAAAGAGTTGTTTCTTGTGAGATTGCCACCATTGTGTGTGAATGGGGGAAGTGAAGATGACGAGAAAAGTTGAGAACAGGGGCGGATATAACTTGTCCCATTTGGGGGGACAAGAGAACATGTTGGAAGGGCAAGAGAAAATGGTATGGGGGCGGCTTCATCCGCCTCCATACCATTTTCGGTTGCAGGACTTTTATTAGTCAAGTAAAGCATCAATAATAACATCAGTTGTTGTTGAAGTTGCGACAGACACGCAGCATGCATAAAGCTAAAGGTCTGACTCAGAGAGTTTTCCGTTTTCAGTGATGAAATGCTGTTGGTTTAGAGGTGCCAAAATTGTAGTTAGTATAGCAGTAAGTAGTGTTTCAACTCATTTTAAATATAAGCACTTTAATTTGAAATATCTTGGGTTGTTTTGCATGGCATTGTGTTTGAGGGGGGGAGGCAGACTGGGTATTTAGGAAGGCATTGCCCCCCCCATGCCCATGCCTAGATCCGCCCCTGGTTGAGAAGCATTTCTATAGTGTACACTATCATTATCTTTATTCTTTTCCCTTACTTTATCTAGCCTTCTTATAAAATCTCATGTTAGCTAGTATCCTACGTAGCTAACATGAGTTTATTATTAGGCACACTGGTTTTGTAACTACCGGTAAAACTTATGTATGATATGCATGCTACTATGGATCCCGGTATACATGCACACCCCTTTCCAGTAACTGACTACAGTATTGACATTGTGGTCATGACTCTGGACACGGTCACAAGGTCATTTGTTGGTGAACTGTTGGATGTAGGCCTACTACTTTGTGTAGCCTGCCCTATATCAACCTCAGCTACAGTGAAAATAGGGGCTGTGCCCTCAATTGTACCTCCGCGTAGAAATAATTAAAGCAAGTTGACGATTAATTTACTTGCTTACATCATACCTGGGCATTATCCATTATGCGGCCCTTTGGCTGACTCTGACCGGCCCAGGGACCACAGAGATCCTTGAGAGAGTTTCATTTAAATAATGGAAAGTTGTTTAACCAGATGTAACTCTTTGAGAACGTAAACATGAAACCAAATGGACCCTTGAGGTTCCATTTGGTTTCATGTTTACACTCTCACCACTCTCTTAAAATATCCATCATTTGAATTATTACCTAAACTGTACACAATCAGAGAATGTAAAAGAATAGTCATTTTTTATATCTATGTTTGCCTGGTATGTTTGTGAAATACAGCCTGGTATTGTGGAGCTAAAATGTCATCAAATGGTGGTCCTCTGTGGCACAAATACTGAATAAATAGAGATCCCTGGTGTCAAAATGGTTGGTCTTACTTTTATTTAGCCTACTTTTATTTTTGAAATTACATTAATATTATGCAGACTGTAGTTCAGCCTTTAGTCCTGGCCCTCCACAATATTTTATGGATCTCATTTGGCCCCTTGCGAAAATTAATTGCCCACCCCTGGCTTACATGGTGTTGTGTATTGCAGTTCCTCTCACGGACGACAGAGGTCGGGTTCTTCCTTTATAAACGGGCAGTCTTCTCACCACTCCATTCATGCCGTAAGAACATGTTCACAGGGGGGAAAAAAACACAATCATTTATACATCATACATTGAATAACATTCAAACAAAAGAAAATATAACGTGAGAAATGATAAATCTAATAATTAGAATACCTCGTTGGCCACTTGTTGTGGAAAGAGGTTCTTGAAGCTGGAGTCTCTTTATGTCTTTAGAATGTTTGTTTTAGAAGCATGAGGCAAGTCCACTGCCTCTCCCCAGGTTGGTTGAGGCTGTGCTCAGGATCACATTACATTAGGAATTGGCACTGGGTGAAAAATGGGTTACAAAATCGTGGGATTAAAAAAATAAAGGGAAAAAAATAGATTGAGAGTTTACTTCAGCTTTACACATATTTCTTAAACTTTAAACAGTTCGTTATCACTCTACTTCCAAGTGTGCTGCCTCCTTACTGAACAACAGAGTCTGAATGTTTAGTTTGAACCACCTGCAATCAATGCATCAATCAGTGAGTCAATCATGGTCCAATGACAGACAGGGAACCTGGTTCTGCTTCAGGAAGTTATTAAAGCATTTTTTTAACTTCGTGTGAAAAAAATAATGCACCCATAATAAGTATTTGAGGTATTTAAGTATTCATTTTAGTAGTATTTAGTATTGGGGAAGGCTTGCCTGTGTCCCTATGATTGTATTTTGTTTTGTATATTTTCCAAAGTTTTGCGGCAATCAGAAATTAGTTAAAGGTAAGAGGCAACTTTTTAGCCAAAAATCAAAATAGTTATAGCGACATGTTTTGCCCCCCACTACGTTAGTGTAGTGGGGGGCACAGTAGTGACTAGTGAGTATAGAGATACTGTGTAGGCTACCTGTTTGCGTAATATGTGGGCAAAATAATTAAAGTGTGTGCAAAAATTGGCTACGGGGACACAAAAGGAAGGACCGAGGTGAAAACAGTCTCTCGAGCTTTTGGCTGGACGGAAACAAAAGCTATAAGACAAAACAATATAGCTTGAATAGTGCATTTATTAATTCTTCATGCATAAACCAGGGAGTGAAGAAATGCTATAAAGCATCAAACATAGCCTTAAGACAAGACATTCATCTTCTGACCATTTTCTTCTCTAGAATACATCAGCCTAATAGAGGTCTGTCTCTGTCAAACCTGTCATTTGGCATACAGTATTATAAAATACATATTATTCGATAATATTTGCTTCTACATCTTGGCTGCACCTCCTCGACCCAAGATGGACTTCTTTGTGTTTCTCTCAGGTTTCAGAAGGATTATATAACATTTTGGTCCAAAAAGTGCCACCAAAATGCCAAAACTCGATGCTAAAATAGCAAACACTTCCACTACATCTGCATATTTGCCTGGAGAGCTGATATACGCTGGGATGAAGGCGATCCACACAGCACAGAAGATCAACATGCTGAAGGTGATCAACTTGGCTTCATTGAAGTTGTCTGGAAGATTCCTTGCCATGAATGCTAGGAGGAAGCTGAGGAGTGCAAGTAAACCAATATAACCTAATAACACTGCAAATCCAACTGTAGATCCCACATCACACTCATAGACTATCTTATCACTGTGATATTGTGTGTTTTTATAAGGGGTTGGTGAGGCAGACACAAGCCAGGTTATGCAGATTGCTGCCTGGATGGAAGTAAGAGCCAGAACTGTTCCTCTCTGCTGCATAGCACCAAACCACTTCATAATGTCTGTAGCCCCAGGCCTGGAGGCCTTGAATACAGCCAACACCACCATAGTCTTTACCAGGATACACGAGACACACAGCACAAAGCTGATCCCAAATGCTGCATGCCTCAGCTGACAAGTCCAGAGTCTGGGACGACCGATGAACAGAAGTGAACACAAGAAACATAGTTTGAGTGACAGCAGAAGTTGGAAGCTGAGTTCTGAGTTGTTGGCGCGCACCATGGGTGTGCTTCGATGATAGATGAATATTCCCAGTACAATAGCAGAGATAAATGTGCCCAGCAATGAGATGGTTGTCAAGGAGATTCCCAGGGGCTCATGGTAGGAGAGGAACTCCAGGCTCTTAGGAACACAGTGGTCACGCTGGGGACTGGACCAGAAGTCCTCTGGACAACTGGTGCACTCTGTAGAGTCTAACAAAGACAACAAGGTAAAGACTAGTACAATAATATTGTTCTAAAGATAAACTACCATACATTGCTGCATTACTTGAGGTAAACCTACCAGTCTCATTGCTGATCTCTCCCTCAGAACAAGCAATGCAGTCAAAGCAGCAGACAGGTTCCCCTTTCCTTCTGGCCACACGGGTTCCAGGAGAACAGCTCTCACTGCACACTGACTGAGGTGGCTACGAAGAAATTGAACAATGATCAATCTAAGCGAAAAGGTGACTAATATAACTAACTAGTAAAAGTAAATGGTAATTTTAGATGAACTGTATCATAGATTGTTTATATGTTACATGTGCAGGTCTGTGTGGGTCCTACTGCGCTTATTTGAAATCAGGTTGAGTTGCTGCCATGCTGCCTACATACCTGAATGTATTTTTTCTTTGTTCATTTACTCTGTGATAATTCCATGTGGCATGGATTAAGACATTGTCCAGACACGATAATAAAAAAATTCATTCATTCATTCATTCACATCATCAGCTCAGCATTATCTGATTTAAAAAAAAAAAAACTTTAAGTGAAACCTTTTTGGTTTCAAAGTTCCAGAAGATTCTGTCTTCATCCAGGATCAGTTCTTCAACTCCTGAGGCGGACTTCCTGTACACACCCACATTGTTCACTGTAGTGGTTCCATCAGGGAGACTCACCAAGTTAACCACATCATAGATCGGCAAAGGATCACCGTTCTCATCAAACGACACAGGATCACCAGAGGATGTGGTGAAGTTGACCTTTTCCAGATAATGGACAAGCTAAAACATGGTGGTGGTGATGAAGAAGAGCAACAGACTCTTAAAAACGTACAGTAGTGCAATATACACGATAGATGTTCTGTCCCTACTCGCGTTGTAGGGACAGATACAACCTGGTACACAGAAAGCCATCTTGACTCAGTGTTCCCGGTATAAAGACTTCTGTTTACTGTGTTACTGTTCCAAACAATGATACACATTAAAGGGACACTTCTCCAGTTCTCTGTCTTTGGCATTTTGCCTTTATTAAATAGATGTAAGTGAAAATTGACAGGAAAGAGAGAGAGAGAGAGAGAGAGAGAGAGAGAGAGAGAGAGAGAGAGAGAGAGAGAGAGAATGGGGAGACAACACCGTTATAATATACATTTTCATCCTTTGTCAACCTTGATCATTACATTATTCTAAATTATTTATATAACTGTCAACAGGCACACAATGAATTTACTGCATATTACACCTGCCACGGCTGTATTGTCTGCAAACTGGCACACGTGTTCCCAGTGAAAGGCCCTCTTCCTGGGACACACTGCAGCATGTCATGGAGGGCGTGGGCCAGAGCGTACACGGCCTTGTACACCGTATAATCTTGCCTGAGGTCAGACACGTCCAAAAATGCGGTTTCCACCGTCCCAAGGTCCTCTCGTCCCGTACACACCCTCCCGCCAGCGGCCACCCACTCTGGCGGAAGCGGAGCAAATTTACAACGAAACGTGTGCTCCCAAAACTCCCTCACCTGAGGGAACAGCATGAAATCTTCAGCATTGATTTAATCGCTTGGGAACAATAAAAACATGTTTAGTTTTTCGTGGTTTTGCCTTTACTTTATAATTCTATTGTGGGATAAACGGTAGGCTAACAGGGGCTTAAGGGAGTCGAACCCGTGGCACACTGCCAGACTGGGTTAGACTGACGCTATACACGGAACCACCCACAGACTCACTATGGTGTTGTGGTGGCTGTTGTCGGAGTCATTGTCCGGGTGGACTTCTAACAAGAAGTCCTTTAGACCCGGTATCTCTCCGCGGCGGATGGCGACGCACAGGGTTCCTCTCAGGTAGGGCATGAAGTCGCGATTCTGGAGTATGGTGTCTGTTGTCCAGCCCTCGCTGCCCATCCACTGCAGGCCCGTGGCGTTCTGCTTCACCACCTGTCGGTCGCATTGAACAGCATAGTATACGGATTACGGACATTTGCATTTGTACCTGCCTCAAAAAAAGCTTTCCTTTTCTTCAGTGCTTTGTGGCTGAAGGAAAAGCCCAAAACAAAAGTGGCACTGGGGATCGACATAAACATTAAAGGTGTGGTGACTCAACGCTATATGTGATTAAAGGTGCTCCAGATGTTAAAGGCGTTCTTGGCGTAATTTGCATATGATCAGTCAAAAGCACCCTGGTGAGGACTGAGTTAAGACAGGCTAGCAGAGACGCTGGTGAATGGTGTGGTTTTGATATGTGCTTATTGTGCAACTACACAGCTGCTGGCATTTACTGTATGTGAGATGGTGGTTAAATGGATATGTCACTTTCAAATAAAGCACACATGAAAAGAACATTCATAATGGAAAGATCACACCCCCCTCATGCAAGTACAACTAGGCACTAGAACAAAAGACGGATGTTTTTTCAAATGCATTTCTCATGGAGTTTAAATGGAGCTTGATGTCGCAAACACATTTGAAAATGAAATACCCCTTTAATTTGTATTGCTGTTAAATAAAATGCTTGCAATTGAAGTGTAGCTTATGATATTCATGTACTTTTGTAGATATGAAAGGATGTTTCCACTCAGGCCCAGATGTAACATTTCCCAATTGGGGGGCAGGTGAAAATGGTTTTTGGGATGGCTTTGCATCCAAACCATTTTCGGTTACAACACTTATATTAGGCAAGTAAGCATCAATAATAACATCAGTTGTTGTTGAAGTTGCAACAGGCACGCAAGGTCTGACTCAGAGAGTCTTCTGTTTTCAATGATGAAATGCTGGTTTAGTGGTGCCAGAACTGTAGTTAGTTCGTAGCAGTAGTAGTGTTTCAAATCATTTTAAATAGAAGCGCTTAAATGTGAAATATCTTTGAAATGTGGGTTGTTTTGCATGCACCATGTTTGGTGGGGCAGTCAGAGCATTTAGGGGGGCATTGCCCCGCCATGCCCATGCCTAGATCCGGCCCTGTTTCCACTTCAATATAACTTGTTTCAGATTCCTTATGGCTTGGCATGCATCGTTACACCAACCTGAGACAAGAGGTCGACCATGTAGGTGCCATATACGTATGCAATGACCACGCGGGCTGTGGATTTCTTCACCAGAGTGACAATCCTCTGAAGTTCAGCTGGGTCATGGTCCCAGGGCAGAACCTCCACATAGGCCAGACAACCCAGACCAGACTGCTCCAGGGCAGACTGGAAGGACTGGGCAGCATTGCGGCCATAGGCGTCCGCCATAAAGAGCAGTCCCACCCAGGTCCACCCGTACTGCCTCATAATCTGGAGCATAACTCGCACCTGATGATTATAAGGTACAGACCTTTATTGAGCTCGCAAAGGGAAATTCACTCTCTAAAAGAGAGTACAAAGTCCATTACCAATTAATAGATTTAATAGTGCTTAGTTTAGAATTCACAATCAATGTTTTGACCAGAAAAGGTCAAATCATTGACTTTTGGTCACTTTTCTTTTTTGCTTGATTTAGTGTTTAGGTATTTGAGAATTAAATTAGCTGCCCCTGCTACCCTTCCTCAAACACAGTGTAACTTCAAAATCCATTTTCACCGCGATGAATTTTTCAAAAACACCTGTCCTTTTTTGTGCTGACTCAGTCTTAGATTTTCGTCATCGCTAAACCCCTTATCTCTTAACTTCTTTCCTTTTTTAAACTATTAAAAAAAACATTTTTCAATAGTTCAAATGGCCAGTCTACATGCTCACAATGTGTCAATAAATTGGCACATTGAACTATTTCTAAGTTTTTAAAATAGTAAGAAAGGGATAAGGAGTTTAGCATGTAACGAAAATGGAGCCTTGGAATAGAAAATATATTAAAATTCAATGAAAAGTTAGAGTTAGAGTTATAATGGGTTTGTATGGGGCGGGGCAGCTAAAATTACGGTAATTTCCAATATCTGAATACTGATTCGAGCAGCTCAAAAGCTGTGTGGGGTGCTCACAGAAGTCTAAGTAGATGATGAAATGACCAAAAGTTGCCTTCTCTTTTTTAAGTGAAATATTCCTTTAAAGGGGAATTCCACACATTTTCTTCTGAGAGCGTACAACTAGAACCAAATGAACCTGTTCCATTTGTACCCTCTCAGAAAATTAGGTCCTAAAAGAAAAATAATGAATATGGTGAAACAACTTGATGACATAATCAAGTCGTGATCACCATGTTAATGATTTTTTTCAGACCTCCATTTCTAGGAAACAGAAAAGGGAGGAACAGAATTGGGGAGGGGGGGGGGGCATCTCTAAGGTATATTAATGACATAGTAAAATGCTGAAAATGGGTGGAATTCCCCTTTAATATACTGTCAACACAAGTCTCATAATGCTGTATGTACACACAAGCAAAACAGGGCAATATGCAACGTTGATAGACCGGTATATGCAGTGATGCATCAATTAGGGTGTGATGCATGTAGGCTACTAACAACTGGATGTTTTATCTGTATACATTCACCTGGAAGGCGTCACTCGAGATCGTTCTAAAGAAAGATGGGAACTTACTCCGGTCACTCAGACAGGAGCACGTGGAATAGTAACTCACCTGAAAAAGACCAAAAATATATACATATTCTGCAATCTGCTGCCATATTCATGACAATCATCTTCCCTGCAGACAGAGTATAAGGATGTGAGTGCTCAAAGTCACACTTATCTCAAAAACAGAAGAAAACAACAAATATATATGATGTACAGTTGGAGCCGTGTTGTATTTCGACACAAACACGCCACGTTCAAAGAGGAAACTTACCATGGGAACTCGGTACAAACCTAATATACTAGAGATGGCAATAGAATGTGCAGAGGTATCGCCACCCACAATTCCGAGCATTGGAGGGGAGCCAACGCAGCTCTCATCCAGTCGGAACTGTTCCTCTCCCCCGCTGGCCAATGACAAAGCTGCACGGAACGCACCTCCGAGAGTGAGACATGTATCATAGAGGCTGTAGCCCAGAGTCACATTGGGCAGCAGGCTGGGGTTTCTGTTGATCTCAGTGATGGCGAAAGCCATGGTCTGGGCCCACCTGAACCTCTGAATGTCAAAACTAGCAACGCACAACATAAACGTCACATCACATTGTCCAGCAAATTCTGCTATATCACAATATGTCATATAAGCCAATACAGTCCTCACCCATAGCAAGTGGGATCCAGCTGCTTGGAGGTGAACGACAGCTCGGGGAAGACGGCTGAGGAGTGGATGTAAAACAAACCGCCCAGGATGAAATCGCCGGCCTTGAAGATCCTGTTGAGGTCAAACTGCGCCTGCAGCTCGCAAGAAGACGAGGAGGAGGGCGAGGAAGACAGGGGAGAAAGGAAAGAGAGCATTATTATCAGGGACAAGTACACACATGGAAATGTGTGTGTCTTTGTTGTGGCCCTCATGACTTCTCCTTCATTCATTTGTGCAGTTGCTCTGTTTTATACACAATGCTATGCCACACTCACAGTAGGCAGATAGGAGGATGTAGATGTAAGACGGGGGCGGTCCCCAGGCCCAGGGGGGCGGTCCGTCATAGGCAGCTGGGTGGGGCACGGCTGTTCTTTGATCCAAAAGTTCATGGGCCTGGCCTTCCAGCTGTCAGAATTTATTTTAAAAATATATTATTTCACAGTATGTAGAATGTGTACATTTCGTCCTGACATTGTAGATTCTACAAAACAGTCGCCCTGAAAGAACATACTGAAAGATTTGCACTGCATTCTCACATTCTCCCCAAAAATAGCAGGTGTTCATGGCTCATAGCGCACCACTTTGTGGCGTGCTATGAGCCATGAGCACCTGCTATTTTTCAATGAAAGTGTTCAGCCAACCATCTGGACCGAAATGGGTACACTTCTAGCAAATTGTGCATGTCAATACACAAAAAAATGGACAACCTTTGTGGACAAAACCATGAAACGCACGCACCCTCCATACCGATATTAGGGTACTTTAAGCCATAGGGCGGCGATGTCTCCACTACGACAACAGGAAGTCGATCCGTGCTCGATATAGATAAACCTGATAAACACTGTAGTGTCCACAACGCCGTCTGACAGGCGCAGCATAGACGCGTCACCACAGTAACCTGTTGCCGTTGCGGGTGGCTCTTTGCTTAATGATTTTGACAGCTACGGCGGTTGCGTCATAGCAGTCATCCAATGGTGGTCCGTGGCTCAAATTCTGGAATAAATAGTGGGCCTTGGAATGAAAAATTTTGAAAACCACTGGTTTAACGGGCCATATTGGTCATGGTGTTTACGACACGTTCTGAACCAAACAAATGAACGGAACGCCCCCCCCCCCCAGATTGCATCAGTGTACAGTATAGTGTAGGTGTTTTGGAAAATTGTTTACCGCATGCTGATTTCTGCCTGGGGCCACTAGTTATTTTTCTTTTCCCTTCAGGGATGCACAGGCACAGCAAATCATTTGTGTCCATCTTGTCCTGCCCTCTGGCTCCTCTCACAACAACTCCATGGTTTTCCTGTCCTGTCTGCCATGTTCTCCAACCTCAACATCCTTCTACAGCAGGGGTTTTCAACCTTTTTTACACCAGGGACCACCATTTATTCAGCATTTGAGTCACGGACCACCATTCGATGACATTTTAGCCACAAAGACCTAAAACTAAAGAATTCTTTTGGTTTTGTTCACAATTCCGGGCTTTATTTTGCAAACAAGACAGTGTAGACGTCTTAATTAAATAGTGCTAATTCAGATGACGAATATTTTTTAACTCTTGGGAGTGTGAAAATGAAACCAAATGGACCCGCAAGGGTCCATTTGGTTTCATTTTTACATTCTCAAGAGTTACAATTCTGGTTAACCAACTTTCCATCATTTAGCCTGGGGACCACCTGGAACCCTCACTGGTGGTCCCCGGACCACCGAAAACCCCTGTTCTACAGGATCGATTTATTAATAATAATAATATAATTCACATCATGTCCACAAACATGTCAGACTGACCTCTCTGGCTTTGTGTTTGTCCCTGTATATTCAGACGTTAATCCTAAACAGTAGACATAACCTCAACCATGATGTTTATGTGCAAAAATAATAATATAAAAATGTTAATCATTCAATTGATTCATTCATTATGTTCTAACATTGCATGCAACACCTAATTTAAGGATTAATGGTGCATTTCACTGATTTTGCACCTAAAATCTGGTAAAACATTTCTAGTGTAGGTGAACTACTAATAATACTATTTGCTGAATCAATGTATGAGTCTTATCAAGCCTTTGAAGAATTACTGAGATTTTGATAAGTCACTTATTGGTTTGATTTTTTTTTTACCGATATGACAGTGTTAAATTAAAATAATGCCAAATGAAATGAATGAATGGAGCACCAATTATTTATTTATATAACATCACTTTTTTACATTTTTGTGTGTGGTTAATTTATGGTTGAAACAAACATACTGTTAAAATACAGTTAAAGTTGACTTAAAACAGAAGGTTAAGAGGTCATAGGCCATAGGCCTACTGTGGAGACTCAGAGCAAAATTCCCTAAAACGTATCATGTTTTGGCCCAGGCGGTTAGCTTAACCGTCCGGGCACCCTGGCTGCTAAGCCAGCCTGGCGGCGTGCCCCGGGTTCGATTCCCGAGCCTGGCGGACTTTACCGCAGGTCACTCCACATCTCTCCCCCTTTCCTGTCAACCTACTGTCCTATCAATAAAGGCAAAAAGCCCAAAAACAAAATCTTGAAAAAAAAAAAAGTATTTTGTTTTGAAATAGTCCACTCAGCCTTTCAAAGCCTACACTGTAACAACACACTTTAGTCTGAAATCCAAATAAAATGCACTGGTATATACACTGTACACAGAGCAAATGTATTGCTGTTGACTTTAGGCATCTTCTACGTACCTCGGCCCATGATGGACCTCTTGGTGTTTCTCTCAGGTCTAAAGAGGATTATATAACACTTTGGTCCAAAAAGTGCCACCAAAATGCCAAAACTAGATGCTAAAATAGCAAACACTTCCACTACATCTGCATATTTGCCTGGAGAGCTGACATATGCTGGGATGAATGCTATCCACACAGCACAGAAGATCAACATGCTGAAAGTGATCAACTTGGCTTCATTGAAGTTGTCTGGAAGATTCCTTGCCATGAATGCTAGGAGGAAGCTGAGGAGTGCAAGTAAACCAATATATCCTAATAACACTCCAAATCCAACTGTTGATCCCACTGCACACTCATAGATTATCTTATCACTGTGGTATTGTGTGTTTTTATGAGGAGCTGGTGAGGCAGACACAAGCCAGGCTATGCAGATTGCTGCCTGAGTGGAAGTAAGAGCCAGAACTGTTCCTCTCTGCTGCATAGCACCAAACCACTTCATAATGTCTGTAGCCCCAGGCCTGGAGGCCTTGAATACAGCCAACACCACCATAGTCTTTACCAGAATACACGAGACACACAGCACAAAGCTAATTCCAAATGCTGCATGCCTCAGCTGACAAGTCCAGAGTCTGGGACGGCCGATGAACAGAAGTGAACACAAGAAACATAGTTTGAGCGACAGCAAAAGAAGGAAGCTGAGTTCAGAGTTGTTGGCGCGCACCATGGGTGTGCTTCGATAATAGATGAAGATTCCCAGCACAATGGCAGAGACAAATGTGCCCAGCAATGAGATGGTTGTCAAGGAGATACCCAGAGCCTCATGGTAGGAGAGGAACTCCAGGCTCTTAGGAACACAGTGGTCACGCTGGGGACTGGACCAGAAGTCCTCTGGACAATTTCTGCACTCTGTAGAGTCTAACAAAGACAACAAGTCACAATAAAGGGATAGACAGTGTCATCTTAAAGATACCCAACTGTATAAATATACCTGTATATGTTAACCTACCAGTCTCATTGCTGATCTCTCCCTCAGAACAAGCGATGCAGTCAAAACAGCAGACAGGTTGCCCTTTCCTTCTGGCCAAACGGGTTCCAGGGGAACAGCTCTCACTGCACACAGATCGAGGTGGCTACGGAGGAACATATAGCATAGCGAGGATCAATTTAGGTTGAAAACCAATCGCACCATAGCATGAAGTATAACACTGCAGCTTCATTGTGCATTATTAACCTCAGCCATCACAATACTTCAAAATTACTCAGACAAAATTATTGTTGAGAATGTATCAACCATTTTGAAACCCTGAGGACATAGGCGTCAGGAGAGTTAGGAAGTAAAAGTAAGTAAGTAAGCCTTGCCTAGCCATGATGTCATGAGGCTAGGCCATGCCATGATGCCGACAGGTCAGGAGCCTATCTCCTGTTTCTGTAGCTTGATGTACATGTACACCCCCTGGACATAACGCTAGTATGGCGCAGGGTCTTACCCCCAATCCAACCCTTGATGATGAGTGCCAAGCAGGCCACTGAGTTGGTTTAAACTTAAGCAATTGACTAACAGTGAGCTGTTTTAGGATAAAACAAATAAAATAATAACAAGTGACCTTTTTGGATTCAAAGTTCCAGAAGATTCTGTCTTCATCCAGAAGGAGTTCTTCCACTCCGGTGGCTGACTTCTTGTACACACCTACATTGAGAACCTTTGCACTTCCATCCGGGAACCACGCCCAGTTGATGACATCATAGAATGGCAAAGCGTCGCCGTTCTCATCAAATGATACGTGTTCACCAATGGATGTGGTGAAGTTGATCTTTTCCAGATAATAGACAAGCTAGGAAATTATAAAAACAATACAAAAATAAATTATAGGCAAGAAACTGCTGTAGTAACTACATACATCAGTGGTTTCCAACCGGTGGTTTGGGGATCACCAGTGGGCCTTGGGTCACCAGTGGGCCTTGGGGCCAGTGGGTTCCAGGTGGTCCCTAACTAGGTGATGAGCATATGGATGATTTGGTTTCATGTTTACACTCTCAAGAGATCAAATATTGTTCATCTGAATTAGTCTGAAGTCTACACAACTAGAGAATGTACAAGAATTGTCATTTTCTATCTATGTTTCCCTAATCCAGCATGGTATTGTGGACAAAAGCAAAAGCAATCTTTAGTTTTGAGATCTGTGGGGCTAAAATGTCATCAAATGGTGGTCCGTGGCTCGAATGCTGAATAAATAGTGGGCGCTGGCATCAAAAAGGTTGAAAATCACTAGTCTAAATCATATCGGTATACAGTATGTGGCTCTTTAACAATCTCATACACAATTTACTGGAAACAGCAACAGGCAATCTATGGATTAGTGTTACAGTACACCTGCCATGGCTGTATGGTGTGCAGACTGGCACAGCTGTGTCCAGTGAAAGGCCCTCTTCCTGGGACACACTGCAGCATGTCATGGAGGGCGTGGGCCAGAGCATACACTGCCTTGTACACGTTGTACTCTGGCCTGAAGACTGACAAATCCAAAAGTATGGTTTCTGCTGTTCCTAGGTCCTCTTGTCCCGTACACACCTTTCCTCCAGCATCCACCCACCCCGAAGGCAGGGGTGCAAATTTACATCCAAATGTGTACTCCCAGAATTGCCTCACCTGAAGGAATTCCAAGGAAACTTAAAGGGATCAGTTCAGATTTTTGGAACTTAAGCTGTATGAAATACTTTCCATTAATATAGGGGTGTGAGCTGTATTAATTGATGTCCAGAGTCCAATGAAATTATTCATTTTCAAGCTCTTAACCCACACACCACACTTGTGCCTGTGCTGTGTATACAGTACAGTATACAGCCTGGGAAGAGCTGCTTTTGTGGCGGTTCTGGACCACAGTGGGTCCGACCGTTGACCGAGTTACATGCATTGTTGTACATGTGTATATGTGCAGACTATGGCTGTCGAATGATTACAAACTTTAATAAGATTAATCACAGCTTAAAAATGGATTAAATCATGATGAATCACTATTCGAACCATGTCCAAAATATGCCATGTTTTTGTGTACCGGATTTGAACATTTAAACAAGAAACCTGTTTATTTTTTTAAATATTTATCCAAATAGGTGCATCTACAAACCCCCAATTGTCGTAGATCCCTCAAGCTATATTCTATGGCTCTGGTTACAGGGAGACACACAGCTATACTTGCACATGACTTAAATTGTGAACAAAATTTTAATCAGATTAATCAACAATATTACCGTAATTTAATCCCATTAACTCGTTATTTTCAACAGCCTTAGTGCAGACATGACTGGCATGGTTATGGCATGGTTACATACACACATACAAACTCCCAAGACTCACTATGTCTTTTTCACGGCCGCCGTCGGGGTCGCCGTCGGTGCGTATGTTCGACAGGAAGTCCCTGAAACCGGGTATGCGCCCGCGGTGGATGGCGATGCCCAGGACGCCCGTCAGGTACGGGAGGAACCGAGGAGACTCCAGTATGGCGTATGACGTCCAGTCTTCACTGGCTATCCACTGCAGGCCACGCACATCCTGCTTTATCACCTGCACACACACGCATGCATGCACGCACGCACGCACACATGCACGCACACACACACATTTTAATTAATGAATAATGAATGAATTTTCAGTTTTCATGCTCTCAAAGAGTTACATCTGGTTAACCAACTTTCTATCATTTAGCCTGGGGACCTCCTGGAACCCTCTCAAGGACCACTGGTCCTTGCAGAAAACTGTCAGAATATAGGCGACATCATGTGGAATCAAGTCCTCAGGCCCGAAGGTTAAGTTAAAAATTACATACTATTATGCTTAAGGTATAGCTTAAGGCACAGCATGATTGTGTAGTCCCTTGACTTCACAAGTTCAAAAAGTATTATGTTTTAAAAACAACAACAAAATAATGATTTGCTACTTTAAGTGGCTGAAAGGGCTGAAGTGGTTAGTGACTTTTTTATAATAATAATAATAATCAAATCTACAAAGTAACTAGAAACTAAAGTGTAATCTACAGGTATAGTGGAGTACGGTATTTTGATCTGAATTGTAGCAGGGTAAACATATTGAAATGTGTAAATACTGATCGCAGTAAAAGTAGAATACATCCAAATCGTACCGTGTTAAACAACAAATGTGTGTGCATGTGTGTGGCTCACTTTGAGCAATGTTGCAAGCTGAAAGAAAAAAAGAAATACACTCACACCAGCATTTCAATTGAACCTGGCCAAGATAAAATTGCATTGCAGTTACATAAAAAGGTCATTCAAATAAATAAAAGGATATGTCTATTACTTGGAATTATTATAACAAATGTCTAAATCGGGGCAGATGTAACATTTCCCATTTGGGGGAGCAGGATAAGATGGTATGGGTGTGGCTTCATCGCCCGTGGCGCGAAGCGACACAGGCGAAATTACATGACTTTTATTAGGCAAGTAAAGCATCAATAATAACATCAGTTGTTGTTGAAGTTGCAACAGGCACACAGCATGCATGAAGCTAAAGGTCTGACTCAGAGAGTTTTCTGTTTTTAATGATGAAATAGTGGTATAGTGGTGCCACAATTGTAGTTAGTTAGTAGCAGTAGTAGTAGTAGTGTTTCAAAACATTTTAATTGTAAGAACCTTAATTTGAAATATCTTTGAAAATCGGGTTGTTTTCGCCATCATGTTTGGTGGTGCAATCAGGCCCAGGCCCATGCCCATGCCTAGATCTGCCCCTGGTCTAAATTAGCATCTACAGCCCTAACCTCTTCCATGACATCCACCAGGTAGCTCCCGTATGGGAACACAATGACCACGCGGGCTGTGGAAGTCTTCATCACAGTGACGATCCTCTGAAGTTCAGCTGGGTCATGGTCCCAGGGCAGAACCTCCACATAGGCCAGACAACCCAGACCAGACTGGGCCAGGTCAGACTGGAAGGATCGGGCGGCGTTGTGACCGTAGTCGTCGTCGGTGAAAAGCATCCCTGCCCAGGTCCACCCGTAGCGCCTCATGATCTGGAGCATAGCTCGCACCTAATTATGGGTAAACAATGGAGGAAGGCTACATTCATACAGTATATAGGTATATATACAGAATAGGGGTAAAATAGATTCTACGGCACAGATTCCACACAAAACGTTTAAATGTTTAATCATTCAAGGTATTCAGCTTCAGCAGTATGCACTAATAACCAAATTAGAGCCATAAGGAATATCATTTACACTACAGTATTGTCTTCTCCTAGGTCAGTGGTCTTCAGCCTTTTTGACACCAGGGCCCACTATTTATCCAGCATTCGAGCCACAGACCACCATTTGATGACGTTTTAGCCCCACAGACCCCAAAACTAAAGATTTATTTTTGCTTTTGTCCACAATTCCAGGCTGACCATTAATCTTCTACATTCTCTAGTGGTGCACTAGAGAATGTGAAATGAAGCCAGTGGTGCACTAGAGAATGTGAAATGAAATATGGTTTCATTTTTTTGCACTCTCAAAGAGTTACATCTGGTTAACCAAATTTCTATCATTTAGCCTGGGGACCACCTGGAACCCTCTCAAAGACCACTAACTAGGCCTATATGTGATACTAACAGATCTTTAGTCTGTATAAGAAGTTCACCTGGAAGGCACCGCTTGGGATCGTTCTAAAGAAGGATGGGAACTGCATCTGGTCACTCAGACAGGAGCAGGCAGCATAGTAACTCACCTGGAAAAAGACACAAAACACCTGATCTATATGCTACATGCTCTCTTTTCTAGGCTTTCCCTAAAGCATGTGAGATGCCCAGAGTGGGGAGAAAAGATTTAGGGGGGAAAAAAGAAATATGTACTCGCAGCCACCCATAAAAATGTGTCTGCGCAACTGTTGTTTGGCAAACACTGCTGTGTTCCCTCCAGCACCGTGGATAGCGACATTGCCATTTTTTTTTTTTTTTACAAAGTAATGTGCATTATTTTCTTCGTCTCATCATCATTATTATTATTATTATTATTATTATTAATCTGATACGATAAGTATCTGATATGTTTTTGGTTTGACTTCGATCCTAGATTATATTTCCATGCATTGAATATTATGTTGTGGTTTTACTGCTTAAATTGCTCTCGGTTAATCTGCTAATTGCATAGACTGCATGTAATTTGCATGAAACAGACAACAATAATAAATCACACAGTCCCTTTTGTCTTGGAGAGAATTTCTTTGCCCCTTCAAGCTGTAAAAAAAGATGCAGACACTATACAATACATCATCAAATAACAGTGCAATACTACTTTGTACATTAAAGGGGAATTCAACCCATTTTCAACATTTTCCTGAGAGGGTACAAATTGTACCCTCTCAGAAAAAAAAGCTCCTAAAATAAAAAAATCATTAACATGGTGAAACACAACTTGATGACGTCAGCAAGCTGTGTTTCACCATGTTAATGATTTGTTTGAGACCTCCATTTCTAGGAAACGCAGAATGGGGGGAACTCTTTTTTTATCATGTCCACTCAACATCTATTAGTCTCCTAGTTAATGATATCTCTTAGTCAATGATATAGTAAAATGTAAAAAGTTGAAAATGGGTGGAATTCCCCTTTAAGCCTGAGTGAAAAGCGTGGTTCGAGTACCGGGGGAAGGAAAAAAAAAAAACTTACCATAGGTACCCTGTACAGACCTAATATACTAGAGATGGCGATGGAATTGGTGGAGGAATCGGCACCCACGATTCCGAGCATGGGAGGAGGGGAGCCAAGGCAGCTCTCGTCCGGCCGAAAGCGCTCCTCCCTCCCACTGACCAGTGACAGGGCGGTGCGGAAGGCGACCCCGAGCGTGTGGCACGTGTCGTAGATCCGGTACCCCAGAGTGACGTTGGGCAGCAGGCTGGGGTTTCCGTTGATCTCGGTTATGGCGAAAGCCATGGTCTGGGCCCACCTGAACCTCTGGATGTCAAAGCTGTATAGCACACACAGAATGCCCTTGTATGTAAACCTTCAATATGTACAGTATCCTAGAACAGTGGTTTTCAACCTTTTTCATACTCATCTTTCCTGCATTTGAGCCACGGACCGCCGTTTGAGGACATTTTAGCCGCCACAGACCCCAACACTAAAGATTTCTTTTGCTTTTGTCCTCAATTCCAGGCTGGATTTCGGAGAAACAAAACAGTCAAACATAGGCCTACAGATAAAAATTACCATGAATCTTCCACATTCTCTAGTTGTGTAGACTTGCGGCTGATTCACATGATAACTATTTTAACTCTTGAGAGTGTAATCATGAAACCTTCGTGTTTACACTCTCAAAGAGTTACATCTGGTTAACCAACCTTCCATCATTTAGCCTGGGGACCACCTGGAACCCACTCTGGTTGTCCCTGGACCACGAGTTGAAAACCCCTGTTCTAGAAGCACAGAACTTCAATTCACCCTGTGGTAGTTTAAACATACATATTATTTTCATTTGTTGGCATTTTATTTTGCGTGACACACTCACCCATAGCAGGTGGGGTCCTGCGGCTTGGAGGTGAACGTCAGCTTGGGGAAGACGGACGAGAGGTGGACGTGAAACAGGCCGCCCAGGATGAAGTCGCCGGCCTTGTAGATTTGGTTGAGATCAAACTGTGCCTGCAACTCGCACGAAGAAGCAGAGGAGGGATTAGGGGAGGAAGGCATGGGAGAGGAGTGGTAGAACACAATCAGGTACAAGTACAGGTACGAAAGCATGTGTGTGTCTAGAGAAACCCTCATGACTGTCCTCCCGACCCTCCTCCCCTTTTCCAAGACCTCTTTGGTTCGGTCCCTACATTTTATACACTGAACTAAGTAGGCCGTCCCCCCGTCCCGTCCCCCTTCCGTGCCGAATGCACGTCGTTTGCGTCATCATCGAGGCTTGGCTTAAAGGACAACTTGTTTTTGTTTTTCCAACCAAGGTTCATGTTTTAGGTTAGATTAAAAAGTAAAAGAAAAGTTAAACAGTTAATTGATTTTAATTTGCTGGGGAAAGAATACGACACATGGGGCTCAATTTTTCCGTCACATGCTAAACCCTCCCTTTTTTACTACCGTATTTTGAAAAACATTTTGGAATATATAGTTCAACGTGCCAACCTATTGGTACATTATGAGCTTGTAGACTGGCCATTTTAACTATTGTTTTTTTTTTTTAATACTGTAGCTTAAAAAGGCAAGGAAGTTAAGGGATAAGGGGGTTTAGCAGAGACGAAAATCTAGGCCATGATCTCCTAGTCCTAATAATCCCCTGGAAATTACATCTGGCCATAAAAGATCACAGGGTTTACTGAATGTGAAGGAGGCCTTCACGTTCGGGAGAATGTGAAGCCATAGGCTCAATATCATGTTTGTCACATTTAGTGACAATCTGTAATCTTTAGTGGCCGTATATAATTTCCTGGGGTTTATTGGGACTACAGTTGATAATAAAATAATAAATCGCTACAATATTTTGTAAATAAATACATATTTTACCCATTTTCGTATGAATCCACCCCTTTCAAAGCAGCTGGAATTGCTAAAATGAAAGAAAGCAGCAAATGAAAAGAAACTAACCCTTATCTTTTACTTTCTCTAATAACAACCAAAAGGTTGCCCTTTAAAGGGCAAGATGACCATGGTAGGCTTGGGTTGTGTATGAGTTACCTTAACATATAGTGTAGGTCGATGGCGTAAAGACTCATTGTCAATGTCAATTTAGTGTTTGTGTAAGACGAAAATCTTCACTAATATAAATTAGGGAGTTGCTGGCGCCCCTCCAATGATATATCATTTAAAAATGACACCCATGTGAAGTGAGGGGCGCTCTTATCGTCCTTTGTGTTGTGTGACAAAAATACAGTTTTACGCAGACTCAAGTGACTGATTCGGAGTAAATTCCGAATTGATTGTCATTAGGAATTCAATGTTACTGTAAGACAGAAAATGTTTGTGTGTGCCACACTTGTGCCCGAAAAACAAAAATAATGTATTTTGGCGTACGGTGGCTTCTGCCCAACAGAGATATGTAAAAGGCTTGGGTGGCTTTCATGTGAACCATGGCCATCACTGACATTGTCACTGACACATCACTGTATGGCTCCATCTTTTGGGTGCAAATGGCTGCAAATCTCTTTAATTCCATAGTTACTGAGAGACTTGCAAATACCTATTCATAGCCCAGTTTTCGCAACCACCAAATAAGTTTCAAATCTGGACTACGGTATATGACTAGGGCTTCACCGTCTCACAATTTCTCAAATCTTGCCCTCTCAAACTGCTGATACGGAGGTGACACAGAGCTCAGCCAATTGGTAATCCGATACAGGATGGGTTAGCCAATCGGGGAAGCCGACGTGGAGCAGCTCCGACGTCATGCATAGAATATCTTGAATAGGGGAGAGACAGAGTAGCGACAATGTCGCTACTCGCTAAAGGGGAGTGTATGTCGCTGCGACATACACTCCCCATTGACTCAAATGTTACGGCTGAGAAGAGACGGCTATTGGCTGAAAAGCACATGTGACCGCCTAGTAAGGAGCGATTCAAGTTCCAAACAAACCACTCTGGCCATCCAGCTCCATTGACAGCAGAATGCATGTTACGGCATTCTGGGACATTTTAATGCATTAACAGACCTCTTGTCACTCTAGTGAATAATGATTAGTTAAATAACTCGCTTTAGTTAATGTATAGTATAAGAAAATAGACTGTGCTGTGATGCAGTGGTTAGCTACTGTATGTAGGCCTATGTTTGGAACTTGTAGAGCTCCAGCCAGTGTGTGTGCGAGATCAAAGCGTGTCATTACTTTCTTCCTTCATGCAAAGATGCATGGGCCAATCTGTGAAGACGGATTGGGATAATTGGCCAGTAAGGAGGCTTGTGGTGGTGCCCAAACTATCCAAAATATGTTGGTCGGGTCGAATCGAATTGCTGCTAGTCAGATGGTGGCCTGGTTTATACCAAGTACAGACAGACAGACAGACAGACAGAAGCGTAGTGTCAGGCACAGGCCCAATCAATTGAGATCTTGCCTGTCCAGTTTAGCTTTTAAGAGTCCCTCACCCCTGTGCATGTTGCAACATTTCTATAGACAACCACAGCAAGCTGCCATCGTTTTAAATGGCCCTGCATGTCGGCATAACCGCTTTAACCTATATTGCAGTGTCCACTGCCCAATTTAATCAATGGTATGCGCCTGACAGACAGTATGGCAGTAGAGGTGATGATCTGAGTGACAGACAGTATAGGCCCAAGTCCATGTAGCCCATGCAGAGAGGGCCATGATGCAACAAACTTGAAAGAGGCGTCCAGGGGGAACTGAGAGTGAAGTGGAGGATTATTGGGGATGTTGTTATCGGCTGTGTTACAGCGAGGCTGAGGTGGTGAGAGGGAAAACATGGTTGAAGCCTAAGGCAACGAGGTGACTTCAACTCACAGGGGTGTACCTGCAATGAGCTCTGCTCCGACATGACAGTCCCTTAAGTGGAGTGATGTAATAATCTGACACAGATAACATGTTTTTTTTTAATTAACCCAGAACAAAGAGACACATCAGCAGGCCACTGGGAAGAAGACAAGGTTCAAAATATTTCAAAAACGCTAATAGCGCAGTGTCAGGACCTTCGATAGCCTATAGACCTGCGCAGTGACGCCACCAGCCCTGTTCCACTAGTGCAAGATTCCTCATAGAATTTTTGAAAATGGTTAATAAAAACACGGTTGCGCCGCAGCCAAAGTCAACTCGGGTCGTGACAAATCGTGACAACAAACACAATATCGTCATATAATATATAATTAGGAGTACAAAACGGCATGATACAAGACTGTTTTGTTTTTCATCTTAGAAATGATTTGATTGTCCCAAAAGTTTGTGTGTGTCATCATGATTCGTCACGACTCGAGTTGGCTTTGTCCGCGGCGTAATCGTCTTTATATAAATTATTTTATTTTCGAAAAAAATGAATTGGGAATCCATTTCTGGAACAGGGGTGGTGACGTCACTGCGCAGGTCTATAAATGTCACTTTCTGTTGCAATGATGACTTATAAGACTTATAAAATAATTAATAATGTCCTTTCTGCACCAAAGCGTTGACGTGCAACTCCTTGTGTCATGCGTCGGCTTGCAACCAAATGGTGCTTTAACTGCTCATATCACACCAAAGGGTCAATGTGCGCGAAGCTGCGACAGTCAATCATACGGCGGTGCCTGCAGCATCAGCGTGGATTATTTCTGATCCTTTTAATTTATCACATGATTATCACACCATTTTTGGACTTTCACGACGTTGTACACAAGGTACCATGTTACACTATGCAGTTAGAATTGCATAAATGAATCAATCAATGCACGTGGGCTTGCGGGCAGCTGTTCCGTTACGCACACCCACGTTGGTTTGAGTGACGTTTTTTCAAATGGATTTCAAATTGATTTGGCCAGACAGACAAGTGGGCTTGCTTTATTGTAGGTATGCCATTGGCCTACAGAATATTTAAGTGAATTAGGGATATTAAATTTAAAATAGAGGTAATGCTTACTAAGTAATATATTCGAAAAACAAAGCAATATTCCCAACACTGGTTTCTATAGCTTATTTGTGCATATTGTTTTAATTGCCTTAGCTGCTTGCTTGGTTCCGTATTATCGCTGCTTGCAGCTATATTTTTCAGTATATTTGTATACATCTATGAATGTTTATTACAAAGTTACATCGGACAAAGACCTATTCCTAGACACTATTAGTAAATTATTATGATTATATTGTCGGGTTAATTAATACAAATAAAGAATAAACCAAATGCATACTGTCGAGGCCATGTTGACCCACTGAATATTGTAAAATATAAGACACAGACCAAGTGATCAGGTGTGACACTGTTTAATGAAGTTTACATACAACTCTGTCCATAATGTCTTCTATCAGTGGAGGGGTCATCGCCATGTTGTCTTCCATTTTGTTTGCCACGGCCATGCAAAATGACGGAGCACTAATATTACCAAAAACACACAAATAGATAGCTCTTAATTGCTATAGTGTCTCTGCAACTCAGATTGTCGATATCTCGATTGTCGTTAGATTGCCAGAGGTTTTCGTCAATTAATTTGGACATCCGAAGACTGTCAACTGGTCCACCATCTTTTCCATGGCTAAGCACACAGGTCTGTAGTCCGGGTTCTGGCATTCTAGTTTCGTGGGCCAATACTCAACCCATGTCCTCTCACCGATTGAATACTCGTATCTATAAAGGACGGAATGAGACGAGAACACAGCGTTTGATCACATCATCGGATGGAGGTAGGATGTTAAAAAGAAAGCATTAAAGTCGTCAATCATTGGCATCACCCGCATCTCCAGGAGGGTCGAGAGCAATTCTCAACAACACAATGGTTGTATAACAGTCACATCGGTTTCAATAACGGTCGAGGGTTAAGGTTAGGTTTAGGCATAGGTTTTACTGAGGTTATGTTTATGGTTTCACAACTTCCCTATATGAGCAAGACAATTTTCATTTCAACTGTTTGAATTTCAACCTGTTTGATTTTAACCTACTTGAATATGACAATAAACTTCTTGAATCTTGAACTGTTGTGTAAATTGGTCAACCATTAAGCAAAACAGTCGCAATTGTAATGCAAAATGGTCGCAACTGCCGTCATGGTCGAGGATTGCTTTCGCTGGCTCTCCAAAGCATTGTGTGAAATTGCTGCCAAAATGGATTATCCCCCAACAAACAAACTAACAAACAGAACAATATGGAGATACAGGGTTATGTGAGGTTTCTCACTGCTAAACAGCAATGTTGCGGTACTCACTCTTCCTTCTTCTGATTGTAGAACAGATCGGTTGACAAGCCCATGATGAGGTAGGTCTTTGTTTCATTCAGAGCCAAAGCATGTCGACACGCAGGGAAGCTCACAAATGAACGCAGCTGGTTTCTCATACCAAGCGGAGGTCTACCCTTGTCAGTTCCTGAAAAATGCAAGAAAAAACATTTGTACTGCTATATATCTGTACTGGAGTTTGGTGTTTGAAGCATTAGCTACCATTAGCTTTATCTATTGAAAGCATGAGCATAAGCATTAGCTTTTGAAAAGTATCAGTGCTATTCTTCGAAAATCGTGAAAACACACTGCAGATCTTTGAATTTTATAGCCTTTCAGAGCGTTATGAACTCAAATCTTTGCTTCTGGGAGGTTCCTGTGATGCCAGATTTTCAGATGTGGGCCCAGAGCCAAACAATGGAGGGTCCCTGGCATATGAAGTATTAGTATCATCGCTGGCACAGAAACAGATTTTTAGGAAAACTGCAATTAGGATACATTTTGTAGAATCTAGAGCCAGGTCGAAATGATGAAAATGACTCTGGGGACACCTTCATGGACTTAGACATTGTATTTAACTTAACTTACGTTGTAATTCTTCAGGTTTTTTTTTTCAGAAACACTTTATGAATTCATGGGGCACTTGCGATAAGCGATCACACACAGGAGGCTGCATGGAGGCGTGATTTTGTTGGTGGAGCTGTAGCCTCCGCAACCCCACTACAGATAAGCAGTTGATGATGGTTGGATGGATGGTTGATGGCATTCTGCCCATGGTCATGAACGACTTATAGTCTATACTGTAGCTGGCTTTGAAGGTTCCCTTGACACGTTTCAAAGGGACTATTTTAGGACTACAGTCCAACATCTGCACATAATTTCGATTGTATTAAGTTGGCTATATGTTTGTAGCTATTTATATTGTTTTAGGTTGAGTAGGTTACCTTGTTGGTAAATGACTCATTTTGGTAAAAGACTGTACTGATTCTTACAAGCTGTATTCAAATGTATTGCTTAGTTAGCCATATTTATGAATGTTTTCTTCAAAATGTGACTTACAAGTGTGATTTTATTTTTTGCCTTCTTGGCCAGTCCCCACTTGTAAAAGAGATGTATGATATACTGTACCTTGCTTGAGAACATCCTCTACGCGCATCTGGTAAATGTCTGTAGAGAGCTTAGATTCAAAATGTTCCATCCTCACTTTGTACACTACAAAGACAAGACAGACATTGCAGCTTTAGAGCTGTGCATCAAATTCCCCCCCCCCCCCCCCCCAAAAAAAAAGCTGTTTGGAAGCCATTACTGCAAATCATGAAAAAAAAAAAGTAATTGCGATTATCTCCAACAATAGTAATAACTGTGACAGGCATTGTAACGCTTGATCTTTACCAAAATCAGTTTTGTTCCCAGCATCGGTCTTGCAGGCCTTCACCAGTCGTTCGGCGGCGGCCAGGGTTGGGTCGGTGATCTTTTTCTTCTGCAGCTCACTGCAGCTCTCTGGGAAACGCACAGTTCAGAGTAGAAAACAAAGTGGTGTGGTGAGCAATTGCAGCAGATAACCAGGTACATTTTATTCAAGTGTTGTACTTCGGTGAATGGGGAATTATTGTCTTTTTTAGATTCCGACACGTTTCTGGGGGTAAAAAAATAGTAAATAAAGGATAAATACAGGACACTGGACATCTAAAACTATATATATATATATATATATATATATATATATATATATATATATATATATATATATATATATATATATATATATATATATATATATATATATACACACACCCTATTGGCCTGAATATAAGACGTTTTTTTCCCCATGGAAATATCCCAAAAAATGGAGTCGTCTTATATTCAGGGGCTATACTATTTGACATTGAATGTTCTTTCTTTTCTGTAAATGGATCTTAAAAAATGGGGTTCGTCTTATAACTGGGTCGTCTTATATTCGGGACAATATATATATATATATATATATATATATATATATATATATATATATATATATATATATATATATACACACACACACACACACACACAAAAAATGGATAACTGTATGTAATGTACAAGAATTGTTTTTTCATTAACGTTTGCCAAAAGCATGGAATTGCAGACAAAATCTTATCCAACAACAACTAAGTATAATGTGTGCGTGGTGTGCATGTGTTTATGTAATCAGTGACATGCTGCTATGTGCGTTTGCTGCACTCTTTGGCGCATTGATACAAGAATGAGAATTTTAATCTCCCACTGCAACGTGGGTTTCTTGCTTGCTTGCTTCCGCGCCAACGTGAAGATGTTTCTAAACAAACGTTATTGGGTTCGAATCCTCTGCCTAACAACATGTCGCTCAAATTTTTGTCACCACGTCAGAGCTAAAGACGCACGCATGCACGCACACTCCATCCTCAAATAGTCACAGACCTTCAGCGCACACACATGTGTTCGCATCCTGACAGAGCCGTCGGATCTCTCCTGTCGCCCTGAATGGGTGGTAGAATCTCATACATGGCTGCTCTGTGAGGGGAGAGAAAGAGAGAGAGGACATGTAACATTTCACGAGGAGACGGGAATATCCCCTCCACGTTTTGCATGAGGGAGCGAAGCCCCTCACTTTTGAGGCAAATTACACAGATGTGTTTTGTTTTCCAAATTTCAATGCAAAACACTGCTAAAAACTGTTTAGTCCTTGAGTCCTTGATGGAGCTCATCCCCCATCAGTGTATGAATCTGTGTGTGAATGTGATGCACAACCTATGTAAAGTACCATGGATATATAAATGCACCATTTAGCATTTTGTGATTCTCAGATCTATACAGGTTTGTGGTATTGTACGAAGGTGCCCGCCATCTGAATAAATATATTTTCAGAAGGTGGGGGAAATTATTTGGGGAACCTTGACATGAATGGCGGAACAACGCTTCGCATATCCAAAACTCTTCTTCCACCCCGCTCTAAAATTATGGAATGCACTTCCCATTGCAATCAGAACTGCAAACTCACTCCCAATCTTCCACTGCAGTCAGAAAACCTACCTTTTGTTGTTGTTTCTATCACCCTATCACTTAACGTTGGTAAAATTTTCCCGAAACTTTCCTGGAGAAAAAAAACTAGCGGTGTGTGCAGGGAAACAAACCCACATTCTATAATGTCACTGAGCATCATGAACCTACTGAAAGACCCCCCCCCCCACCTCAGATATCAGCAACAGTATGAGAATTGCAAAACTATAATTGTCCGGGTAAAATGTACCCATGTTTAGTGTTCTAGGGATAATCAAGGTAAATGGATGGCCTATGTGTTTTGGTGTGGAATTCTTCTTTAAGAGTGTCTGCTCACAAGAAATGCATATAAACAGATCGAGGTGCTTGTATAGGACTCACTGTTGTAGTACTCGTAGACAGACACCGCTGCAGGCTGCAGAACGCTCACTTTAAACACCTGCTTAACACGGAAGGCGATCTGATCGGGACGCTTATGAGACACCTGCACACATTGACAAGAGGTAACAGTAAGGCCTCGTACACACAGTTATGTCGCTATGTCAAGCCATAGAGCCACATTGACACAGTGACACATGGGTCCAGACCTCCATTTCCCACAACGCCTTGCAGGATTTGGGCGGTGCGAGGAGATGCGGAATCGGATGTAAATGCCTCAGTGTAGTTTTCTTGCAGAGTTGAGCAGTTTGTGCGCTTGCAGAAATTGTTGGACATCGGCTCACATTACTGAGCTTTCAGCCGCGGCGGCTCACTCTACCGCAGTCAGGGAGCAGCAGCAGCAGCAGCAGGGCCAGATTTAGCCAACCCTACTAGGGTGGGCTGGAAGAATGGCAGGGTGGGAAACCCCAAGTTTTTCATATGAAGCAGTCGTTTTCAATCTTTTTGACACCAGGGCCCACTATTAATTCGGCGTTTGAGCCACGGACCACCATTTGGTGACATTTTAGCCCCACAGACACCAAAACTAAAGATTTATTTTGATTTTATCCACAATTCCAGGCTGGATTTGGGGAAAATAGCCTACAGTCAAACATACAGATCAAAATGACCATTAATCTTCTACACTCTCTAGTTGTGTAGACTTGGGCTAATAAGATGATGGATATTTTAACTCTTGAGAGTGTAAAACGCTCTCAAAGAGTTACATCTGGTTAACCAACTTTCCACCTGGAACTCTCTCAAGTACCAAAAGTGGTCCCAGACCACTGGCAGAAAACTGTTATTACCTTTCATTGGGTGGGCAGGATGCCTGTTTGAGGGGGCCCTGCCCCCCTCTAGATCCGGCCCTGAGCAGCAGCAGAGAGGAGCGCAGAACACAGCGGCGCATCAAAACAGCAACAGCACAAAACCCGACGTTTGGAAAATGCTTTCTCATTGACCATTCCATCATCATAAAGATATTAACTAAATGCAAAGTTGCATTATGTTGTAAGGCTTATGCGGAGCCAATCACATTTGTTTTGTTTCGCCATAATTTATGATTAAATCATATGAAAAGAAGTGGCGGGCCATGCCGCAATGAACCACGGACGAAAGCACCGAAGCAGACAAAATAAGCAAAACTAAACACACACAAACATTGGCGAAGTTAGCGACACCAAGAAATGATCCCCTCCTTTCTCTCTCTCTCACAGACGTATAGTATTGCCAGCGCGCAATACTATATGATTACAGTTTTACATCGATCACACTCTCAAACTCCTGTGCGTAATGCGCGTCTTGCTGCGTCTCCAAAACCAGACATGCAGCTTTTTTTTGGCCACTTAACCACGCCGGGACAAAAGAAACTGCACAACTATGTTTCTATAACCAAATTAGTTTGGCAGGCATTATGTGGTCAATGGCCAGGATGGGCACATTATATGGAACTTAATGCAGTCAAGGGAATATTAATTACGTAGAGTTTAATGACGTTATCATTAGGGCACAGAGACCACAAACCCGAGGTTTGAAAAACTCTCCTTTTCTCAAGATGACTTCACAGAAACATATCAAACAAATAGAACGTTACAGTAAATTGTAAGGATTATGCAGGGGCAATCACATTCGTTTAGGTTTGCCGTATTATTATTTAAATTCTATGATGAAATGCATCACTTGCGGCCGCATCTCCACGTGGATATGAGAAGATCATGGTGATCAACACATACAGCACAGCTGCGCTCCGAGGAGAGAAATAAAAGGCGAGGGATCGGATTATTTTTCCGGGCATTTCATTCATTAATGTGAGTTCAAAATACCATAATGACTCGTCAAGACTCCACAAGTCATTAAGAGAGATTATAGCAAAGGTCTTCAGTTCTATACAAAATAGGCAACACATAGCCTACATACTAAAAATCACACTGATCTCATACAAAAATAATAACAAGATGTAATATGAACAATGTCACATTATGTACTGATTATTTCCCTCAACACTGGCTGCTGAAAGCTTAATTCTGTCTGTACTTGCCTCCCTGGCTCTCTTCAGAAAACTAGGGAGGAAATGATGATGGGCGTTCATGTATTTTATACAATGTTTAATGCACAATTCAAACTTGAATTAATAATCGGGACTGGAGAGGGAGCGAGGAGATGAGAGGAGGGAAGGGACGTCGCGGACACAGAGCCATAGAGTGTAGACAGAGTTAGCCTACGCCAACTCCGTTCACTTCATGGGGCAGTCCAATGGCGGCTCTTGTACATAGACTTCTATTGAGAATGGGACACCAGGGAAAAGTCCTTGCCTCAGCTTTGATGGTCTTAAATCCCTTTATGATAGGCTACATACACAACATAAACACTAGGCTACAGAGTCTTTAGTCGTTTCTACAATACTATTTTAAAACACTTGCCATGTTGCGCTTATGCCCTAAAATATCGCCACCCTAATTGCAAACAATGTATTTCCAACTCCTCTATTTGACTGCATGAACAGCAACTCAGTTTCTCACCCCTCAATGCCGCAACTCTGACACTAGATGGCTCTGTGCGTTGTCCAGTGCTGTTGTCCCATTCAGAGACAAACAGGAAACTACAAGTGATACTCCACCTCTTGGTGTCATAAACGTCACTCATTACTCCACAATCTCGTATTGGTTCGCTTATAAAGCCCGCCCGTGTTTGACATATGGTGGGAGTGTTTGACATATGGTGACATGCCTACAACCTGATATGTGACTGATGCCCCCCCTCCCCCACACATGTCAAAGTGTCATGTGGCACCGGTGTAGTCCTGGCAGCGGTATGTCAGTATGTCAGCCCACGCCCCCTTCACCACGTGGTTCACACAGAAACCAATAGGAGAGAAGCAAGGAATAGAGGAATATGGCTATTGTAGTTTTTTCTGTTGGCAAGCGAGTAAAGGAGACTGGATTCAGATAGGATTATGCACAGAACTGACAGCACTGAGGTGCTTTATTGAGTGAATGATATTATTATATTAGAGGCTGATTGTTATTTATGCACCAGGCAGGGCTTGTGCAGATGTGATTTCGTTTTTTATTTGAATGAATGCACCAGGAGATATGGTGCATTGGAAAACTACACTCAGATGTGAGGATATCCTCATTGCTTCTTAGCCACTACCCAGATCCTGCAAAGCATTGTGGGAAATCGAGGATCTGGCCCATATGTCTATCTATCACCATGCCATGACAGGCCATACATGTGTGAATGCAGCCTCTGTCCGCCTGTGTGTGTGTGTGTGTGTGTGTGTGTGTGTGTGTGTGTGTGTGTGTGTGTGTGTGTGTGTGTGTGAGAGACCCAGAGGGAAAGCTTACCGATTTCAGGTAGATCAAGATGGAACCTTTTTTCTCCTTATCATCTGCCAGCAGACTCTGGATTTCATACTTCTGGATGAAACTGTCAACTGCATTGGTCAGCTGCACACGCAGACGCGCACACGCACACGCACACGCACACACACACACACACACAGTTAATCCCCAAAACTGTGGAATGCACTTCTTCTAAAAATGCACCTCTGCAGACTCCATCAGTACTTGAACAAGCCTTGAACTCCAACAGGCGTATGAAAAGTCTCGACCGTTGAGCTTGCAGATTGGCTATTGACAAAGTGTGTGTGTCATCGTCCAGCACGATCACACACACACACACACACACACACACACACACACACACACACACACACACACACACACACACACACACACACACACACACACACACACACCTACTTTTAATGCAACAAAATTAATTATCACCACTTAACTGTGCACGCTGCTTTGCTACATCTGTTTGAAGTATCCTTCAAACAGATGTGTGAAGTATCCTAACAACTTTAAACAAGTACTTCATCAAAATACTTACATTATTGGTATTGATATTAAATCACACCAACCACACTGTAGTGGCTATATGATTTGGTGTTCATATATTAACGGGTAAGGTCCTAGTATAATCAAAAGGTTCAGAGAATATGAATAACTTTCTACACAAAAGCAGCAAGGCCGAAAACCAACACCGAATACTTGTGATCTTTTCTCCCTCAGATGGCACTGCATTAAAAATGACATCATTGTGTAAGGAATGTTACTGTGTGGACTCAGTTACACTCAGAAAACCATGGTCAGATTACATAATGTCACTACATCTGCAAGTGCCAGTCAAAACAACCAG
>CM076982.1:29435252-29835252 GCA_039105355.1 Benthosema pterotum | reverse complement strand
TATTATTATTGTCAGTATCTTTACCGGTATCTTTATGAATGCTGATAAATAATGGCTGTAATTGGACCATTTATTCCAGAAAGGTGCTTATAGCCCATTCATGAGCCAATATAAAGCCTATAAATGCAATATACATGCAAATAAAAATAATTTCTTGTCCTCTAGGCGAGCATATTGCATTACATGTTGAATGGCAACACCCAGGTTAGCGCACAGAGTAGAGAAGTTGTAATTTTGCAAAGCTTTTACTGCTTTTAAGTGTCTCTTTTCTTACTGTAACCTCAGTTGTATAAGTGACTCGAAGGAGAGTCATATGGGGTCCAGCCACCTGGTGGCGCAGACACACAGAACCTGACAAAGCAGAAGGGCCTTTTGATGACTCTCTCCTTCGAGTCACTTAGTTATACAACTGAGGTTACCCGAAGTAACCCGAAGTAACCCGAAGTTCCATTAAGTTCCTCTCTTGGAGAGAGTCATATGGGGATCATACAACTCCCGAATGATCACCCGGCTGACAGGACCGATCCAATGTCCACACATAAAACTACGTAACCATCATGGCGGTTCCATAGAGCTACAAAAAATGCTTGTGCGAACATAGGGGCATAATGTGAACTTATCACATTACGTACAATCTCCCACACCTCCCTCTGGCGCCACGCCCAGGACTGCACTGGACAGGTCCTTGGGCGCCACATCAAGATTATAGTACGTGGCAAAGGCAAAGGGGAAGACCAACTTGCCGCGGCACATACATCCTGGATAGGCACGCCTCGTGCCAGAGCCCAGGAAGCTGCCATGCCCCTCGTAGCGTGAGCTCTCAGCCCCTCAGGGAGCACCACTCCACTGCTGGCATGAGCCAACTGTATGGCTTCCACAATCCATTGTGAGAGCCTCACCTTAGAAATGGGCTTCCCCTTCCATTTATCCTGGGGAGCCCAAGAGACAAACAACTGATCCCCTCGCCTCAAGGGGGCCGTCCTGTCCCTATATAGTCTCAATGCCCTGACCGGGCAGAGACAATGGAGCCGCCTATCCTACTGAATTGTGGAGGTGAATGGTGGCGGATAAAAAGCCGCAAGCTCCACTGGATCACGGCCAGCGGGAAAAGTCTTTGGCATAAAAGACAAATTTGGCCTAACGGTAACCTTCGAACCGTTACCACTAAACCTCATGCAGCCCTCGTTACCCGAGAGAGCAGGAATGTCACTGGAACGTTTCGCCCTCGTCCCTCGCGACCAGCAACGTGGTCTTCAGCGAAAGGAACTTCAAATCAGGGGCCTTTGTAAGTGCATCCAACACTACCGTCAGATCCCAGGTCGGCACCAAGGATCTGGCCACCGGTCGAAAGTGCATAACACCCTTCATGAACCGACGGATCAGGGGATGCTCACTCACCGGGCCAGGTGGGATCCAGGTGGCTGGATCCCACTTCTTCTCTCTTCCTCTCTCTTCGAGAGAGGAACTTAATGCAACTGTCCATGTGTACTACTACCACTACCTTTTTTATCCCTTTCAAGAGCATCGTCGGTAGGGTTGGGACTCGGACCCGGGTCCATTTCAGACCCGGGTCTGAGATCGCGGGTCCCGACCCGGGTCCATCATTTTTTTATGAACGGGTCCCTTAACGAGTCCCATCAATCAAAATTTCGCTCTGTGTGTATGTAATCGATAATTTATGTTTATACGGGCACCTTACTTGATATGCATGTGTGAATTAGCACTTTGTGGGCCGAATTTGTATGACATGTGACTGCTGTGCTAACGCTAACTTGTAGGCCTTGCTTACTGGTTTGCAGGCCTTGGTTACTTTATATTGTCTGTGTAGTGAATGATTCTGTGTACTTTTATTATTTTTGTTACATTGATGTGTAATGTCATACAGAATTGTATTCTAAGCAGTATTTTCTTGTTTTTGCTGACTACAAGCAAAGTCTCCAGAGTCTTGGTTGAAGAAAGGCGTTTATCTGTTGACTGTTGAAACATACTACTACAGTGTGCAGTGAGAACAGTACATTTGTTTAATAAATTGATTATTTTATTAATAAGTTGTTATGTCTTCTGTTTCATCTATATACAGTATAGTAAGTATGGTTTTGAAATATTAATTGCAGTCTGAAGGACTCACATTACAGTACAGTGACGTGAGCGATAATTAGATTATCAATACTATAACTAAGCAAATGTCTGCCTGAATGTCTGTCTGTCTGTCTGTCTGTCTGTCTGTCTGTCTGTCTGTCTGTCTGTCTGTCTGTTTGTCTGAAACAGGGATAAGTCGTCACTGACTACAGCAATCATTCTGAGTTTTCACATGCTCATTGAACATAACATTAGGAAGAGACTAACGAAGCCGTTTTCTGAAAATAACCAATTGTTAATGAATAATTAATTTAATAGTGCATTAAATTTTCCCCATCGACTTAATACGGCAACGTCCGAACGCCCCCTAACGTCACGCATCACATCACAGGACACCATTTTCGGTGTAACTCCACTGTAATGCGGAGTTGTTGCCGGGGGAGTGGTGTTGCTGGAGGAGGAGAACGCTGGCACAATGTGGATTTACGATACGCCGGGAAGGAAGCGAGACGGACACTTTACGCACGTTCAAGACAGTTGTTTGTTTTCCATGTCGCTTTTCACTCGCACGTTCAAGCTGGCCAGCCGGTGTTCGCTAAAACACGCAGCTCTACAAGCTAACAACAGCCGGCTCTTGCATGGAAGCGACAGAATGGGCGCACTAGGACATTATGCATGCGACGACAGAACAACTTTTTCGCATTTCCCTCCTGGGGCTGAGCATTGTGTCTCAGTGCTGTGGTGTCCACTACAGCTTTAGACCGCTGTTTTCACATAATATGATGATTTATCAGATTTATCAACATGTTCCTGGACACCCTTACTTTGCCACAACTGTTTTCCCCCATTCCCCTATGATCAAGTAGCCTACTCACTGTATACTCAGTTTTACTTACATTAAAGCAATACTTACATACTTACATCATTGGTATAATCTATTAACTCATAACACACACTGTTATGATCTATTTAAAGGTAGGGGAAGTGATTTGAAATTCATGGTGTAGTACCAGCCTGGTGCACTAGGGGCCCCCAAAAGTAGCTACACTATGTGAACCTGCTGCCCTCTCCTGATTGGAGGAGAATTGTGGTGACCTGGGGAACTTTTATTAGCTCCTCTGCTAATGTGGGGGAGGGGGAAACTCCATATGTGGTTTCCACACCTTATAATAGAGCATTTTAACAGAAAAAAAATATTTTTGGGTGATATCTGACAAAAGTGAAATCACTTCCCCTACCTTTAACATATTCACTTTACACTGCACATCATTTGGTGTTCATATATTCACAACGGGTAAGGTCTAGTATAGTAATATTTTTCAGATTTAATCGTTCATATTTTACAAATGAATATGAAAGGAATATGAAATATTATGTCCTGTATACGCTACAAGTCTGATTTGCTGTGTGCTGTGAATGCTGTTGAAATGTCACTTCGCAAATCAGTCTGGTTATAGATCCATGCTATAGATCTGTTATTTTCAGCATGCAAAAATGCAAACCAAGAGCAAAATTATCTTTTTTCCAATAGTCGCTTCCTGACATTTTAGTCTAGTTTTTATTTGCTGACGAAATTGCCAGTATATTTAGTCTCATAGTTTTACTCATCCCAGCTTAGTTTTCATGTCGTTTCCATGAGTGAAAAAAGGCAGCCAGCGAACATTGCTCATTGTAGTTTTGGTCGACATACCTTCTGCGCCCTCTGTTGCAAAACTCATTAGACGGTCAATAATGTCCCGTTTGTTTTCGTTGGCGAGAGCGTACGACGTGATGGCCACAGCGTATGGGTTGTTGAGGCCCGGCAGTTTTCCCTCAAGGTACCCCACGGCTTTGTTGATACTCCCTGGCATGTTCTGTGGACGACAGAAAGAGCACTGTTTAAACAATATTATGTGTGAGGTGTGTGTGTGTGTGTGGGGGGGGGGGGAGTTAACGCCATTATTAACTTTATTATTTCATAAAAAGTACTCTTGATCTGTTGCATGTGTATGGTATGCATAGGCCTGTCCTCGGTGGTCCCTAGCACTATAAGGCCAATAAGGGGTCTAAAGGGTTTTGGAACAGCAGTTCTAGTTGGTAGCAGCACAACAAGGCATTGTATGGCCTATTTGGAATAAATAAATAGACAAATAAAAAAATGATGCCGTAATTGTTTAATGACAGATGTAGCCACTGTGACCACAGGTGTACCAGCTAGCTCGAAACCAGCTAGCCTAGCCGCCGAGTCTGCTGCACTCAGGGAGAACAAATGAGCAGCTGAATTATCACGGTACTTTGATACACGGCTAGAAGGCTGTTTCAGCCAATAAGTTTGCCTCCTCGAAAACAGCCAAGTGAACGAGGCGGCACACTTAGTTTCAGGCATGCGTCTGTGTGTGATTGTTGTTACTCACAAGGATACGACTGGAGCAGGCTGTGCGTGCCTCTTGCATGGCGATGAGCACAAAAGCAGTCATAGAAACATCCTTGTCCGGGCCTTGCACGCCCCCCTACGTTTGCATGGACAGAACAAGGATCAGCATTATTGTTGATATCACAAGTGTACAGGTGTAAAAAAGTGGGGGAGATTTATTCTTCTCTTTTTCATCACTATCTTTTTCCAGAAAGTAAGCGGTAAAGAAACATATAGAGAATACTAAATCTAAAATACGTACTATAAATGCTGTGCAGTAGACGACCAGGTTGTAGAATAGTATACTTCCTACTATTAGGAGGCCTTAACTATCTTTCACCAGTTCCAATTGAAACAGGCCTCCAACCTCAGGGGGCCCCCCTGAGGTTCCGACTCCGACTGACAGGCTAGTCAACCCCCTGCCACCATTTGGCCCTTGCTCTCTTTCTGTTAAGCTACGCTTATTAATTCCTGTTAATAACCAGAGTAAAATGTGCGGCACTGAGAGGCAAAGGGTAGACAATTTATTGTGAAGGGACACTCGCATGAGGAGAGGTGCTGTTGCTACGTAATAGCGGCAAGAGTAATGGTCTTGAAAACAGGCCTCTAGATTCATAAGGCTGCCCCTGACTAGTATACTATAATACAAATATAGTTGTTTTTAGATAGCTTGACAGATAAACAAGCCAAAACTAACAGCATGAACAGAACTACAAGCTAACTAAATTAAACTAAATAAATTAAATATTGTAATGCGTTGTGCACATGGCCATTTACACATATTTCTCACAAAAAAATAAAAATAAAATAATCATTACAGAATGACCTCATATTGGCATTGGTAATATCGGACAGCACAGATTAATTATATTGGATATCCATATCACCCAAAATGCCTCATTGTGGGCGCATCCCTAATACTTACAGTCATGACTGGGGTGTACAGCTCTCCGACCTCTCTGAACTCTCCGTCAGGCTGCTGCGCGTTGAGGATGATCCACTTGACGGCGTCACAGAGCACGCCCTCATCCACCGCCACCAGGTTCCTGGCCATGGCAAACACCTTGACTACATAGGCCGTCAGCCTGGGGGCCAGGGAGCCAGTGGAGAGCAGGGTTAGCATTATGGGTATAGTCCCAGTCCACAGCCTAGTTCAGTCCTTTAGTGAGTTCTCACTACTAAATGCACTGCCAGGAAGCTCATGGGGAAGTAAGTAAGTAAGTAAATAAACAAATACATAAATAAATGAACAAAGAAACACTGTTGTGTGTATTTGCCTCCAACCTTAGCAAGAATAAACAAAACTACTTTGCTAATCAGCAACAGAAAGCCTGTTTTGTGTTGGTGAAAGTCTATACTTTATATACTTTTTGGGCATAAAATAAAATGTATGTTGACCACATTTGTAGAGGGAACTATAAATAAAAAATATATATTTTTTTTCTTTTGCCCACAAAATATATTATATAGAAAAGAGTTGATGCGCATGGAAGACAGATTTCTAAACCGCCACAGCCCTCCTGTGAGACACAGACAGAGTAAAAACAGTGTTTTTTTTATCTTGTATATTAGTGAGGACCACCTATATGAAGACAGGTTGCACTCACCAGGTGGTGCACGGCCTGCTGTACCACTCATGCTCAGCCCAGATAGCAAAACAACCAGCGTCCCAACGGTAGGCCAGCTCATTCTGGTAGCCTGGACATCACACCACAAACACAACAACTTTCTGATTTACTTCAAAGCCTATGGGTTCACACTTGATATTCGTGTAACACAACAGCATATGAAAGTGTGTCAAGACAGCAGCATATGATATCACACTGAAAGTCACTTCACCCTGAAGTATGTTTGAGCCTTTAGTGTCAAGTCAACACCCATGTCTGACCCCGCAATCCTCCTACCTTTTCTGATGTAGTCGATGGCGACAGGGCGACGGCTGAAGCCCACGTCTTGCCACTTCTGAGTCGCATCCAAGTATGTGGCTGTGATGAGGGGGAACGTCATGTGGCCAATGTTCTGCTCCCCGCAGCCGTCTGGCATCTGGATGAAGTCCGACAACGCCTTTCCATTGAGCGAGTTCTCCATCATTGAGCTCATCTGATCACCACCTAATACACAGACAGACAGACGGCCTAAAAACTGAGGTCAAAGAAGGAAAGACTAAAACTAAAAATATAACTAAAAATTATCTCCAGCCCTGGTTCCGAGTCACAGACACAATCGTGTGGGTCCCCCTATATATTTATTTATTCTTTAATTTAACCCATTCTGTATGGGTTTTACATTTCATTGAAAAATAGCAGGTGCACACGCCTCATAGTGGGCCACTCTGTGCACAGCTGCTATTTTGGGGGGAAAATTGAAACGCACCACAAAGCTTGTATTACCGGTATACAGTGTATGTTCTTGCAGAAAAACTGTTGTAGAATATATAGTGTACAGGGATGGGTGTAACGAGTAACAAGTAGTGAGTAAGTAATATTACCACTTTTTTAGGTGAAGAGTAGTGTAATGAGATTACGTCCTAGAAAACAGTAATAACATTAGTTCCTTCTACTAATATTACTTATTTACTTTCATCATGCTGCTGCTTTCAACAGTATTGCGTTAGTGAAGAGAGATGAACTAATTCCACTTTACTTTAAACAGTAAACTTAAAAAAGTGCTTTTCTAAAGGGGTAATGGGCATGGGTGCACATAGCTATTTTGGTCCAGTACTCAGAGGAGCACCTGGGGATGTTACTTGGTGCTCCCAAAATGCGGCGACCCGCATCGCCGGGCCCTGGGACCCCTTTTTTCCACACCGTACCGCCCAATCAATATACAGTATTACAGTACAGGGCGATAGTTTGGGCGTTGTAATAGGGGCTAGCCTAGTAGTAGTAGTACTACCTGCATGCTACATCCATTAAAAATACTAGTAGTACTTTAGACTTTAGTCTTATTTTAGACTTTAGAATTATTTCATTTTCAAGGCTTTTTTTTTACTGGCCCAGTCGGGCAGTCATTATGAGTCCCAGCTGTGTGGTGCTCAAGGGAGCTTTCCACCCCTGGATTGAAAGCTCATTGTAGGATTGTAGGAGCGCCACTTATGTGCACCCCTGGTAATGAGTAATGTGTTACTGGGTTAAAGGCATAGTAATGGGTTAAAGGCATAGTGAGTGATTTCACTTCCCTAATAAGGAGTTCCTCCCTGTCCCTGTCCCCAGTAAGCACCTGGGGTAAAAAAAAAATAGTTTCAGTTTGGGCTTTGGGAGAAAAGACTTTCGTCCAATCAGTATTGAGTGGGGGCATGCCTTGGTGTATGTGCTGCTGGCCTGTTGCACTTCCTCCCATTGTAGAGTGCGTGCATGTGCACATTGTGTTACCAGGCGGAGTGTAGGATTTTCCAAGTCACCCAGATACTGTATCTGAATGCTATTCCATACATTAGAATAAGCAGTGAAAATATCCGTTCTACAGGCCAGCAGACCATCTGCTCCATTCACTAATTGGAGACCCGTGGCCGGGGTCACATATCAAACATTCGGGAAACACTCCCCATGCTCTGCACATAAAGAACAAACGGTTGGAATGTACTGTAGTGTGGAGTAACAATACGTCACCTGTGAGTTCGATGAGAGTCCTGGTATCCCCACCAGGAACAGGACGCTCAGTGTCTGGGATGGTGTTGTTGATGTGCTCCACCTGTGTGCCGCCACCTGTGAGAGCAGACAACAACAATTAGAGTAAAGCTCTTCACTTATTTAAACTTCATATCGGCCTTTGTATCTGCTGTGATGCTCTGCCATGACGTTTAATCAAAATACAGTTTGATTCTGTAAATTCAGAAGCTATGTGGATAACTGAATGATTCTGGGTGCCAAGTCGGGGACTTGGCACCCAGAATCATTCAGTTATGAACTTCAAGCTCAACTCACTTCTTGCAGGGTCCAGATATTTCTTCACTGCATGTTTGGACAGTACTCCTATTGGCTAGAAAACAAGATGAAATAAAATATGAACAATTCATTTAAAGAGCAGGGCACATTTCAATTAGGGATGTCCCGACTGACTTTTTCATTTAATTTGACACAGGGGTAAGGGGTTCACACTATGGCAGGTAAATAAAATGTGGAATTTGGAATTTGGAGTTGCCCAAGTGCACATTTGAGTGAGGAGTGCTATTCTAGTCTGCTATATCATTCTGCTATTTGGTAGACTTCATCTTTTTCTTGGGACAATTTAATTGAGTTTTAGTCCTTTTTTGATCGATGAATGACCAGGATTGTATCGGGAGCAAAAAAAAAAGTGAAAGTGGAACGGAAATTATCAGGATCGGCAGATACTCAAACTCAAATGATCAGGATCGGATCGGGAGCAAAAAAATGTGATCGGGACAACCCTTATATCTCTCATATAGCATGCTGTTTATACACCTCTCATATAGCATGCTGGTCCTTTAAGAAAAGTGTGGGCAACAACACGATGGACTATCTTTTCACATCATCTAGTCGAGAGCATATATAGAAACTTTAATGTGAGTCAGTGACTGGAACAAGTGTTTTCAATGAGTTTGGATTCTCTTACCTCCACGAGTAGTTTCTTGATGATTTCGTCCCCACTGAACATGCTTGGGACAATGGCTTTGACCTTGATCCTGTGCACGCCTTCGGTCATGGGGATGATGACGAAGGGCACGGCCACGGTGCTCTTGCCTGGAACATCCAACCTCATTGTGTGCTTGGTCCGCTTTGAAGCCACGCTGCACACATCCTTCGTGTCGTACAGTTCCAAAATCACCTGGGCAAGTGGCACAAGGGGGGATGGAAGATGACTTTATCAAGTACTAGTATGCAGTATGGGTCAGTGGGTAAGCAGAGCCATGCATAATGTAGCCTATGCCTTGCGTTGTCAAGGCAAAAAAATACCCCATACCCGGACCAGTAGAGTATAAACAGAGTTACGACATCTCCGTTCACTTCCATGGAAAGGTCTAATGGCGGCTGCTCTACATAGACTCCTATTGAGCACGGGGGCACTTTGTCCCCATTCACGCTGCATGAACAGCGCCCAGGCGCCCAGTTTCTGACCCCTCAATGTCGCATTTCTGATATTAGATGGCTATTCCTGAGAACTGTTGTTCATGCCGTCGTGTATTTAGCCTCTCTAAAGTTATTTAAATGTTATCCTTTATCGCACGTGTTTTGGACCTGCTACCATGGAATACTGTAACTCTTGTTGGGGAATTGAGGATTTATACTGGACCACACTTTTTTACGTGACAACGTGACAAACGCATGGAGGGCATCAGAGAGTCAACTTTTAGTAAGAACACTTTTACAGTACATTTGGGTGGAAGAGATTAAAGCAGGTGATGTTGTAGCAAGCTTAGAAGAACATTGATCGCGCTACTACAGCGTGCGTGCGCGCGCACGCACGCACGCACGCACGCACGCACGCACGCACGCACGCACGCACACACACACACACACACACACACACACACACACACACACACACACACACACACACACACACACACACACACACACACACACACACACACACACACACACACACACACACACGTCATCTCCGTGTCGCGTTGGAAAAACGTTAGCGGAGTTTGAAAATAATGTCCGTCTGCTCTTAGGCTATATTGTGGTCCGTTGCTGCTGCTGCTGCTGCTGCTGCGCTGCACTCAGCAACAGTGTGCATGCATGCTTCGACACAGCGGAGCGAAATTTTGATTGATGGGACTCGTTAAGGGACCCGTTCATAAAAAAATGATGGAACCGGGTCGGGACCCGCGATGTCAGACCCGGGTCTGAAATGGACCCGGGTCCGAGTCCCAACCCTACTGGCAACCTCACACTTCATTATTTGATTGTTGATTAATTTTGGCTATTATTTACTTACATTTTTCTAATAAATATTTAAAAATGTTGTTCTCTTGTGTGGACCTTCCTCTTTTTGCTATGCAAAACCCTAGTGCATGACAATATCTATTTTGATTTTTTGGCTAAAAAGTTGCCTCTATTACCTTTCACTATTTTGAAGATAAATAAATATATTAAATGTGTTTTAAATGTTCAATATAAGTTATAGAGGACAAGATATTGATTTAAAACATAGCAGTCCCATCAACCAGGGATTACTTTAACTTTTGCTCTGTTTTATACTTCCACTCCACTGCACCAAGCATGATTCTGCTTACTCCACTACAATTATGTAACACACTACATGCACTAAATGAGTCTTTTTATTTTTTAGTATTGTGCTAAAAAGTAAAAAGTTGTGCTGAATTGATACCAATACATTTGTACTTTTACTTTCAGACTATGTATGTAGTAATATACATAATCTGACATCGTAACAACTACAGTAGATGTTACCATAGCAAACATCTGTTTTACCCTGTAAATGGAATTTCAGACAGGGAGTGACAAACACACTTGAATCAATCACAAAAAAGCTCATCAGAATCGACATCTAAAATCAGACGCAAGCAAACAACGTCATCACACTCTGTGCAATCACCTTGTTTTATCGCACGTCTTCTCAGCACAAAACACAGGCCTCTCTGAAAATGAACTAGAGGCTTGTTTTATTGCTCCTCGTCTGAAAAGGCCCTTGAAAGGACAATACACATGTATGAACTACAAACTATTGGTCAGGTGATGTGAGCTCCACTCACTTTCAATGGCTGAGTTACGAGGTTGTGCAGGATTGGCCGGATTTCGATTTGTTCCCCACGGATGGCCGAGTAGGGCAGCCTGAGGTCAACGAAGAAGTTCTTTTTAACAACAACCTCCAGTGGTGTGCCCACGCAGATGCCTGCAGAGAGAAAGAGAGAGAGATTAGCTGTGGTTCACATGCCATGTTCAAATGTCCCCTTCCATGGCTAAAATCCCTAAAACTAAAGAAAGCAAGGAATGTAAAACAATTAACACCATCGTTACTTTCTCTAATAACAACCTAAAACATGAACCTTGGCTGAAAAAACAAAGTTGTCCTTTAAAAGTTAGAGTGTGTGCATGTGCGTGCGCGAGAGAGAGAGAGAGAGAGAGAGAGAGAGAGAGAGAGAGAGAGAGAGAGAGAGAGAGAGAGAGAGAGAGAGAGGAAGGTCCTTGCCTTGATCTGGTGACAGACTGACGCCACTGATTTGCCAGGTGGTGATGGAATCGGGCAAGTGACGTGCTTTCCTTGGTGTGTCTATGTGAGTTGTAGTTTCACTGAATTGTAAAAAAAATAAAAATACACACACAGTGGTGGAAAGTATATTTAGGACCCCTGGAGGAAAATACGGGAGGGTGTTGTGTATACCAGTTTTACTGCAGCTTGGCTCAATTCAGCCGAAGTTTGGCTATAACTGAGGGACACAGCTGTATAAATGATGCTATTGCTATTTAAAGCTATTTAAAATATTATCGTCAAAAATTATCATCTATTTATTCAAAAACTAAACATGACCAGCAATAAAGTACAGTATGTTCATGGCATCATTTATGGATTTTTGTAGATTTTTAACAGTCAAATCTGTCAAGTCTACTTTCATCGAAGGCCACTGTGGACATGAAAAAAGGGACAAAATAGGGGGTGAATACCGAAAGAAAGCAAGACCATTTCTGATATAAAGTTACATTTCATGTAATGTTTACACAATATTAAAGGGAACATTTCAATTAAAAAATATTGTAAGAATAGTTTTTAATGACTCAATCAATAAAATACAGATGAAACGGTCAGAGGGACTCCAAATCGTACCGCTTTCGTGGAATGACTATTACAAAATGATCTAAACTAAAGGTTACAATTTAGTATTGCTAATTTTACTTAGGTAATAGAGGGAACTTTTTAGCCCTATATATATATATATATATATATAATATATATATATATATATATATATATATAATATATATATATATATATATATATATAATATATATATATAATATATATATATATATATATATACAGTATATATATATATATATATATATATATATATATATATAAAACGGCTGCAGCTTCTACTTTGACGCTGCAGCCGTTTACCTGCAGACACTCTTCGTCCTGCAGACAGTCCAGAACTTTGTTCTTGTCAACAAATCATAAAAACAAAAAATCGTCCGGGTCAAGGAAGGCAGTGCTAGAGTTTTGTGGGGTGAGGCAGCATTTTAATCTACCACAGCAAAGCAGTCTCCAGCAGTTTCATAATGAGACAATAGAGTGGAGGTGAGGTGGAGTTAGATTCTGTTTTAAATGAATCTAAAGTTGACATGAGGTGACATGAGGGTGACATGAGGGTGAGTACTAGTGGAGATTTACAAGCCGAAGACCATAGACTACTTTTAAACATTGTAAACTTTTAAAATAATAAAACAAGATATGGGATAATGTGCAGTGTGCTTGATCGGGCATCTTACCAGTTGGGCGAACCTGAAGAGCAAGCTGGCAAGTCAATCTCATTCCAGAGCCAGCTCTCGAGGAATACGCTGCGAGATGTGATGTGTATTTGACCGTCGTCTCCAAATTCTCCAAATTCCTGACCTAAATTGTCAAAGAGAGGGGTCATATTTTACTTGATGCCATATTCACAAGGCATTTGACCAGATACTAGCCTGGCTAAAGCCAGACGCATTAATACCTCCCACTGGTCCATGGGACTGCTTTGGCAATAAAACATTACTAGCATGCAGATTACGGTCTGGCTTCAGCAGGCTAATCAGATACACCTCATGACCCTAAACATTCCTCCTAAAATCCTACTGCTGAGTCACTAGTTATAGGAGTCGTTAGTTAGTTAGAATGCATTAACATCCATCTGAATGACATAAGACATGATAATCGATAAGCCAAAAAGCCTTACTGCGGGCAAGGTGCAGGAGGGCATCTTTCTGTTGGGTGCGCATGTTGGTCAGCTCTTGGCAGCAGTACACGAAGGCCGCCTTGCATTTCGGGTCAGATTCCTGAATGTACTCGGCACGCCGCTGGCAGGTGTAGGACAGGGGGATGGTTCTCATGCCGTCCTTGCAACACCTGCGCTCCAATGTTGTTTTGTATCCACCCACTGGGGGGGACAAGACAGAGGGCTGATTTAAGCTATTTAGACCTAATGCCACTTTTAAACCATGACAGTTTTCAGCAGGGGTGCACGATTATTCGGTAGCCTAATCATTTTTACGTTTTTTCAAAAACCAAAAGACCTACAAGCTCAAGTTCATAACCAAGATCCAAAGTAAAAGAGTGTTAATTGTTTTCCATCTGCTTTTCATCACATCTGCATCCATTTTGCACAGCAGGGCTTGGGCTTTCGAACATGGGGATAAATATTATTTGTTTCACAAACATTCAAGCAAATATAATTTAGCCCCATGCTTGAATGACGCCGCCCCCTTTAAAAAACCCTAAAATCCCTCAAACAAAAGAAAGCAGCAATTGAAAAACAATTAACACTTTTACTTTCTCTAATAACAACCTGAAACATGAATCATGGTTGGGTCAGTCAGATAACTTATATTTACGCAATCTTTATCGTAGAATCAGAATACAAGTGTGCATATAATAATATTTTACATTTGCGCTCGGTTCTGCTGCAAATTTCTCCCTGCTCGGCACAATTAAACACCATCATTAACATTAAGAGCAGGGAGAAAAAAATAATATATACGGTACAATGGCTGTTGCTAAGACGTTTTTGTTTGTTTGCGTTACTTACAAAGTGAAGTCCTTGCACTCGCTATGTTTACCGCAGCTCGCTTCGCTCTGCCACTGGCTGGAGACTCTGGACACTTTCTCTCTAGATATGTAAACAAAAACAAAAAAAGCAAGAACAAAATCAGAGAAACATAACAAATCAGTGTTCAATCTGAAAAATGCCCCTTGTACCATTGTCTTCTCTCACTCGTTATTTGCACTAATGATGTTCAAGCAACGTTCACACACGGTCTATGGTTCGTACACAAGTGGTGTAAAGCTAAGTTTGGTTTGGTTTCCAAAGTGTTGTCCAGGGACCGCCAGGGATCCTTGAGGAGTTCCAGGGGGGCCCAGCTAAGCGATAATTAGGAACCAAATGGAGCCTTATGGGCCTGTAACTCAGAGAGTGTAAGAGGGCCTATTTGGTTCCAGTTGTGCACTCTCACAGTTAAATAGATTTTACAATGCAAATTGGGGGTCTCAGAGATAGAAATGCCATTAAACTGAGGTCTGCGTAAGCTATTTCATGTCAAACTGGTTGACCTTGAAAGTAGAATGTTTGAGAGCCCACTGATAGAGCTGTAAAATGTTCTCTTATGGGGGACCCTGTCATATCTCTTCATATGGTCGTCCACAGGGCTAATTGGTGTCAATTTTGACGGCAGTCACATGACATGCCAGAGGGAACCACAGGTTTAAAGTAACTAAGTACATTTAAAGCACTGTACTGTACACTGTACCTGTACCAGTATGGTCATTACCTATGCGGTCACGGGTACCAGTGGTGCCGCCCGACAAGCTGGACTCGAACATCAGCCCAGCGTCAAAGAACACTCCCATGGCGTTGCTCCCTCCCCCTGGTGTACAGCCTGTGTCATACCGCTCCACTACGCTCCACACCTGGCGCACACACACGCGCACAGCACGCACACAGCACATGCACACCCACACAAGATCAAAACACTGACAAATGTGAAAACAGAGCAGGCACCCTTGGTTGAGCTACTGAATAAAAGGCGTTTATTAAATCTATACCGACAGTATCTATACATACAGTATGAGATAGTATTTACATGTATATGTCTATATGTTGATGTATCTACCGGCCTCGTGAAGCCGGCCTTCAATCTGTCTTTGCGATGCATTATTGATTCTTAATCTTGTTCCTTCATATTCAAGGGCTTTTGGAGAGATATGAGGACTCTGGTCACTTTAGACTAGAGCACCGCAGAGTAGAGGGCAGCAGGCGCGTCACCGCGTCTGGAAAGATGCGGGTGCTGATTTCGGTAACTTTAGGGTTAAATTGCGGCCGCGCGTTAGCGCGGCCGCGAAAAATTTGGGGCTTTTTTCCCACTTTTTACTAATATTTCACAATAAATGTAATGGTTACACACTTCAATGAAGAAGTGTTATAATGCAGTACAAGACTAACTGTGACGAGATAAAACGGCTATCTATGATGACTAAAATATGACGAGACGTTTGTGAGTTATAGTTGACGTGACGTGCCGAGACGAGAATGTAGTGGAATGACGAAAAAGTTTCAAAACTGCACCGTCGCCGACTGTGCAACTCATATCAAAGCAATGCATGCAAGCGGCCGGTCACCCCGTCTCCCTCCTTCCCAGATCAGTGCCTGCCATCTAGTAGAAGAGTTGCGACATTGATGGGTCACAAACTGAACGCTCGCGCTGCTGTTCATGCAGCCTGAATAGGGACAAACTGGAGTTGGAAATGCATTGTTTTCAATGAGGGCAACAGCGCAAATAAGAGCGATTTTATGCATGCTTTCAAGGGGCTGTTGCAAGGCTGTTGCCGGAGGCCGTTGCATTACTGCCTACTTCAGGTCCAGGACTTGTCCCTATTTGTTGTCCCCATTCCCGATTCGAGTCTCAGTAGAAAAGCCGCCATTGAACTTGCCTCTTCTTGGAGTGGACGGAGTTGTCGTAAGTCTGTCTACACTATATGGTTCATATGGCTCTGCCTCTCCCGCAGCATGGACAGTTGCGATTTGGCCAGCCCAGCACCCCCACTTTTTTTGCATCATTTTATTTTTCCGACGTGAAAAGTTGCGGGTGCTGAGGCACCCGCATAGTGAATGGCGGTGACGCCCATGGAGGGCAGGCGTGAGTGTGTATGTGGGTGATCTGCAGTGTTGTTTGTTTGAGAATATTTTGTCTTAGTCTTAGTCTTTTGAGTAACATATATTTCGTCTTTTAGTCCCATTTAGTCTTCAGAAATTCATTTTTTTTAGTCTTAGTCTAGTCGACAAAATATCAACGTCGATTTAGTCTTAGTCTCAGTCTTAGTCTTTTTTTTAGTCTTAGTCTTTTATTAGTCTTAGTCTTTCAGTCTTAGGCCCTCATTTATCAAAGGGAGTGCAGATTCGTCCCCAAATTTCAACGTGGGTTTTGGAGTGCACACAACTCCACCCGGCATATATCAAGCAATCGCAAACAACTGAGTCCATCCTAATTTCCTTCCTACGATGATAAATGTGACGGCTGAAATCAATCTGGCACGCCCTTGGAAACAGGCCGCTCCTCCCTTTCTTTGCGACATTAACAACTGCAATACGACCAGCAACCATGGTGATGAGGGGGGAAAAAAATAAAAACATTCCACCGATTGCGCTGCTTCCTGCGGCCAGCCAGCAAGCCAGCCCCCCCCCCCCCCCCCCAGCCCGATTGCGCTGCTTCCCGCGGCGCGACCCCCCCCCCCCCCCCCCCCCCCCCCCCCCCCTTTCACATAGACACACGCAACTCCGTTCGCCGTTGTTTTAAGTAGGCTAAGTAAAATAATTGCATGGCATTTGGTTTTATTTTTAGTTTACACTCTCAAGAGCCAACTTTCATCTGGTTACCTGGGGACCACCTGGGACCCTCTCAAGAACCACTGGTGGTCCTCGGACCACATTGAAAACTACTGGCCTATAGGACCATTTTTTATTACATCGCCGTGAATGTAATAGGCTACAGGTTAGTATTCTGCAGTGTAGGATTAAATCCACGCATTTTTAGAAAGAGCGCAGCCCCCCCCCCCCCCCCCCCCGAGTCGGACTGCTGCCTGTGAGTGACCACGTAGCCTAAATCAGAGATAGATAACTGCCAGCAGTGGTAAGACAGTTCATGAACTCATATCAACCATATAATGTGATCGCCGGTGATTAATAAATGAATCGATGGCAGGCACATGACTGCAGGAGTGCAGGTGTTACATATTAGTGTGATGATGCTGATTTACAAGCTTTCTATCCTTCGTGCAGACCATACAATACAAACCAGGCGTAGGCTACTCCACAGCAGCGCAATCTCCCGCCGATCCGCGATCACGACTCCCGAAATTGCTCTCACAAGCAGCCTACTGTAGGTCTGCAGTTTATCTGAGTGACTCAGGCGAACATATAAGCGCCTAACGTAGGATCATTGTAAATAGTGAGGCTGTGCATGTAGGCTATTGTCACTGCAAATAAAAGTGCAAATAAAAGTGGCTTTTATTTAATTCTTTTTTTCATCAGGATTAGACATTAATGAATAAAAACTCTCCACCGATTGCGCTGCTTGCCGCGGCGCCCCCCCCTCTCTGTTTCACACGGACACACGCAAGTTGCCTTGTTTATTAAGTAAGTAAAATAATAGCATGGTATTTGGACCCGCAAGGGTCCACTCTGTTTTATTTTTAGTTTACACTCTCAAGAGTTACATCTGGCTAAACCAACTTTTCATCTGGTTAACCAACTTAGCCTGGGGACCACCTGGAACCCTCTCAAGAACCACTGGTGGTCCTCGGTCCACATTTTTTTTAATTACATCGCAGTAAATGGAATAGGCTACAGGTTTGTATTCTGTAGTGTAGGATTAAATCCATGCATTTTTAGGAAGAGCGCACGTACCTCCCTCCCCCTCAAGCTTTCTATCCTTCATGCAGACCATTGTACAAACCAGACGTAGGCTACTGTAGATCCACATCGCTGCAATCTCCCGCCGATCCTCGATCACGACTACCGAAATTGCTCTCGCAAGCAGCCTACTGTAGGTCTGCAGTTTATCTGAGTGACTGAGGCGAACGATATACCTGTACTAACGTAGCATATAATATCATTTAAATAGTCAGGCTGTGCATGTATTTGTCACTGCAAATAAAAGTGGCTTTTATTTTATTTTCACCCCACCGGGATCAGGATGTAATCTCGCATAATATGCCTTTTCAAACCTATATATTTTTCATCTGTATCATTTATTAGGTTTTATAGCTATTAGGAGTGAATAGATAACTTTAGATACCTTTCTGCAGTTCAGACAATGCTGCTCCGCTTGTTTAGGACAGAAAAACAGGCAAGGACAAGTCCTATGACAGCTCCCGACCTGACGTGGGTTTTGTCCGGACGTGGGATCAACTTCAAGTTCATGGTGGGAATGATATATGTCAAACAAGGTGGGAATTCTGCTCTACGCATGTCCTACGTTCATTTTTGGGTGTACACCACGTTGATAAATGAGGGCCTTAGTCTTTGAGGTTTAGTCTTACTCTTGCAATTTTAGTCTTACTAGCTTTCAACATGCCATACAGATTATACAGGCACATTTAGTTTGCATGTTGCATGGAGGCAAACAGCAAGATTGGTTGTATAAACCAGTGGTTTTCAAAATTTGATACCAGGGCCCACTATTTATTCAGCATTTGAGCCACGGACCACCATTTGATGACATTTTAGCCCCCACAGACCCAAAACTAAAGATTTATTTTGCTTTGGCTTGCGGGTCCATTTGGTTCCATGGTTACGCTTTCAGAGATTTACATCTGGTTAAAAAAAAGCTGGGGACCACCTGGAATCCTCTCAGGGACCACTGGTGGTCCCCGGACCACCTGTTGAAAGCCCCTGGCATAAACAGACAAGAGTTCTGCGGAGCAGGGCTGTGGCACGGATTGGGAAACGTTTGCAGCCTATTTTTCAGAGCGCTGCGTTTCATTAGCATTGTTTGTTTGGCTGAACCATTTCGGTTGTTTTGCTCCGTGCAGCGCTGCTGTGGGAAGCCATAGTGGGCAGTTTAGAGTGCGGTCCGAGCATGATTGCATCGGCGGTGAGCAGCTGCCAGCTCAGTCTATGTCCGTCTACAGCAGCAGGAGCTCCGCTGCTTCTGAGTCTGAGGGGCGGCGTGCAGCGCTGTCACAGCGCTATACGGACATGGACGGAGCCGGTGGCTGCTGCTGCCGCTGCCGGGTGCGCTCGAGCTGCTCTCTGGACTGCCTGCTGTGGCTTCTCGCGGCGGTGCTGTATCGAGTGAGATGGCCAGCGCGGTTCAGCTAGACAAATAGTGTTGATGAAACGACGTGGTGTTCTGGGGGGTAGGCTGCGGGTGTTTCCTCCGTAGTAAAGTAGTAAAAACTCCTGGTGCGTGCCACAGTTTCGCATCGTGGAAGAATTGTTTGTTTGTGCAACCAATCGTGAGCTTTTCCTCCATCCAACATGCTGACGATCAACCTAACATAACGCATTGGGAAGCGTTCTGATTGGATGTCTTCCCAACTAGTCCCACAAAAAGAAAAGTTGTGATTGGATCTCATTTCCGTTCGTCCCGCCCTAACATTTTCGTCTCGTCTGATTCGTTGACGAACGTGTCCATTACAGTACGTCTTCAAGTTCGTCTTTAGAGGATACTTTTCGTTTAGTCTTTGGATCGTCTTCGTCTTGGAAAAAGCTTCGTTGACGAGCATTTTCGTCTTAGTCTTAGTCAACGAAAACAACACTGGTGATCTGCTATTTTTTTGTATATTATACAGTATATGAAAACTTGAAATTTGATGCCCATCATTTCGCACTTATTCAAATTCGTTTGGATTTCAGGACTTTTACTTGCAACAGAGTCATTCTATATTGCAGTATTGATAATTTTGCAACATTGGAATACAGAATGTGTAGCGCGCACACATACCCTCTTCTGTGTGAGCCGGTGCTTGTTGTTGAGGACGTAGACAGCCTTATCCACGGCCACCAGGCCCACCCTGGCTTCCTTGTCTCCCGTCACCTTCAGCCTGATGCCCGTCTGCGGCTCGTAGGACGCCTGGGGGTCCTCCAACTCGATCTTCAGCTGAAGACAGAGAGAGATGCTGTCACGTACCGTGGCCATTTAGTTATTATCGTGTGCCTAATTGTGAAGCATTTGCCAAGACTGTTGCCTGACGTCATTCAAATCAAAATCATTTGTCTTCAAATATCTTCTGCTTAGTAGAAAAATAAGCTCTACTTGAGCTTATTTTTTTGTTATCTTAAAATATTATAATATGTTATCTTAAAATATATTTTTGCAAACGGAAATGGCACTCCTTGATTATCGCATGCATACTTTACTGCAAACCCTCAGTTGTTTTTGTTCCCTGCAGGAGTATAGTTGTTGTTTTAGTGTTATGTTCCACTCCTGTTCACGTGTATTTTGTAGAATAAATCAGTGTTCATTTGACCTGCCCTGCCCCTGGCCTGTTTGCTCTGCGTTTTGGCTTGCACTTCTCAGATATACGTATACCAGGGGTTTTCAACCGGTGGTCCGGGGACCACCAGTGGTCCTTGAGAGGGTTCCAGGTGGTCCCCAGTTAAGTTGGTTAACCAGATGTAACTCTTGAGAATGTAAAAATGAAACCAAATGGACCCACAAGGGTCCATTTGGTTTCATTTTACACTCTCAAGAGTTGAAATATTAATCATCTGAATTAGCCATTTTGGAATGTATGTTTTTTGCTTGTTTTGTTTCCTCAAATCTAGCCTGGAATTGTGGACAAAAGCAAAATAAATCTGTAGGTTTGGGGTCTGTGGGGCTAAAATATCCTCAAATGGTGGTCCGCGGCTCAAATCCTGAATAAATGGTGGTCCCTGAGATGAAATCCCTTGACGTATACGACTGTATGGAGGCCGGCCTCACCGAGCCCATGCAGGTCTCCCGGACGTAGACCACGATGGCGTCCGAGACCAACTCGGTGGGGGAGGTGTGGTAGTACGCCACCACGCGGAACGAGGGCATCATCAGCTTGGTGACGGCCACCTGCTCCTTCCACACAGGCTGCGAGGCCCTCTTTATCTGGCCATGCTTCACTATCTGACCTCTGCTGAGGATCTGGAAACAAAAGCATGAATGTGCACATCAGGGTGGAATAAGAAACATTAACAATTTGGGGGAAAAATTACAGTCAGGGGCGTTTTTGCCATAAGGCAGACTAGGCAGTTGCCTAGGGCACCATGAGCGGAGGGGTGCGACCACCAGACATGCTTTAAACGGATACCAGGCTAATATCATACTTGCCCTCTATAACTAGAATTGAACATTTAAAACACATTAAATATGTTCTTTAGTTTGAAAATAGTTCACCTCATCCCTTGGGGGGCGCCATTTTACCGGAGATTTTCCCTGGAGCCCCCCCTTACCAAATGGGAGAATCTTGCCTAGGGCTACAGTGTAGTGTTTTTCTTTAATATTTTGAAACTCTTTTTCTGCATCGCCAAAATCGTTAATCGACGAAGGTCAAAATGTGACAATGTAGATCAGCTAGTTGAACTTTTTTTTTTTTTTTTTTTTGCAAAATAGTGAAAAGGCTTAAAGGTAGGGGAAGTGATTTCACTTTTGTCAGATATCACCCAAAAAGAAATCTGTTAAAATGCTCTATTATAAGGTGTGCAGACCATATATGGAGTTTCCCCCTCCCCCACGTTAGCAGAGGAGCTAATAAAAGTTCCCCAGGTGGAGGGTGAATTCTCCTCCAATCAGGATCGAGCAGCAGGTTCCCATAGTGTAGCTACTCTTGGGCGCCCCTAGTGCACCAGGCTGGTACTACACCATGAATTTCAAATCACTTACCCTACCTTTAAAAGTTTAGGGTCTAAAAATCTTTTTTTTTGCGAATTCGTACTAGATGATACATTTACAGGACTGGTAATATAAGGTGCAAACGATGAAGCATATACGTTGTATATATTTTTTTTAATTGAATACATTTTCTTAACTCACCATATATGTAACGTCATGGTTGGTAAGCGTCAACTTGCCAAAGTTAAAGGAAATCGCAATGTTGCTTCCTGTTTTTTCCACACCTGTGACAAAAGGAAAGTTAAGGAATTCAGTTGATAAGGTTTATCTCATTCCGTATTCTGTACAAAACTACAGAATATCCTGTTGTTGTGGAATAAGATTTTGTTCACAGTTCCAGGCTGCATTCATGTGGTGCCTACAGGAGAGGCAACAGGCAAACACTGACCAAAGTAACAGTTCTCCTACATTCTCTAATTCAGGGTTGCCCACACTTTTTTGACTTGAGAGCTACTTTCAAAATGATAGTCTCGACAAGATCTACACATCAACAATGTGATTGTTCCATTACTGAAAATCCATTTCAAGCTAAGAATCTGTCTAAGAATAATGCACTTACAATGAAAAATATTCAGGGAGAATTGGAAGGTTTTGCTATATAAACAGTATTTGAGGTTTGAGCTGACAGTTCGTAATGTTGAGTTTAGTTTCTTGCACCCAAAACTAAGAACTTTCATATTTTTGTCCACAAAGGCAAAAGGGTACTGGCAAAATGTTGGTGAAAATAACAATTATTCTCCATTTCCTAATTGTGTGGACTCTTGAAAATTATGTAATTCAGATATTTAAATATAACTTAACTCTTGAGAGTGTAAAATGAAACCAAATGGATCTGTAAGGGTCCATTTGGTTTCATTTTACCACTCTCAAGATTTACAGATCTATAAGGGTCCATGTGCTAGGGGGACTGTCATGTGATCTACCTGCATGGCCTGAGTGATCTACTGGTAGATCATGATCTACCTTTTGGGCACCCCTGTCCTGACTTCTTAGCCTGGTCCAGACCGATCAACGCAGACATAATGTTTTATGACTGTTGTTATAGAGCATAAGAAAGAGTCATGTGTGTTTATGAGTGTAGTTATAAAGCATTATGAACGCATTATAATGCACTATGAATGCCTTCAAATTCATTATAGATGTGGGCTTCATAGAAAGTGTTACCAATCTTTCTAATTTTCCTCTTAGATCCTCAGATGATCTCCTAATATTTTGAACAAATGGGTCTTTACAGTCCTAATATCACCTAAAAATAGAGATTCATTAGTTGGGTTGTATAAACATCATCCAACATATTTTACTGCTTTTGTTCACGTCCTAGTAGCGCTTGTTGGCTGTGTTTGTGTGATTGGCAAACATAGTAGCCCATTAGCCACATGATTGACAACAACCTCTGGTTTGTTTGGTATGAACCAAACCCCTCCCCCTTGAAATCACACAGACAGCCGACAATTTCAGACTCAATCTTCAGGAAACTGAACTCGAGTCTGATAATCAGGCTACAGACTTCTTGCAAGTGGGACAATGCAGATTTCTATCAATTTAACTACTGAGCCAAATGAGCCCTTTAAGGGTTGTAACTCTGAAAGTGCAAATAAATTGAACTGTTTAAATTAAGCTAACATTGATTTTGTTTTTCTTTTTTTTTCTTTTTTTACAAAATACATTGGAGGTCTCAGAGATAGAACATGCCATTAAATGGGGATCCGTGGACTAATGGGCATCAAACTGGGACTTGAAATGAAAGTAGTTTGAGTCACTGCTAGGATCGTGACAATGTTCTGTTATGGGAACCATGACATATCTCTTCAATTAGAGGTCAGCAGGATAACTAGTGTCAACTCGCGGGTTCTTGACATGAAAAAGTTGGAGAACCACTGCTCTCTGATGGGGACACACTTTAAAATACGCGAAAGGTGGCGAAGTGGTCTTTTTGGACTGCCGGTTAGGTGTCATAATAAATAGAAGTGTGTTTACCTAGGTGGAGGTAATTGCCGGTTGAACTCTCATATGGTTGGACCATCGTTTTGCCTTCAGTCTGTCTCTCCTGTGTGATGCCTGGTGCCTCAGTCTTTGCCTGGGATTAATCGCACAGGAGGGCGCACACACACACGTTGTTTGTTTTGTTTTTTGTCTGAAATCAATGTAATAACAGTGGCAACACTGCTAGGCAATCCGTGACTGTTATTTTGAACCGTCCAAACAAGCCCTGAGCGGAAAAAAGTTTTCTATAATCTATAATCTATAATCTAAAGTATTTGGAACTTTCGGCCGGCTGCCATTACTTACAATGATCTCCTGTGTAACGGAACCCTCCATGTTGACAGCAATCTTAGCTAGTCCGTTGTCATCTGTGTTGCTTGCTGACTGTGTTGGTGGTTGAGTCACCCGCACCGGCACGTCAACCGCTGGAGTCCCATCCGGGTTTGTAACCTCAACCTGGAGCACCAAGAAAAACAGCCGATCAGTCACAAATTGAAACAAACATCTGTCCAACCGTCTGTCCATCCATTATTGAGAGGCACTACCCCCTCCTATAAGTATGCAGTCTAATTACATATAGCTTTTGTGGTCCTTGACATGAAATACTTTTGAGAGCAACTGATATTAAAGGTAATAAAGGCAACCTTTTTGCCAAAAATCTAAATAGGTACACACTACACATCTATATTGTTTGCCTTTTTCCTCTCTACGTTGCTGCTACTTTGATGCTGCAGCTGTTTCCCTGCAGACACTTGGGGTTATATGGGGTGAGGCAGCGTTTTAGCCAATCACAGCACAGCAGTCTCCAGCAGATTCATATTTAGCCAATAGAGTGGAGGTGAAGTGGAGTTAGATTCTGTTCTTAAACAAATCTGTTTACAAACAGTGTTTGTACACAATAAAGTTGCCTCTATTAGGTACCTTTAAAGAAAGTTATTTTCACAGAAAAAAAGAAAACCTGACTACATTTTGGCAAACTTGGCCAAAGTTTGGGCTTTTAATTTGAATCGGTATGACATACCAACACATCGAGAGGCAATCCTGGCTTGAAGTACTTTGCGGTCTTCTTGAAGCTGATGGCGTATGGAGACTTGACAATGCGGATTTCTCTGGTCTCAGCCTCCACCATCTCACTACCTGTGGGGGAACATTCACATCACCAGTGTTGGAACAAAGTATAGACGACCACGGTCAAATATTACAAATAATATTACACGGAAAAATAATATTTGAATTTGTAATATTATTTGTAATATTTGATCGTAATATATTATATTTAAAGATAATAGAAACTGCAGGTTCTCCATTCCTGAAAAGTTGCAATACAATAATGGAAGCCAAAAAAAAAGTATAATATTATGGTATTGGTATTTTATCATGAACATTAGTGAGGAGGACCAATAAGAAAATGAAATGTAGACGTTACTGAAGAAAAAAATAAAAATAAAAATAAAACAAAACATTGGTGTTAGAAACAAATGTATTACGTATGTAACTACGGTTCTATGAATCCCGAATGACTGCCAGAGGCGGTGCTTTAAGCACTGAATAGTCCCTTTGTGCATGCGCAGTCAAGTATCTAGAAAGTATATTACACAGAAATTGCTGTGGAAAAATATTGACACCTTGAATTCAATGTTTGGTAGCACATCCTTTGGAGTAAATGACTGTCAAGCGCTTCCTATAGGTTTCGATGAGATGCCTACACCTCTCTACGGGCAGTTCGGCCCACTCTTTCTTTGCAAATCGCTCCAGTTGACCCAGATTTTATGTGCAACTTGTGCAAGGGTGCCAAAACCTTCAGCCACAGCAGTAGAACTATATCCCTACAGTAGGTTAATGCTGATAAATATTTAAAGTTTTCAGAAAACTGGGGCAAGTGTTTACTTAGGCAAGTGTTTTTAGAAATGGACACTTTACGATTTTGCCATACAGAGCCTGTTTTCTTCCCCCCATATCTGTGAGTGGTCAAATATCCAATATAACCCTCCCATCATTTTCAAACATGCTTGATGATATTTAGGCTATGGTGGAGCTGAGGGCCGAGACGAGTCCGCAGCTCCCATGGGACCCAACACAAATGTTGAGGACGCACAGTAGCCTAATAAAAGATTGGAAATATCGGGGGGAGATAGACACTAGTGGGTACAGGAAGGCTCAGCCCAAATAATACTCGGCACTGAGTATAGACAGAGTTACACTATCGCAAACTCGGTTCACTTCATGTCACCTCAGTCCAATGGCAGCTCTATCATCGAGTTGTGATTCGCCATGTTAATGATTTATCTTTCAGGACCTTTTTTTTCGGAGTGTACAAATGGCGCCATTTGTACACTCACAGGAAAATATTGGAAATGTCCCTCTTCTGTCCATTTTTCAGGCTGCAACAGCCCTACTGAGAGCTCATTTTTCTGAGCCCTTGATGTCGCAACATTTCGGCTGGTCCAAGTATTATTTGGGCCACGCCTCCATGTATTAGTGAATACTTATACCGGTAGCATTCTTCTTACCACTATGAGTCAGCACAGTGACATGGATGTAAATGGAGGCCCCCCTCTCCACCGCCGCATTGAGGTCAAAGTCGGGTTTCTCTAGCATGTGACGCTTTTCCAAAGTGACTGTGCCCACTCCCCTTGTCACCTGAAAACAAAACACCGAACACCAATGTACATGGCACGGAGCGCCGCTTATATATTGATGGCCAAATACAGTACTTGAACTGAACGACCAGACAATTTAATATACAGACCGGGACAAAGTGCACCGGCAAGAAGCCCTCCTTTCTGTCTCCTTCCATGAATCCAAAGACCACATAGGCGTTTCCATGCACCGGTTCACCAAACATATATCTGCAAAGTTCAGGCACAAGTACATATAGTGTAAATATATCACAAACGTAAAGGGGTGGATTTTTTCATTTTCCCCTCAAAATAACTAAAACACAGCCATTAATGAGTAAACTGCAGGCAACATAAGTCATGTTATTTGCGCTAACAATTAACATACTTAGCTGAGATCTCCACTTCAAATGTCTCCTTATCCACATAGAAGAACTCTTTCTCTGGTTTTATTTTCACCTCGAATGTAGGCAACACTGTAGGCAGACATGCATGCATACTTCCATTATTAGAATAGACGTGTGGCCTATAAAACATTTTACATATAAGCCTAATACTTTTTTTTGTTTTTGCTCACCGTATTTACGGACTTCAAATGGAGCAGTGAAGCTCTCCTGTGGATTGTTGGAAAACTTGGCCACTACCTTCCAGGTCCCGAGGCTACACACACACACACACACACACCAAAATTATGTAAGTAGTATAACATAATAATATTTCTGCGTGACACCGTGTACCAAAAGCTCAATTATTATTCTAATCATTATGCATTCTGTATGTTGTGCACGCGCACGCACGCACGCACGCACGCACGCACGCACGCACGCACGCACGCACGCACGCACGCACGCACGCACGCACGCACGCACGCACGCACACGCACACACACACACACACACACACACACACACACACACACACACACACACACACACACACACACACACACACACACACGCGGCACGCAAACCCACCTGGCAATATCAGGAATGTCGTAATTCCCAGACTTGACACCCTTATCCACGGAAACTAGGCCACCCGAAAACGTTATACCGTCTGGGTTCTAGGAAGAAGCATGGGTGAACAGCAATCAACAAAAATACTTTTTAGAAACTGACTTAAATAATAATAATAATTACTAGTAGTAGTCTAAACTAAGCAATTTAAAGTTGGTTTAAGAACTGGGTGGACCTTCGACCTTATTCGTTTACAGTAGGACTTTGTAAATGTTTGTTTATTTGTCCTTTGAAATGGATACTACAGAGTTATGCAACTGTAGAAGTGGAGAGTGATTTGCCTTTTAGAACAGCTATTCGGAGAAAAACAAAAAAACAGCGTCACATTCTGGCCAATCAGATCATCAATTTCTGGGCTACAAACACAAACACAAATCTGTGCATAGGAGGGGCTACCACACCTCAACATAAAGTCACAAAATAACGTGGCGTGAGCTTGTATGTCTAATTGTTTTCATCTATCTTAGAAATGCTGTGAATTGACGTTTGATGCAACACACCACAACTTCCACAGTAATGGATGAACCTGCAGCATTCTTCTGGATGGGATCCATGCCGGGGGTCACAGCAAACATCCTGTACTTCACTGAAACACACACACACACACACACACACACACACACACACACCCACACACCCACACACACCGGATTTAAGTTTTAGCATAGACACAATAGCTTACATGAATTGCAATTTGCAATTTGTTTTTTACAGCTGCGAAGCGGCTGGCGATTCCCACCACTACTAGTAATCACCCACTGGCGATAGAGAATCAAAATATGGCACTGTATAAGAGGTCGCCGCGATATTGTGGGGTGACAAACTGGAATTGTAAATGTGTTGTTTTCAAGGAGCCGCGTTACACCTTTCCATGGAAGTGAACAGAGATAATAACTCTGTCTATACTCTATGGCGCTAGCCGACCTCTGAACCTTGGGATGTTTTTGTAGCAGCTATCTGATTGGCTGTGTGGTGTCCTGAAAATACCGCGAGAACTGCTGATTGTCCAGAGCCATCTAGTACAAATGGAGGTCTAAAAAAACCATTAACATGGTGAACCATAACTTGATGGTATCAACAACGTGCATTTCACAATACCAAAATTGGTAGTGTCTCTTTATAGTCGTTTTAATCGTTGATTTGTCATGTTTGAAATAAGGTATGTCTTGTACAGATAACACATTCCTTGAGGGTTTCATCCCCAAAAGCATTGCCCAAATGGCAGATTCTGATGATGTGCGCTCATAAACAGCATAAATATGTAGCCAACACCTGTAATTGCCACCGGCTTAATAATACCAAATTATTGTAATAATACCAATTGTACAGTATGTTATTGTTTTAATCGTTTTTAGTCACCTTTAATACAAGGTATGGCTTGTACAGATCTGACATTCCTGGAACAATTAGTATAGTTTTAATTACTTATTTAGTTTTCGTCAGCTAGGAAAACGTATTCTTAATGCAAGTTTGGATGCTACCAGGATGTGCAGTGTTTAGAAAGGCAGGGGCTGGAATCCCATTAGATAGCACTTTTGAAATGGCAGATCTACAAGACTCAACACATTGCGATGTGACGTGTTGCTTGTACCCAGCCCAGCCCTCATTATCTACTGGAGAACCAGTATCCAGCGTAGATTTAGAAATCCCCCCCATCCACCCTGGAAGTCTATGTGCGCAGGTTCCTGGGCAAGTACATACCATTACTGTTGGGGGTGTAGATGGGCTTGTCTGTTTGGATGAATATGTAACCGGATTGGAAGGACACCATGACTGTTTTCTCCAGCGTGCGTCCACTGAACTCGGCCTGCAGGGTCACAAACTGTGTGATGTTGGGATTCGTGTTGAAATCCTCGGCCGGGATCTGAAAGTTAAAGGGGGAAACAACATGAAATTCAACTTTATTATATACTGTATATATATTGTGTGTGGTTTTGGTACTCCTGTGTATGTTTTCTATCTCCGCAAATAACCAAGTTTGAACAACCAGAATGTTATATCGTATAGGAGCTTTAATGGAAATTACTCTCAGGAACAGCTTGTTTGATTTTGGCATCATAATGATGTCATGAATGCACCCTGCTTTGTAGAATTCCTCCTCCTCTTCATTCTTCAGTTCCAAATTTACATCTGCACTTTCTTTACAAACACTACTCAATTGCTATTGCGATTAGTAGTGATTCATGTAGTGATTTTAATAGTAAAATGGAGAGAAATGTCCCGTTTTTTATTTCTACACAAGCCTTTTTGGGACACTTTTAAAACTATACAATTATCACGCAGTTACTTATGTCTTACTATTAAGTAAAGACAAAATCCTCAGCAATTTCTGATGATGAAATTGGTTACATTCTCACTTCAGAATCATGCTCAGGTTTGGTTATGAGGAGACGTGAAATCAGCTCAATCAAGGTAATTTATATAAAAACATCAATAACAATAAAAATATCTAATTTGTCCGTACATTCATTTGGTAGGTCACTAGGACAGGGACCCCATTTACACTGGCAGCCAAGTTCAGTCTGAATCAGATCATCAAGATTCGAATCCGATTGGTTTTAAATGGTCACGCGGTGTTAATACCAATCGTATCCTAATCCGGATGTGACCCAGATCATATTACCAGTGTAAATGTGGCCTAAGGCATGCCCTTGAACAGTACATGTAATCAAACAGCTCTGCAGAGCTTTACTCATATTATTTTATTGAACACCAACAGTACTCTCGTCCACATAATTACACACAGTGTAAACATTAGTGTACTGTAAACATTAGTGAACATCTGTTAACATTATTATTATTATTATTATTATTTTAAAATATTTTATCCCACGATTTTGTAACCCATTTTTTCACCCAGTGCCAATTCCTAATGTGATCCTGGGCTCTACACATCCTCCGCCAACCTGGGGAGGCAGCGGACTGGCCTCATGCTTCCTTCAATGCATGAGGTGGACTCCTCATGCATTGAAGGAAGCATGAGGCCAGTCCGCTGCCTCCCCTCCAAGCTGCCTTCTTTTCATCTGACAAGGGGGAGTTACCCTGGTTGGATGTAGCGCATGGAAGGAACACGTTATTCCAACCAGTTCCAGTCCCCTCCATCGCCCCGGCTGGCCAGGGGGAGGTAGTTCAGTGCCCAGGATTACTGCATGTTTTTGTGAGGGTATCTACCCTAGGGGACACGGGGAGAACATGCAAACTTTCAACAACCCCGCCTCGGGTATGGGCACAGATGACGCGAGGAGCAGACACGCCGCCAGCACCCACAGCAGCGCCCCTAGCGGGAATCGAACCCAGGACCTTCTATCTGTGAGGCGACAGGACTAACCACTGTGCCCCACAACTGTTAACATTATTGACAATAAAAATAAAATAAACACACAAACAATAAAAAATCCCGTACAATGTTCAACAGCTTCTTCTTGTCCCCAAAAGTGTGCCAATATAGTATACTGTATATTAAAAAAATAATAATGGTGAGAGTCCTTTGGTCTGGTTGATTCTCTGAAAAAAAAAAAACACAGGCAAGGCAATCGTGTTGTGCATTCTTTTGTCAAAATGAAAATGTTCTGACTGTTCCTTCAACATGTGCAAGGTGATATTTCTCCATAATGCTGGGAGTTAATATTGATTTCTCTTCTACTTTACATTTAGGTCTGTCCCGATTTAATGTTTGAATACTGTACATACTGTACAGAATCCAAAAATGGATTCCCGGCCTGAATGGGTAAATTAAAAAAAACAATTTACATTTCTCAAAATTGATTCATCCCTTCAGAGGGACACCTCTGTCGCAAGTTGATGTAATTTGAGGGTTGTATGGCAAGACAATCCCTTTAAATTGACATGTTGTTCAGTTAGTGGCAAACCCTAACTAAAAACAACAACGAAAACCTAACCTCAACCCTAACCCTGAACCTAACACCATCCCTAACCTGATAACCATGCCCACCAGGGCGTAACACTAGGGAAAGAAGGATTCTCGTCAAAACAACTACCTGGGTGAAAACACTGGGAGTCTCTATGCCACACATCAGCAAATTACATCAACTTGGACAGAGGTGTTAGTCTGAAGAGATGAACCGATTTTAAAAAATGTAAATATAGACAGACATTTCTGATAAGGGGAAATGTTGTATTGAGGCACATGTCTACATTAATACTATTTACATATTGTATTGATTTTACCATTTATATTTTAATTCGGCTCTATATTTATTTTACTATTTACCTGTATATATTTATTATTCTATTATATCTATCTATGCATTTGTTCATTTGCTACTTATGTTTGTTATCATATTTATATCAATGTCTGAGTAATTGCTTCTCTGCTGGCTTTATCATGATGCACAAGATGATAGAACACTCAGAACTAGCAAGCAATAAAAGCAGTGAGTTCTTTCCAGGTCTGTCTCTCGCTTCACTTTAATTTAGGCTTCATTATGCAAATCAGTGCCCGTCTTTGGAGGATCGTCTCCTTTGATGCAGCAGTCTTTTTTGTCATACCGTTCTTCTTGGGACCTTTTGGCTTCACAACCTTGTAATTCAGCTTTGCCGTCACCACCTTAAGAACCTTCTCCTTGGTAACGTTGCATTTCTCCATCACGTAGGCTGATGAGGGAGAGAAAACAGACTAATGAGTAGATTACTCAGATAAATAAATATAACATAGTGGTTCAACTGATTTCTTTTGCTATATTACCTAAGCCCAGGCACCACTTTGAGAACCATGCCATATAAATCAAAATAGATTATCTACACGAGCTCATGTGACTTGTGCCAGTGGTTCTCAAACATTTTCATATCAAGGACCCCAAATTGACACCAAGTAGCCTGCCCTCTCCCTTTTGAAACAATATGCCATAAGAGAACATGTTTACGGTTCAGCAGTAATACATTTCAAGGAAACCCAGTTTAAATAGGCTATAGACCCCTATTTAATGGAATTTATACCTGAAACCCATAAACTATATTGAAAAAACATTTTTCAAACTTTTTTGATACCAGGTTCCACTTTTTATTACCCCAAGGCTTTTCCGTTTTCGCGCAAGGCGAACGAAAATGAAAGCCTGGGTGTCGAGTCTTTGTATTAACCCAAGGCCCATTTAGTTTCATTTTTATGCTCTCAAAGAGTTACATCCTTTTAACCAACTTTCCATCAGACTGGGGACCACCTGGAACCCTCCGAAGGACCACTTGTGGTCCCCGGACCCCTGGTTGAAAACCACTGCCCTAGGCCACCCCGCAAGGACCCCTAGGGGTCTCAGACTCAGACACCACTTTGGAAATCAGACACCACTTTTACTTTGGAAACTAGTGCATAGGCCTACTGCATATCAGAGGCGTAGCGTCATTGGGGCCGTTGGAGCCATGGCCCCGAATTATTTTGCTGGCCCAGGCTGAGGTACAGTACACTGGGGCCGAGAATTCAGGGGAACAGACAGACAGACACCATGAGTAGCTTAGTGTTGGGGGTGTTAGACGGCTTGACGCCCCGCTATTCATCCAGGCTATTGTTATCAAATGGGTCAAAACCTGTTTAACTGGTCCTGGTGACTGGAGGTGGCAAAGTTAGCCCCCCAAAACAATAGGTGTTAATGGCCCATGCGCCCATCTATTTCCAGTAGCCTAAAACCTTTTGTACTTGCCTTGAGAGGCTGGGGATGAAAGGTATTTGTAAATACAAATTTTGAGAATAAACGAAAATACATATAGCCTACTTATACATATATACAAATATACTTGCACTGTGTAGGCCTATTTATTGACGTTTCATTCAGGCTTCTTTCTTGCATTACTTATTAGAAAGTAACAACGGCTTTATCTATCGCCCGGTTTAGATGTCCGCCGCTATGCGGGGGGGGGGGGGGGGGGTTCTACTGGCCGAGGCTGATGTCCGACGCACGCTACGCGCCTGCTGCATATTGAGAACCGCTGTGAGCTTGTCAACGGTGTGTTTTCGCTATTGTACGCCCTATATTGAAAATTGCACTTAAAAGTAAAGTTAATAATGGTCTTTGGCCAGCCTTGATAGTTTAGACAACTGCACTCAATTTGCTTATATAAATAATATTCGACATAGCAAACTGCCATTGCGTTTAAAGCAGCCATAACAACAAAACATGGAGCTCCTCCGTCGTGGTTTCCATATGCAACTAAGACAAGTTGGGTAGGCTACAAAACAATTAACGAATAACTTAAATAAAGTTCCCCCAGTAAAGTCAATACATTTAATAACGTATTTGTCTTTTAATTATAAACACTTACCTAAAAAGTGGGCAAGTGACGCAGCTGTTTCTTCAGAGATCCGTAGCTCGCACTGAGGCGCGAACAGACAGTGTTGCCAACCGCCAAAATCCAAAATGTTGGCACTTCCAAAATGCACTAGAATGCGCTAGATCAGGGGTTTTCAACAAGTGGTGCGGGAACCACCAGTGGACCTTGATAGGGTTCCAGCCAGGTGGACCCCAGGCTAAATGATGGAAAGCTGATTAACCAGATGTAACTCTTGAGAGTGTGAATTATGACATGTAGGTGGCGCAGGCCACCTAGTGGCTTGGACGGGGTATTTCATCTTATTTTATTTATTTCATTTTATTTTTTTAAAGTCCAGGGCAGGCCAGGGCGCCAGGCCCAGGCCAGGCAAACTAGTGTTTCTATCCTTCAAAAAAGAAAAGATGTCCTACACCAACCAGGCCAGGACAGTTTTATTTATTTATTATTTGATTTATTAATATTATTGTATTTATTTAATTTGAGAAAAGTCCAGGGCAGGCCAGTCCCAGCCAGAGTAGTAAGTACCAGTGCAGCGTTTCTATGCTTCGGGGAGCATGTTTTGTTCCCAAGGTGTTAGGCTTCATTAATTCAGCTTTTTGTTATCAAATGGCTCAAAACCTGTTTAACTGGTCCTGGAGACTGGAGGTGTGGATGGTCCCTAAAACAACAGGATGGCTAATGGCCTATCGCTATTTCCTGCAGCCTGTCCACTCTGGAGGCTAGGGGATAAAAGATTGACCCAGAACAAACCAATAAATACATACACAATACGATACATTGAATATACTAGCAATGTGTATTGTATTTTATTTTATTCAGGTTTCTCTTTCTTGCATTATTTATTAGAATGTTTCCCTGTAGACAGACACTTGCTTTGTCTTGCAGACGGCCCAGACCTTTGTTCTTGTTAACAAATCATGAAAACAGAACATTCACTGGGCTCAGGAAAGGTGGTGCAAATTTGTGAATTGAGGAGGGTTGTGTGGGGCGAGGCAGCATTTTAGCCAATCACAGCACAGCAGTCTCCAGCATATTCGTAATGAGACAATATAGTGGAGGCGAGGTGTTAGATTGCAACTTTACACTAAAGTTGCACTGTTGCACATATATTACGAAAAGCTCAGTGATTTCATTTCAAATATCACTTTTGCTTTACTTTTTTGGGTGGGTGGGTGGGTGGGGGGTAATCCTCCCTATTATAGACTGACCATATTAGTTCCTCCCTGTCCCAAGTGAGCCCTTGGGGTAAAAACAAAACAAACTAGATCCTCACAAAGTGACTGTTACGCCACCCTGTGAAGGTGGCTTAACAGTCACCGGTCACTAGTGACCGGTGGCAAGTGGTGGCGACTATGTTTTACCCCTGCAGGGAACTGTTGCACGGACAGACATACTGTAGGGACGGACAGGGGGGCTGTTGTGCCTCTTACACGTTATAGTGTCTGCATGTGCATATCTTATTACTAATCAATCACCCATATTACTGGATGCTATTACAGTACCGCACCTTGATTTTTGCCAGTGCCTGGAAACCGTTGTTTTGTCGTAGGGGGATAGGGTCTGTCCTCTTCAGTTCTTTGGTTTTGGTCGGATAGTTCAACACCTTGATGATGACCTGAGTATCTGAACCCGTGTAGTCCTGGATCTCCACGAAAATGCTCTCCTCGGCTCCCACGCGCAGCTTGTTAGGAGCAGCCAGCACGTATCTGAGAAGAACAGTCAAGACAAAAAGAAAACAAAGATCAATCTTTACTGTAGATCAGGGCCGGATTTAACCAGCCCTACTAGGGTGGGCTGGAAGAATGGCAGGGTGGGTCATATGAAACAGCTAGTGATTTTCAACTTTTTTGACACCAGGGCCCACTATTTATTTGGCATTTGAGCCATGGATGGACCATTTGGACCATGGATGACATTTTATCCCCACAGACCCACAAACTGAAGATTTGTTTTGCTTTTGTCCCCAATCCCAAGATTTGGGAAACAAAACATACAGATCAAAATGACCATTGATCTTCTACATTCTCTAGTAGTGTAGAATTGGGCTACCGTAATTCACATAATGAATATTTTAACTCTTGAAACCATATGGACCCGCAAGGGTCCATTTGGTTTTATTTTTACGCTCTCAAAGAGTTACATTTGGTTAACCAACTTTCCACCATTTAGCTGGAGACCACCTGGAACTCTCTCAAGGACCACTGGTGGTCCCCGAACGACTGGTTGAAAACCACTGATATTACCATTCATTGGGTGTGCATGATGCACGTTTGGGTCGGCTCTGCCCACCCCTGCCCCCCTCTAGATCTGGCCCTGAATCTTTACATTGTTCTTTTTTTGAATCTTTACATTGTTCTTTTTTTGAAGGTAATAGAGGCATGTGAGGCAACTTTAATGTGAACAGACACTGTGTTTGTAAACAGATTTGTTTAGAAAGAGAATAATTCAAGCTTTCCATTCAACTGCAATGTTGGTGAGTTTGTTTCATATTATCAGATAGCCTGACGTCAGTCTGAATTGTCATTTCACTTCATTATTCAGACTGAAGTCCCTCTCTACCACAGCAGTTTCTGGGATGGGCGTGATCAAAGCAGCAGTCTTAACGGTGATTGGTTCATATGAACCCCTATATTGAGAAAGCAGACGACGTTGGGGTCGAAGTGATTCAGGGATGTTGACCGATCTTGTGCTGGGGTTAGATTTCCAACCCGCACAGGCCCCAAAGGCAGGGAAGCCAGTCCTTGAATCACAGGGAAAAAAATAAGCTAGTCATTTTTAAAGTGCTGATTCAGGGCTGAGCCAGGCTAATAATCAGATACTTTTCAGTACTATTCTGTTTGAATGAATGAGGCTGTCTATGGGAAGTTGCACGTAGATAGCAACTTGCTTGCAAGATGGACGCAGTCTGAATATCACCAATACCATTGGTCCTGACAGGATTAAGGTATGTTACCGGTAATTATGACATGTAGAAGATTTAGAACACTTTCCTGGGGGGTCTTTATACCGTACGTATGATGTGTGTAATATGTGACTTTAGATATTTAGAAGTGACTGATGTCATGGACTACAACTTGTTGTCTCAGTAAAGGCTCATTCAGAGGTTGGATCTTCGGTGATCACCGCAGGCACCACTCAAACCACTGCGACCACCGCTATTCATAGTCTATGGACCACTTCAAGCACCCCGCGCCTCTCCTGTTCTGCTTAAGTCCATTGTTGTTTATATTTTTCCACTCTGTTTTCTCTCTCTACTGCCTACCTGCCTTAATCATAGTCCTTTCTGCTACTTTTTATGTTTATTTCCTATTCTATTCACGTCATTCTCCTCGTTCTCCTCAGCCTGTCACCGCCCTCCAGCCTCTCACGTCATATTGTAGGCAACGTTGGTCACGGTGATCTATGAATCTATGAAAACTATGAATAGGCCTTAAAAGGATACCTGCCTAATTAGACGAATATGCCTTAAAACACTATACCTGCATTCTATAACTAAACCATACATTGAGAATATTTCACTCAATGGGGACTGCTCCTGTCGCAGGTTGATGATGTCACATGAGACTGTGTGGTTCAGCCCTATGGAATATGTGGAATGCACATGCTAATAAACTTATTTAAAATATTGCTTTGGTGCTCATATTACAGTTACAAAATATAATAAGTTGAAATTTAATATAAGTTGTTTTTTGTTAGCATATTACACGAGCAAATGAAAGTCTGGCATTGACTGAGTTAACAGTGCCAGAGGCTGTAAGTGTAAAAATGAAACCAAGGTGTAAAAGTGAAACCAATGTGGTAAAAAAAAAAGAAAAAAAGTGTAAAAATGAAACCAATAAACCAGAGGTTGTTAGTGTAAAAATGAAACCAAATGGACCCTTGTGGGTACTTTCGGTTTCACTATCAAGAGTTAAAATATTCATCATCTAAATTATCCCAAGTCTACACACCTAAAACATGTAGATGGTCATTATTACAATCTATGTTTCTATGTTTTATGTTTTACGATCCCCGTTTTGTTTCGAGAATCCAGCATGTTATTGTGGAGAAAAGCAAGAAGTAAATCTTGAGGAGTCTGTTTTGGGTCTGTGGTGCATGTCATCAAATTTTGGTCCGTACATGGCTCAAATTCTGATAGTAAATAGTGGGCCCTGATATGAAAAAAGGTTGAAAACCACTGATTTACATGTACACCACTATGCATGAATAAAAATAAAAACTGTCTCATGTACTCACAGAGGCTCTCCATTGGCCAGTGACGTCAGAGAGGTCAAGGCCAAAGAGACCAGCCACAGCAGCATGGTGTCTGTCTGCCTGTCTGTCTGTCTTCAGATCCTGTCTGTGGTTGTCTGTGTGTCGATCCTGCACGATGCCAGAGGAGACACAGCAAAGATCAGGGGCGGGGAGGGGTCCGTTACACAGGACTTAGGAAAGTAAAGCATCAATAATATCATCAGTTGTTGTTGAAGTTGCAACAGACACACAGCATGCATAAAGCCAAAGGTCTGACGAAGGTCTGATGAAATCCTGTTGGTTTAGTGGTGGTGCCACAGCTGTAGTCTAGTTAGATAGTAGTAGTAGTAGTGTTTCAAATCATTTTAAATATAAGCACTTCAATTTGAAATACCTTGGGTTGTTTTGCATGCCATCGTGTTTCGTGGGGCAGACTGGGCATTTAGAGAGGCATTGCCCCCCCCCCCCCATGCCCATGCCTAGATCTGCCCCTGGCAAAGATCAATACTCTTGGTGAACTACCAAGAGCAGATATCGTACAAAAAAGGCAAACGGAACAACAGAAACTAGAACTGAACAAACGTCGTCGCCATACCTTTGTTTCCGAAAACACTTTGCTTCCGAAAACACAATGACTAAGTTAGAAGCGAATCTGTATGAGTGTACACAAAACTTCAAAAACAAGAGTGGACTAAAATCAAGTGTTGCTTAGTTTTAAAAACGATATTTAGGGAAAATAGTTGTGCCTTTTTTCACACAAAAAAGGCAAAACCATTCTAAACTTCATACCTGCTCTGTCACAAGCACCGATGGTGTGGTCAGCTGCCCCAGAGACGAGAGGAGAGCTGGCCTTTTTATTCCAAAAGCGCATCCACTTCCCGGCAAGGTGGTTGTGGTCATGCCCACCAACCACACCTCCTCCCTCCCCCCTTCACCCACAACACAAACACCCACTGCTGGTTCAGCTGGCTGGCGGTCAGAGTTCAATTGGTTTCTTCTAAAGCTGCAGCTTTGTACTGCAGGCTGAAGTAAAAAAATACAAATAAAATAATAATAAGGGTAATAATAATAATAATTAAGGCTGTGGAAAATAACGAGTTAATTAGTTACATTAATGTTGTTGATTAATGTGATTAAAATTTTAAAAAGTTAACGCAATGTGTGCACACTGACTCAATCCACTGAGCATTTTCTCATTGAAAAAATGGTTAGAGCATAGTTTTATGGAGGAATATACTGTCTGTAGCTGTGTGTCTCCCCGTCACCAGAGCCATATAGTATAGCTGGAGGATCTACAAGCATTGGGGGCTTGTAGATCACCTATTGTGATAAATATTTAAGAAATAAACTGATATTTCTTTTTCCTAGATTTTTATTTTTTTAAATGTTCAAATCATGTAAAGGAAATTTATAGTTATATAGTTATAGTTTATAGTTCGAATGGTGATTAATCATGACTAAATTGTTTTTGAAGCTGTGATTAATTTGATTATTTTTTTAATCATTCAACAGCCCTAGTACAATAATTGAATAGAGAAATAGACACACTTAGACATCTCACTTGTGCATTTGATTCAACTATTAAATATGCATTAAATATGCTTACAAAACAAAATAAAACATTTTTAAAAATCTTGCATGAGGCATATTTATAGCCTGACTCAAAGCCTTATAGTGGGAGAGTTAGGATATTGAGGGGTGAGAAACCAGAGCGGAGCACTGGTTTCTGGCACGACTATACAGAGCCTATAACTGCAATTGGGAATACATTGTTTTCAACGAGAATGGCGCAAATATAATCTATCTTAGGTACATATGCAAAACAACAACTGTTTTAAAGAATGGTTCAGTCACAACTACCTGTCTCTGTAATGTTTTGCGTGATTGTCAGTTGCTAAACAGTGTGTGAATGGGGTGCTGTTGGCTCTATGCTCCTCCAGCAGCGTGAGCGCCCGGGCGCATAGGAGTGAACAGGAATATCGCAACTCTCCCACTATATGACCTGACCTAACCTGCAATGAACGTTCCCTAGAGGGGCAGATCTGATTTGTTCTGACCAATGTGTGGTCTTTTGAATAGAGAACACTATCTACTATCAATTATTATGTATCTATTACTATCCATTAACATGTATGCATGTACATATGGTTTTGCAAACTCTGGGACTGAATGACCACTAGCTGTCGTTTGAATATTTTAAATGTATGTACTGTACTGACTATTTCTACTTATGTGTACATTTTTGGGACCTGAATGGAAATAAGACCTCTAGGTCTTTCTTCAGTCATCCCTTTGGGCTGTAAAATGTTTGACTGTACTTGTGCTGTTGTACTTTTATACCGTCTAATAAAATATTCAATCAATCAAATGCCTGGCCCCTCCACTGCTGTGCTACCTCACACCATTTGGAGCTATGGCCAGCCAGAAAGGTTGACTGACTACCACTTCTAGGTCACCGTGGCTTAAGAATTATTCCAGGCTTTATTCCATATTCGTTCACGGACGAAAACGAAAGTTTGGGTGCTGAGGCCACACCTCCTTACGGTAGCCTTACGCTAATATTGGAACATGTGTTTGCTCAGCAACCCAGAATATCAGCAGGTCGATGCCGTTTCCCGTCAGCAAACATAGCCTTTAAGCTAGAGCATGTGTCTAATCAATGATTATTAACTCTTGATGGCCGTCACATGGTGATTTGTACGGCAGAATCCTAGATTAGCCTGGCTAAAAAAAAAAAAAACAGAACGCAAGCTATGCTTTACCTTTATCTAAAAAGTAAAAATGGAGTGGTTTCAAAAAAGTACCACATTTTTTGTATATATATTGTGTATATATTGCATACATATCACAATGTGGCACCGATGTGGTTAATGTATGTTTTGTCATAATAATCTATTCTAAATCTATAACTACAAAGTAACGACAAAGTAACCACAAACTAAAATGTTCAAATAATTGTAGTGGAGTAAAAGTACAATATTCGCCTCTGATATGTAGAAATATAGAAGTAGAAATGCTGGAAAACAGAAATCATTCAAGTAGCTTCAACTTAAAAAAAAAAATCCAGACTATCCCTTCAAAACAAGGTGGCCAACCAGCAGCACATGTTCTGACTGATGGATGGGACTTCTGATCTATGGGACTTTGAATCTTAGGTCAGTTCCCGTCTCTAACAAGTATCACTTCACTCATCCATCGATTCACGTAATAGGTTTCTGTATTATTTAAACTATTTTGCAAGGGCAGCACAGAAAATGCCAAATTAAATAAATAGTGAAGATAAGCTAGGTAAATGGAGACCAGATTGCACAAGGTTTAACATTATGAATGCAATGTCTGCAGTGCCGTATTAGGAAATCGCCCAAAAAGCACCCTTGAGTGCTAATAGAAAGTGGCAAAGTCATTGCTTTGTTACTCATATTAACCTAGCCCCATGCATTCCATGTGTTCCATAGGGCTGGACCAAACATGGACATATGGCATCATCAACTTGCAATGGGAGCAGTTCCTATTGCATGGAAGATTCCCTATTCGTGAAAGAAATAAAGCAAGGTGTTTTGTTTTTGTGTTTTAGTTATAGAAGGGCAAGTATTTCAGAAACTGCTGAGCTACAGCTTGTTACGTTCAGGGCAAGGAAAGGCTCAGTGGTGTAATTAAGCTTTGTCAGATACTGTATGGGCTAGGGCTAGCTGGAGCAGTATGGGATTTTTAGTCATTTTTAGTTATTGGGGACAAATGATACAACTGATTTGGGACAAATGATACTACAATATAGCCACTCGGGTGATATTGTAGTATCATTTGTCCCAAATCATTTTGGGACAAATAACAGTAGGCATTGGGGAATGATACTGTAGCTAAGAGGAAGAAAAAACGACTAAAACAGGCTCATCTGCTCGGTGTGCTAGAGTTTGTGCCGCTGAAATTGGCATTTGTGCTGTTTTTATTGATTTTATATGAACATTTATATTTGTACCTCGCACCTGGCTGGCTGCAAGTCTAGGCTATATAGTGGTCATAACAGCTCATATTGTAAATATTCATATAGCCACGCCGCGCTTGCTGTGAGTGAGGGCCGTCTAAATGAATTCATGAAGGCTCAACCCAAATAATACCACTAGTGGAGGGGGCCCTTGACTTAACAAAACCCACCAACCCCAGCTAAATTGAAATTACGCCTCTAGAATGGCTGAATATGCTTTAACCGATTTTGACCTGATGTCGCATCTGCGTCACCTTAACTTTTATTTCTAACCACTTTTTAGAACGGTGGCTGTTGATTTTTTTTTTTTACTTATTTCGGTATGTGGCCAATAATTAATAATTCTGTGGGTGCTTGACATGAAAAAGTCGGAGCACCAGTGCACCAGTGACAATTTTCATAAAACTGTTAAACATTTGGAAGAAATGTTGTCATTTTTAGGTCAGGATCTAGTGTCTGGTCTTTTGGGGGGAATGGAATGGACCCGTTCAATTTCTCGACTTGATAGCATACACAGTGGCCATTGCATAGTGCAGTGGTTTTCAACCTTTTTCATACCAGGGTCCACTATCTATTCTGCATTTGTGCCAAGGACCACCATTTGATGTTGAGTTTAGTCTCTCGGACCCAAATGCAAGGATTTCCAAGTTTATCTCCACAATTTAGAGAGAGATAACTGGCAAAACGTCTTCTACATTTCTTAACTGTGTAGATTCTTGAAAATTAAGTGATTCAGATGTTTAAATATAATTGAACTCTTGAGAGCGTAAAATGAAACCAAATGGACCCGTTTCATTTTAATGCTCTCAAGAGTTACATATCTAAATATTGTCCATTTGGAAACAAACTGTCCATCATTTAGCTGGGGACCACCTGGAATCCTCTCAAGGACCACTGCTGGTCCCCTGACCACTGGTTGTGCGTTATTGGTAGTGCGTTGGATAAAGGTGCTATTAATCAGACATTTATCTGACAGATTAAAAACAATGCAAACTACACTGCAATGCCACGTGTTCATCCCAGGGAGAGAACATTTCAGACAGAATAACTTCAAAACACCATGATTGCTTTATTCCATTGTTACAAATTCAACAAATACACATCTGGTGTTATGTAGAAAACACACAAGAATTCTGATTCTCAAACAAATAACATTGGTGCCTCATCTCATACGATAACGATTTCCCATTTACAACGATTCACCAACAAGACACCTATTTACGTCGACACAATCAAAATACGTGTAAACAACTGTGTGTATGCATGTGTGTATATTTTTTCTTACAACAGAGACTAATATATACAAAGTTAATTAAATTTAAGTTGCTCTTGTTTGTTTTTTTGCCAGTTCAATTTCTGTATGATCACAACGAGACACAGACACCTTTGTTGTAGGAAGCTCCCAATTTCCCTGAGTCACATAAAGCAGCACTTTTACGTGTGTGTGTGTGTGTGTGTGTGTGTGTGTGTGTGTGTGTGTGTGTGTGTGTGTGTGTGTGTGTGTGTGTGTGTGTGTGTCCCTCTCAGCTTCTCCATGTGAGTCTGAAGCCAGAGGGCAGCACTGCGTACTGGGCCTGGAACACGATGAACACGTGATGGGAGGAAGACGTGAAAGGAGCGATGTTGGTCTCCTATCAAACCACACACACACACGCACGCACACACGCACGCACACACACACACACACACACACACACACACACACACACACACACACACACACACACACACACACACACGTTTCCATTTTAGTCAAGCCGGTTTTAGAACAGGGGTTGGAGGATTTTAGCCCAAAACTAAAGATCTCTTCTGCTCTTTTGTCCTGGACTTTGAAAACAACACAGGCAAACCTACAGATTAAACATGACCATGATGAATATTTTAGCTATTGAGAGTGTAAACATGAAACCAACATTTGGTTTCATTTTTCAGTTTCAAGCAAACAAAATGCACATTTCAGGGTGGCCTTTTATTGTGGACATTCTAAGGCACACCTGTGCACTAACCATGATGTCAGATCTACATCTTGATCTGGCACACCTGTGAGGTGGGATGGATTATCTCAGCAAAGCAGAAGTGCACACAATCACACATTTATACAGATTTGTGAACAATGTTTGATAGAAATGGTAATATTGTGTATCTGGAATGAATTTTAGGTCTTTAAGTCCATCTCGTGAAAAATGGGAGCAAAAACAAAAGTGTTGCGTTTATATGTTTGTTAAGTATAAATATATACAGTGTATATATTCACATTATGAGAGATCAAGGCGAGGTACAACTTACCGCTCCGCAGTAGGGCCCCACGGGGGGCGACGAGGCGTCGGGTCCGTCGTACAGCTTCAGGAAGTTGCTCTGGCAGTCGCCGGGGTCGTCGATGCTGATCTGCGCGAAGGTGACGGTCACCACGCGGCCGTTGGGCGCGCGGATGCCCCACTCGCAGTGCGTGTTGTTGGGGTAGGTGCCGGGGAAGTTGGGGCTGGCCACCGAGCCGTGGTCGCCGTACAGCGTGCCGCCGCAGCCTGGCCCGAGAGAGGAGGAGACGATACAAATGTTTCATAAGGATGCCAATTTTTACCTTTTTAATTCTTTCACAGATTAGCAGAAACGCTAGGCTCGCTCCCATTAGGATCAGTAGTAACAAAATAATTCATAGAAAATCCTCTGTTGTGAATTTGTGCGAATGCCTGACACTTAAAAGGCAGCTTAAGGTGTCTACTTTAAGGCAAAAAGTAAAATGAGTTGTGTTTGAGTTTTTTTTATATACATTTGCCAAAACAGCCTGTATGTTCACATTCACTGTTTCCAGGGCTCATTCAGAGATAAATGCATTTAAAGTTATATAATTTATCAATTATAGTGTGTGAGGTGTGTGAGGTATTTTCTGGGTTTTGTAGTGCAATCTCCACTTAAAGGACTTTGTGAGCTGGTGTGCAGTGAGTTAATGAGCTTGTTAACAGAACAAAGCCTAAAACCACTTTTGGAGTGATAAGGAGACAACAGAATAATCAATCACTCCAAAAGTCATAGCAAATCTGTTGAGGATTTAAAACGTTGTGCTGTGATTTTTCTACCTTTTCTGTTTTGTCTATGGAGTTAACATTAATTAAAAGGTACAGTATATTCAGTGATTTCACTTAATTCAAACTTTTTTTTTCTTCTTTTTTGTAGTTCCTTCCTGTCCCCAGTGTCCAACACCTTCTGTGCACTTTTTTACTTTTTTCTCCTACTAATGCTCATCTTTTGTAGAGGAGGAGGTGTTCGTCAGTGGCGTTTCTAAGCAATTTGGAGCCCTAGGCAAGAGCCCTAGCCCCCCTTACCAAATGGACCCGTGTTAAAAACACAATTTTATATGTGTTTTTAAATGTTCAATTCTGTTAAGGATGAGTATAATGTCCATATTAGGCTTATTAGCCTGGTATCCTTTTAAAGCATGTCTGGTGGTCACCCCGCCCCTCGCCCCCCTCCCGTCATGGTTGCCCCCCTCCCCTCATGGCGCCCTAGGCAACTGCCTAGCCTGCCTTATGGCAAAAACGCCCCTGGTGTTGGTGTCTGTGTGCATGTGTTTGGGGCTCTCACCCTGAGCGGAGGAGGTCCAGGTGGCCTCGAAGCCGTTGCGCGCCATGGAGACGTCGCTCTTGAAGCCCAGGTACAGCTGGTTGGACGCAGGGAAGACGGGCGGTGGCAGCGCGCTGCCGCAGAACTTACCCAGCAGGGGGGAGGTCGCCGTGCTGCCGTTACGCACCTTAACGACGGTCACGACGGGGACAAGACATGTATATTTATTAAAAAGGGACATTTCTAACCGGTGTGGAGCAGAAACTGCTACGGTTTACAAAATCAGCATTTGAAACTATCATGGTGAGTTTTAAGTTATAATGGGTTTGTATAGGAAGGGGCGGGGCAGCTAAAATGAATATCAAATTTCTAAGTAACATAAAAAAACTGTCCGGGGTGTTCACATATGTCTGAGCAGGCGGTAAAGTAGTTACTTGACTAATTCTTTACCCACAGTGGCCTAGAGGGGGGAGTCAACCTTTCGGGGTGGGCATCGCTCCAAATGATGTGACGTAGCACAGCAGTGGAGGTAGGCGGTAGAGGGAGGGGCCGGGGATGACGGCACGTTGGTGAGATCAAATCAGAACAGCTCATCCGCCGTCCCAAAAGAGACGGCACCGGCCCAACAAAACAGTGGTCCCCAGATTGAGTCTTAGGCCTAGATTTTCATCACCACCAAACCCCTTATCCCTTAACTTCTTTGCCTAAAAAACATTTTTCAATAGGCCAGTCTGATTGACATGTTAATAGATTGACTTGTTGAAATAAAAAAAGTGTTTGAAAATAGTAAAAAAGAAATAAGGAATTTTGGATAAGGGGTTTAGCATGTAACGAAAATGGAGACCTTAGTCTACTACTACTTAGTGGTAGTACCAGGTTGATAAATCAGTTGAAACCCCCTGATCTAGACCAGGTGTTTTCAACAGATGCTCGGGGGACCCCAGCTAAATAATGGACAGTTTGGTAACCCCCCCCTTGCCAAAATTATTTCAGGTTAGGCCAGGCCATTGTTTTTTGCAACCTCACCTTAATTACTATTATCTGTGACTTCGATCCGCTTCCTAATAATAATTTAAAAAATGGACGGCGTTTGTTTGTCTGGTCTCACCTCCAGGTAGTCGTACTGACAGTGTGGGTGAGACTCCAGGTCGAAGCTGTTGAAGAACAGAGAGATGGCGTTGCCCGGCGGCGCCTGCAGGACGATGGCACAGTCCAGGTTGTGGGGATACACGGCCGGCCAGCCGGGGCTCTTCAGGTAGCCGTACTCCTGCTCGTACGTACGGCTGCAGCCTGGAGGAAGCCGTTTGAATGGGTTATTTATGTGTGATTTACAATACAGAGGTTTTCAACCTTTTACGAACACCAGGGCCCACTATTTATTCAGCAAATGACCATTGATCTTCTACATTCTCTAGTTGTGTAAACTTGGGCTAATTCGCATGATGAATATATGAAAACATGATACCACCATTTGGTTTCACTTTTACACCCCCCCCCCACACACACACACACACCCACACACACACACACACATGCATAGGTCATTTACTGGCATGTCAGATGTGAAGACTTTCCAAAGAAAAAGGAGTTCAATTTGAGAGTGAAAGTGAAAGTGTTGACTAGTTGAGTCTCCATATAATCAATCACATGTGTGTTTGCTTAGAATGTAAATAGTTTCCCGCAATTAAAACTCTGCCCTGTTAGTCGTATCATTATACTACACACAGTGCCATAATAGGGAGCCCACTATGGAAGCATCCAGTGATTTCCCACAGAAAGAAGGGAGGATGTAAACACGGTTGCTCTAGTAGTTGATGTGAGAGCTCTCATTCCTGTCGGTCACATTTTTCCCGTGATGCAAAAAATCACTATTAGGAACTATTACTATGGTCTCCAGGCTGAATGCATGACTTGTATATTGTTACAAATAGTACAGTTCTGGCTGAATTAACCTCATGTGCTCTCTTATACATGAATTTCTATGAATCAGTTAATGAGTTTAATATGTGAGGTTATGAGAGCAGAATGATGGGGATGTGATGATAATCAGCAGTTCCCGATCTTTCTTTGAGCATTTCTTCATAGAATAATGACTGATTAATTTCACCTCAAATTAACAAATTAAATTAAAATTATCCAAACGTAGCAATTCGAGAACTTGAATCCGTTTCAAACCCACCTGCCACCTGGTAGTTGACCTTCAGGCCGTTTCCTGCCATGTAAGCGTCAGACTTGAAGTGCAGGTGCATGGTGCGGCCATAGCTGTAGAAATCAGGGACACTCTCTCCAGCGCAGAACTTGTGCGACTGGCCATAGTCCCCCTGGAAAACAAGGAAGGAGGAGGGAGTGCAGAGAAGAGAATTAATTGGAATCCCACAAATCAACTTTAGAATCCGTCCGAATGCTAAGGCAAAACATCTTTGTGTATTGGGGAATCAGGCTCATCCAATTCAAAATACTATATATATATATATATATATATATATATATATATATATATATATATATATATATATATATATATATATATATATATATATATATATATATATATATATATTAAGGCTGTTGAAAATAGTTAATTAATGGGATTAAATTAATTTTGTTGATTAATCTGATTAAAAATTTTAACTCAATTAACTCATGTGCACACTGACTCAACCCACTGAGCATTTTCTCATTGAAAGAAATGGGTAGAGAACGGATTTACCGAGACGTATAGCTGTGTGTCTCCCTGTAACCAGAGCCATAGGGTATAGCTGGAGGATCTACAAGCATTGAGGGCTTGTAGATCACCTATTTTGATAAATATTTGAAAGATAAATTTTTTTCACAGATTCTTTTTCTTTTTTAAATGTTGAAATCCTGTCGATGAAAACATGCATATTTTAGACATAGTTCGAGTGGTGATTAATCATGATTAAATTAATTTTGAAGCTGTGATTAATTTGATTAAAAATTTTAATCATTCAACAGCCCTAATATATATATATATATATATAATATATAATATATATATATATATATATATATATATATATATATATATATATATATATATATATATATATATATATATATATATATATATATATATATATATATATATTGTGGGGTCTCGCTGGGGGACCGCCAGCCAGGTGAGAGCCACGGCCGCCGAGAGAGACAGACAGAGAGGGGCGGAGAGCTACCACGGCCGCTGGGTGCGATCATTGGCGCACGGTACATCCCCAATTATATACTCGAGCAGCCGGACTGGCAACAGCTGCGTCCCACAGACAGAACCAACAAAAGCAAACCGCTCTCAGCCTCACTCTCGCTCTGTCCTCTCTCGCTCTGTCCTCTCACCAGGCTAGTCGGGCTGTAGCTGGCGGTAAGCGAGAACTCACACCAACACCTCCACATACTGTGTAACTGCACAAGTGTCCTATAGTAAACCTGTGTCTCTCCCCCCCCACAGGCAATGCACGGGGAGTCCTTTAGCGCATAGGAGAGGCACTCTAGGTTGATCCCACCCTTCTATAGAAAACAGGACGGGGAGCACCGTTATCCACCCCCCCCCCCCCCCCCCCCGGGGCTTATATGGAGGAAACTATTATTTGACTCATTCCAGACGGAAGGAAATATACTTTGTTTATTGAGGACCTGAAATACTTACCTATTGGACCAAAGAAGGAACTTTATGTTGACCAAGGAAGCTCAGTCCTGTGTTTTTGTTTTACTCTTTATGAGAGCCTGTGAAACTGAATAAAATCCGTGGCGGTCTAGCCCTATCATATCCTATTCTCCTGTGTCGTGCCTGGGTCAACTGCTACACCTGGTGGAGAATGCGGGCATAGCAGCTGATCCTCGCCACTACACACTAATGGAAGTTCAACAGGCTCTCGCGGCCATGCTTAAAAGTCAGGCCGACTTGCAAAAAGTTATGAATCAATTCCTAGAGCGCACAACTCCAGCGGCGGAGCCGATGCGACCACCAGGCCTCATACTAACCAAATTATCCCCCTCCGATGATGTGGAGGCGTACTTAGAACTCTTCGAGCGCACTGCAGTCAGAGAGAAGTGGCCAGTAGCGGACTGGGGTTCCCTCTTAGCTCCATTTCTCACGGGGGAGGCGCAGCGGGTGTGTGGGGACCTGTCACTAGCCGATGCGCGCGACTATACCAAGCTAAAAGAAGCAATATTAGCAATAGAAGGCCATAGTCTCCCGGCCCGCGCACAACGTTTTCATAATTGGACATTTCTTCCTAGCCTGCCTCCCCGTCCCCAAATAGCGGGGCTTATGCGCCTGGCCAATCGCTGGCTACTTGCCCCCGGCGGACCCCCCGTAGTGGATCGTGTGGTCATAGACCGCTGTATTCGTGCATTGCCGCCAGATGCCCGTAAATATGCCGCACAAACGAGCCCCACCACCGTGGATGCGCTCGTGGCCTTGTTAGAAAATAGCCACGTATGCAATGAGATGATGAGAGGCTCCCGTCCCGAGAACGCCAAAGCCGGGACGGAGGAACGCACTGGGCGAGATAAAAAGAGAAACCCCAGCGACAACCGCCCCAGAAACACCGCCCCGGAGCGCGGGCCCCGACCACAAAACGAGCGCCGCTGCTATGTATGCGGCAAACTGGACCACATCTCCTGGACCTGTCCGGACCGAGACCGAGACGTCTCTATGCCCTCCGCGGCCACCGCGGGGGAGGGCCGACCCTGCCTACACACCGGGACCCCCCGGAAGACCCCCTCACGGCTGCCAGTGCGCGTGGATGGCACCGATACGCACGCCCTCCTCGACTCCGGCAGCGTAGTGTCCCTGGTGAGGTCCGACCTGGCCGGCGAGCCACTCGAGGACACCATCCCTGTCACCTGTGTACACGGCGACCTCCGTCGTTATCCGGTGTGCAAGATACGGGTCCAGACACCGCGAGGAGAGGCGCTGCTCGAGGCCGGCATCGTTCCCGATCTGCCCGTTCCGCTGCTCATTGGCTCAGACAGTGTGCTATTCCACCGGTACTGGGACACCACGGGGCTCGCGGGACCACGACCCCGACGACGCCGCAGACGCCGCGGACCACCGGAAGCTCGCGCCATCGCTTGCCCGGCCCTCCGCCCTGGTTCGGACGACCCGGTGACCGACAGCAGCCCGCCGGAGCCGGCCGATGGTCCGTCCCCGCCCGACGCCCCGATGGGAAGTGCTGGAGAAGAATCGGAGGACCCCTTTGCCGAACTTCCCCGGCCCGAGTCTACACGACCCGGGGACTTCGCCACCATGCAGTGGGAGGATGCCAATCTTGCTCACGCCAGACAGCAAATACGCACCGCCGACGGACAACCAGCAGAGGGGGTGAGTGAACCAAGTTTCCCTTACTTTCTAGTAAAGCGTGGGCTAATATACAGGGCAGTGAAGAACCCCACAGGAGACATGATTGAACAGCTGCTTGTCCCAAAAGGCTATGTGTCTAGGGTGTTACACTTAGCGCACACACATCAATTGGGTGCCCACCTCGGAGTACAAAAGACTTATGATCGAGTTCTAGCTCGCTTTTATTGGCCTGGCGTGAAGCGAGCTGTCGAAGATTTTTGTAGGAGCTGCCCCGAGTGTCAGCTTAATGCCCCCCGACCAAAACAACGCAACCCCCTCGTCCCATTACCCATAATAGATGTCCCCTTTTCACGTTTAGCCATGGACATTGTCGGACCGCTCCCCAAGTCGGCACGCGGTCATAGATACATTTTAGTCATAATAGACTATGCGACGAGGTACCCGGAGGCAATACCGCTACGCACCGCATCCGCCAGAGTGGTGGCGCGGGAGCTGTTCACACTGTTCACCAGAGTGGGCGTAGCGACGGAAATACTAACGGATCAAGGTAGCTGCTTTATGTCGCGCGTCCTGACCGCACTATATAAATGGCTAAACGTGAAGCGAATCCGCACCTCGACCTATCACCCGGAAACGGATGGATTGTGCGAGCGCTTTAACAAGACCCTAAAATCGATGTTACGGAAGTTGACTGAGGCGGACGGAAAGGACTGGGACCATTTGATCCCCTACGTCCTATTCGCTATACGGGAAGTGCCCCAGGCGTCGACCGGATTTTCGCCTTTCGAGCTCGTGTATGGCCGCAGCCCCCGAGGGCTCCTCGACTTGGCGAAAGAAGCCTGGGAAAACCAACCCTCCCCCCATAGAAGCGTAATAGAGCATGTCGCACAGCTACAGGAGCGCGCACGGAAAATATGGCCTCTCGTCCGCGAACATATGGAAAAAGCGCAACGGGATCAGGCCAAAGTGTACAACCGGGGGGCAGTGAGACGGGAATTCCAACCGGGGGAAAAGGTTTTATTGCTGGTCCCCACGTCAGAATGTAAATTCTTAGCGAAATGGCAGGGCCCCTTTGAGGTCGTGGAAAAAATTGGCCCAGTGAACTATAAACTCAGCCAACCAGGAAGACGAAAAACACAGCAAATATACCACATCAATTTATTGAAAAAGTGGCATGCCGAGGCAGAAATCCCTCCGGCGGCCGCCCTCCTCTCTCTCTCTTCCCCCCAGGGACCACCCGCTGTACCGATGGGCGAAGAGCTCCTGCCCCCTCAGCGACAGGAGCTCTCTCAACTCGTACAGCGAAATGCTGACGTATTCTCCGAGCTGCCGGGGCGCACTCATCTAATAGAGCACGACATGCCCACGAAGCCGGGGGTCGTTATACGACAGCGGCCGTACCGCATTCCCGAAGCCAGGAGGAAGGCCATCAAGGAGGAGGTCGAGATGATGATGAAACTCGGGGTCATCGAGGAATCACACAGTCCCTGGTCCAGCCCCATCGTGCTGGTACCCAAACCCGACGGCTCGATCAGGTTCTGTAATGATTTTCGTAAGGTAAATGAAGTGACTGATTTTGATAATTATCCCATGGCCAGGGTCGACGAGATCATAGAGCGCCTGGGACCCGCCCGGTTCATGTCCAGCCTGGATCTCACGAAGGGGTACTGGCAAATTCCCCTCTCCCCCAGCGCCAGGCCGAAGACAGCCTTTGCTACGCCCGAGGGGCTTTTCCAGTATACGGTCCTCCCGTTCGGAGTACACGGCGCGCCCGCAACATTCCAAAGACTGATGGACCGTATCCTGAGACCACACCGCGAATACGCCTCTTCGTACTTGGACGACGTGATCGTGCATAGCGCCACCTTCAGCCAGCACCTGGTACACCTAGAGACAGTCCTAAGAGCGCTGAGGGAAGCCGGGCTCACCGCAAACCCAAAGAAGTGCCGCCTCGGCCTGACAGAAGCCAACTACCTGGGCTATACAGTGGGACGAGGCTGCGTAAAACCCCAGACGCGCAAATTGGAGAAGATCCGGAACTGGCCCAGACCGCACACCAAAAAACAGGTGAAGTCTTTCCTAGGTCTAATCTCATATTACCAGAAATTCATAGAAAACTACTCAACAATTGCGGCGCCACTATATGAACTAACGCGCCAGAGAAACCCTAACACTGTACGATGGTCACCAGCCGCCCAGGGAGCCTTCGAGACATTGAAAAACGTATTATGTGAGGAGCCGGTGCTGATTAGCCCCAATTTTAATAAACCATTCATTCTCCATACAGATGCCTCCGCCTCCGGTCTGGGCGCTGTCCTCGCGCAAGTAGTGGACGGTGATGAACACCCCATCACATACATCAGCAGGAAGCTATTGAAGCACGAGCGTAATTACGCAACGGTGGAAAAAGAGTGCCTCGCCATCAAATGGGCTATCCACTACCTGCGATATTATCTGTGGGGACGCTCTTTTACGCTCATTACTGATCATGCACCCTTGCGCTGGATGGCCACAAACAAAGAGAAAAATGCTCGCGTAACCCGATGGTTTCTGCAATTACAGGACTACCGATTCCGGGTGGAGCACCGACCGGGGAGGAGGATGGCGCACGCGGATGCGCTCTCGCGCATGTACGAGGAGGATGACAGCGGAGTTCCCCGCCCGAGCGTGGAACAAAGAGGGGGAGTGTGTGGGGTCTCGCTGGGGGACCGCCAGCCAGGTGAGAGCCACGGCCGCCGAGAGAGACAGACAGAGAGGGGCGGAGAGCTACCACGGCCGCTGGGTGCGATCATTGGCGCACGGTACATCCCCAATTATATACTCGAGCAGCCGGACTGGCAACAGCTGCGTCCCACAGACAGAACCAACAAAAGCAACCGCTCTCAGCCTCACTCTCGCTCTGTCCTCTCTCGCTCTGTCCTCTCACCAGGCTAGTCGGGCTGTAGCTGGCGGTAAGCGAGAACTCACACCAACACCTCCACATACTGTGTAACTGCACAAGTGTCCTATAGTAAACCTGTGTCTCTCCCCCCCCACAGGCAATGCACGGGGAGTCCTTTAGCGCATAGGAGAGGCGCTCTAGGTTGATCCCACCCTTCTATAGAAAACAGGACGGGGAGCACCGTTATCCACCCCCCCCCCCCCCCCCCCCCCGGGGCTTATATGGAGGAAACTATTATTTGACTCATTCCAGACGGAAGGAAATATACTTTGTTTATTGAGGACCTGAAATACTTACCTATTGGACCAAAGAAGGAACTTTATGTTGACCAAGGAAGCTCAGTCCTGTGTTTTTGTTTTACTCTTTATGAGAGCCTGTGAAACTGAATAAAATCCGTGGCGGTCTAGCCCTATCATATCCTATTCTCCTGTGTCGTGCCTGGGTCAACTGCTACAATATATATATATATATATATATATATATATATATATATATATATATATATATATATATTTTTTTTACTGGAACATCTTCCAGGTTACGTAGGATCCGAATAAAAAGACCCAGCATAATGCTGGAGGTGTGAGATGCAGTACATGCAGTGGGGCAGGCCTGGATGTAACATGTCCCAATTGGGGGGGCAGGCGAAAATTGCATGGGGGCGGCTTCATCGCCAGTGGCGTGAAGCGACACGATTTTCTGTTACAGGACTTTTATTATGCAAGTGAGAATCAATAATAACACAAATTGTTGAAGTTGCAACAGACACGCAGCATGCATAAAGCTAAAGATGTGACTCAGAGTTTTCTGTTTTGGATGATGAAATGGTGTTGGTTTAGTGGTGACACAACTGTAGTGTAGTTAGTAGCAGTAGTAGTGTTTTAAATCAGTTTAAATATGACCACTTTAATTTGAAATATCGTTGTAATTTGGGTTGTTTTGCGTGCCATCATGTTTGGTGGAGCAGTCTGGGTATTTAGTAGTGTGGTCATGCCTTGCTGTCCAAGAATACTGGCTCAATGTACTGTAGACAAGAAAATATGTAATATTTTTTTGAACAGTAACACTCTCCTGGGTGTGCTCCGATCCTGTATAACTCACCATTGGGAAGTCCCTCATCTCCAGGTAGTTGGTGGCACAGGCCTGTCCCGGCTGGAGCACAAAGTTCTCCACGGAGACCTTGACGCTCTCCTGGGCCGGGGCGTCCAGCGTCCAGCGGCACGAGATGAAGGGCGGGTAGGCGTTGGGGAACGACGGAGAGGTCAGGCTCTGGGCCGTGGTCGTGGCGTTGCGCGTTCCGCCACAGAGCTCTGGGGGGATGTGGGGGGATGAATGTTTCACTTAACACCATTACTGCCCAGGCCTCCAGCCCAGAGTGTGGCGCTATAGCGCCAGAGAAATATGAGCATATATAGTTGAGAAGGTGCCTTACGGTCGACTGCCCTGTAGGTGGCGTTGAATCCCGGCCTCTCTATGACGCTGTCCGTCACAAAGCGCACGGTCAAGAAGTTACTGGCGGACACAAAGGACGCAGGTATGGTGGTCCCACAGAAAGACCCCATGAGGGGGAAGTTCATACTGTCACCATCATATATCTAGAGAGAGGGAGAGAGAGAGAGAGAGAGAGAGAGAGAGAGAGGTTTCTAATTCATTTAGTTTTAGAGCAGGTTTGCCAATTTTTTTTTATCAGTTAGTCAGTTTATTTGTTTTATTTCAGCACTTTGCAATCGTGCATACTGAATAAGTAAGGTACAGCATTGGAAAGGTTCAGAGTTAAGAGATGTAGAGATAAACTTTTAAATAAGAACTGTCGTTCACAAAGAAAACCGGAAAAATTAGTAACATTTTCAATTTCAATTATGACTGACTATCATAAAAGATACAGAGACCGCTGGCCGACAATATCGCAGAGAACCCTTGTTATTCTCCATGGAGAAAAACTAACCCCAGGAACGAGGGGAGGGAGTTTTTAACACACAGAATGCCCGGATGTAGCATTAAATCAGTGCACCTGTTGATACGTTATTTCAGAGCCTATTTGAAGGTAAAACAGTTGCTTTGATTGGAATTCGAAGCATCGATTTATATAGATCAACATCTATTCATTCATTATGCTAAAATACAGGGGGACGGGGCACTTTGGATGACAGACTAGCCGGAGAAGCGCATTGAAAGTTGCTCAACAGACGCTCCCGGCCTGTAGTAGACCGGTGAACTCTGTTATTATTTTGATGAATCTCCCTCCATCCTGGAGCAGGATTATTTGATATTTTGGGTGTTAATAAAGGAATTCCACCCATTTTCCTTTTTTTTTCTGAGAGCGTCCAAATGCAACCAAATGAACCCTATCGGGTTCATTTGGTTCCATTTGTACGCTCTCAGAAAAAAAAGAAGCGTCTAAAGAAATCCATTAACATGGTGAAAATACATCTTGATGATGTCATCAAGATGTTTCACCATGTTAGTGGTTTGCTTCAGACCTCCATTTCTTGGGAACACAGAATGGGGGAACGTTTTTATCATGTCCACCCAGCACCTCTAAGGTATACTAATGACATATTAGAATGTTGAAAATGGGTGGAGTTCCCCTCTAATAAAAGTATCACAACATTCCCAGACGCCCTCACCGTGACAGAGTCCCAGCGGCAGGTGCTGCCCCACGGGCCTTCCAGGTCGAAGGTGATGAAGGTGAGGTTGATGGCCTTGTTGACAGGCATCTCGATGGTCCACACACAGTCCAGGTTGGGCTCGTACTCTCCGTCCAGGTTGGGGTCCGGCGAGCCGAACATGCCCATGGGCATGGACAGGTAGCCGCCGCAGCCCTGAGCCGGCCCTGCAAACAAACGTTTAAACCAGTGAGATAGGAGGCGTTTAACCCATTGTGTCCCGTCTAGATTTCTAGTTTCTGAATAACATAATATTCAAAGATTTGCACCACGTTTTCACGATTTTTCAAAAATAGCAGAGATACAAGCTCATAGCGCGCCACTCGGTGGCGCGCTATGAGCTTTAGTCTAGGACCTGGCTAAGATTTGTATGCACTTCATTTCGCGGAGAATATCTCAACTGTTTTTGGCTAATATGGCCGCTGCGAACAACATGGGAACTGTGGCTAAGCCTCTATCCGGGACGAAATACCCGGAAATGACCACACCCCTTTTAAAATTCAAACATGGCTCTAACCTACAAATCGTTGCAGCTACAGATTTTCTGAGGTGCTCAAAATGTTCAGAATACTCATACTTGTGGTATCTGTGCCTGAGTCAGCAACACTCCATAGTCTTCATAGTGGCCAAATCCAATATGGCCGCCAGTTCGCCACCTGAAAAAGCGTTTTATCTAGAACGTCTGAACCAGATGAGCTATGAATGCAAACCTTGTGTCTAAATCATGTGTTTTGACAATTAGAAACATGCTGGGGTGCTTATCTTTATGAATGGGTGTGGCTAAACATCTATTTTGCATATTTCAAAGATGGCGACCATCTGACAATTTGTTTTACTTATGTTACTTTTGTCATTATTTGTAAACTTGCTGTCAATTTTGTGTTTTTTGAGCATTAGAAGCACATTGGAATGGAAAAAAATGACATTTTTGTGCAATTTGGTGCACCACAACCAGTGCACATATACTCTCCTGACTTTGCAGGTTGGGGGTGCAATACAAGTCCTCAACAACACCACAATAACATACACACAACCAACAGACCAATTATCAATTAACATTTTGCCCAGACTGGCCCAACAGAGAGGTGGCCCACCAAGCATATGCCTAGTACTTCCTGTAGACAGTCCAGCCCTGTTATGCTTCGTCCTTTTCCTAGGACCTGGCTAAGATTTCTATCCACTTCATTTTAGGAGAGAATATCTCAACTGTTTTTTGCTAATATGACTGCTGCGAACAAGACACACACACACACACACACACACACACACACACACACACACACACACACACACACACACACACACACACACACACACACACACACACGCACACACGCACACACACACACACCGTGTATATTTGTATAAGTCTCAAAAAGTTCTGATGACCTATTTTAATAACATAAGTGTAATGCTCTATGGCATTGTCCAACAGTTTTTGTATAGTTGTACTTCAAATGTACCAATTCCACATACTGATAAGTAGCATGGGTAAGAGGAATGTTCTCAATGGACTTGTTTGACCAACATCAACCTTCCATTACTGTGTGAAAAGGAGCCTAAAAAATCAACTCTGGTATTAATACAATATTGATGTATGGTCATCATCGCATACAGCAAGAGCTTAGCGATAGTAAAGCCATACAGTGACTTTTCCAGTGGTTGACAGTGACAGTCAGAGGCACTTGCCTGGCAGGCAAGTATACAGGTCAGGTCCTACTTGCCCAAAGGTCATGCTCACTTGACCATTGACTAGCCTGTACTATAAAAAATATAAGCAAAATTCATGAGTGTAGCAACAGTGAAAACAGCACATCAGAGTTAAAGCTTGCTCTTATTTTTATGTCATATACCAGAAAACAGACAGGTTTCATTTACCTGCCGGGGGCACGTGGGCAACCATTAATGTCAGAGATCAGATATTAGACATAATAATATTGTGCACCACTAATAATAAGACAAACACACTTGGCCAAAGGATATCTGAGTTGATCTTTTCAGGCTTCAAGGAGAAAGTGACCAGCGTTTCTGTGAGACTCCTTTTTCATTTGTCAGCATGAGGGACATTTCCGCTCCCCCGCAATGTTTTATCTTTGACTGATTAATTGAAATTAATTAATTACAGGAAAAATGATGCAATTAAAAGAATTACCTCATTTAATCACGCATAGATTTTGCACAACAAAACCTTTTTCACTGGACGAATTCTACCTGCCAATCCTATCTCTAACCCTCAACATAACCATAATGTCACAGTGTGGACACAGTGCTTAAAACAAGATGGCAACCGTTATGCTGATGGTGGAATTCCAGTGCATGTTCAATGGGACATACAGTATAGGATCTCTGGGACTTCAGATCTACGGACAGTCCCCACCAGTCAGACGATTAGTTATTGTATTTAAGAAAACTTACTAATTGATATACTATATACCAGTCTGTTTTAATTGACAAAAAAATACTTCTTGGGTCAAATATTGGTAAGCGATTAGTTGAGATTATTTAATTACAAAACTGCAAATCATTTGTTATCAATAGATTCTGAATTATCTGGTGATCAGTGTTCACAAACGAAGCTTGTTATCAAAGCCCAACTTGGCAGTTCTAAAACACTCCCTGAGCCCTTGTTAAGATGTTTAGAATTTAAAGATCTCCTTGAGCCCACAAGTGTTTTATTCAGGGCCGTGCCGATATCGGCGATATCGTGCTACGTTATCGCGAGACTCATGTCGCGCGATAGAAAAAACATTGCCGTTATCTGCACTCCATAGACCTACAGTTTGTCCCTATTTACTGTTTCTGACCCCTCAATGGCGCAACTCTGATGGCTCTGGGTCTGCACAGCAGTAGCGGAGCAGCGCCATAAAGTAAGCACTACGCAACCTCCGTTCACTTCATGGGGCCAGACCAGTCCAATAGAGTCTATTGGACTGGTCTGCGAGTGTGATCTCTTCCTCCTCCTGCCGATTCTGCTCGCCTTTTTTCTCTCTATAAACCGCAGTGTTTCCCCCAGCGCTTTCTTATCAAGGCGCCCGCCTTGACCAAATCCCTCCCCCGCCTTGCCTACGTTTGATGAACCTGTAGATCAGTTATATTTCGCATGCAACGCTGCCTCGGCTCGCTAACACTGTTCCGCGCTGCCAGTATACTCTACACTCTACAGGTACGTGCACACACACACAGATTAAAAAGGGGCCTGCAGCCCCAGCTCTTTCGCATGTCTAAAACACAGAAGTGCCCTCATACGGGAGGTTGCCCCTGCCCCCTTATGTAATAAGCAGTGTTGGTCTATATTACTTAGGAAAGTAACTTCTTTACTTTACTTGTTACCCCTTAGACAAAGTAATATCATTACTTTACTTATTACTGGATTTGAAGAGTAATATATTACATATTACGTTATTACTTTCCCAAGTTCTCAACACCGCTTTTGAAAAAATAGAGAAGTACAACATAATCCGTTTATTACAAAATAAAGCAGCAAGCGATTTGTAGTGTACATAACTGCGCAGGATGCAGCGTGTGGACTGGATCTACAATCTACTGCACATCTCTGTTGTTACAGTACCTGTCAATAGCTTGTACATCTGTTCTATTTTTGCATGCAACAACAAGCTCATTTTAAAAAAGTAACTTGCCGTTACTTGCAAAGTAATGCGTTACTTATTACCCATTTTTGCAGAGTAATCTCGTTACTTTACTTTTTGGAGCAAAAGTAATAATATTACAGTAATATGTAATCTAAAATTAGTTACTGCCCAACACTGGTAACACGCTGTCTACACACAAGGGACAGGCTGCCACATTCGCCCGGCCCATCTCTCTCTCTCTCTCTCTCTCTCTCTAACCCGATAGTAACTTTTCCACCCACCGCGGCACGCTCGATCTTCCCCTAAGTGTTGCGACGTTCTTCGCCACCAACATGGACTATAACGATATAATCCACCATGACTATAACAGTGCTGACTCTCGCATAGACACGAGTGAGACATACAACGAATCGCCGATCCCTCATGCAGCCTCGCATTTCCTCAGTGGTAACTGCAGCGCAGCTACTCACGGAAAAAAGCATAGCCTACGTGTGTGTGTGTGTGTGTGTGTGTGTGTGTGTGTGTGTGTGTGTGTGTGTGTGTGTGTGTGTGTGTCGGGTGTTGTTAGAAGGGTGACCAGATCTGGGACAGTCCCAGGGTGACCAGGTGTCCCTCTTTGCATGGGACAGTCATTTAAAAAAACGTTTCAGTCATCCCACAAATTGAGACCCTGTCCCACATTGTGACTGAGAGACTACAGTTGCCAATTGTCCTAATAGTCCCATACAGTTGGCATTCTGTTGTAAAGTTCTCTCAATGTCTCTTTTCATGCTGGATGTGCTTTTAAGCCTGTTAAAAAATAGGACATGTCATGAAAGACATGTCATGACACCCTATACCTGAAAAGGAAAGAAATTAATTATAAAACGTAATGGCCTATCTGGTTCCTTAGAATAAAAGGTCAGGGCCTGGAGTCAGATGATGATAGTGGTGAAAAGTAGCTGTTATAGAGGTGAGTGGTGTAAACACATGAGTGAGGGGCTGTGTTGCTGTTTTTCACCCCAAAGTGTAGCCTACAACCACTGGTTTTAAACCAGTGGTTTTAAACCAGTGGTCCGGGGACCGCTGGTGGTCCTTTTAGATCTGTAACTCTTGAGATCGTAAAATGAAACCAAATGGACCCGCGAGGGTCCATTTTTACATACATATAAAAGAGGATTTACGGTATCATAAGGTTCTTGGTCAAGGACTTATTCCTGGCCATTATTTAGGTAGTAGACACACATTTTCGGTAGTGGTCAAATGAGGCATTTTAATCGCGATTAATCGAGTTAACTCCAGGGTAGCAGTGCGATTAATCGCGATTAAGAAAATTAATCGTTGCCCAGCACTAGTTTTATTGTATTTGTGCAACATGGTCATTATTTTTGAATGAACGTATAATCGATATACTGTATATCGATAAATCAATACATATCGTATTGTGGTCTCTGTATCATATCTATACGTATCTATCATGAGATTGCAAGCAATATCCGCCACTAGCCACAACTTCTATTTATCTGCCCAACTTTTAACTATCTGCCATGATTATTACTTATCTACTGTGACGTTTAATCACTTGCCTGACCAACACCTCTTTCCACATCTACTGCGGCCTTTTATTTATGTGCTTTTAGTTATCTCCCTCACCTTTTATGCCAGTTACGTTCAGGCATTGTTCTACTGAGATGAGGTTTTGAGTTTTTTACTGAGGTTAGGTTTAGGGCTAAGGTTAGGTTTAGCATAGGCTTAGGTTGGACTTACTCAACGAGATCCTCACAGGATCTTGTAGATGCCAGTAAAGTTTGCAACATCCGACTTCACTGAGACTGCAAAGTCATGTAAGCCTATTGGACATAAAGAAAGCTTGCTTCTGTTGCTCGATATAATAGAATTGTGTGATCTGACAAGAAAAGGCTTCTCCTTGAGGAATCAAAAGGACAAAGCATAACAGGGCTACCTCTCTAATCTCTGGTGGGCCAGTCTGGACAAAATGTTAATTGATAATTGGTCTGTTGGTTGTGTGTCATTTATGTTATTGTGGTGTTGTTGAGGACTTGTATTGCACCCCTAACCTGCAAAGTCAGGAGAGTATCTGTGCACTGATTTTGGTGCACCAAATTGCATAAAATTTCATTTTTTCCATTCCAATGTGCTTCTAATGCTCAAAAAACACACAATTGACAGCAAGTTTACAAATAATGACAAAAGTAACGTAAGAAAAACAAATTGTCAGATAGTCGCCATCTTTGAAATATGCAAAATAGATGTTTAGCCACACCCATTCATAAAGATAAGCACCCCAGCATGTTTCTAATTGTCAAAACACATGATTTAGACACCATGTTTGCATTTATAGCTCATCTGGTTCAGACGTTCTTGATAAAACGCCTTTTCAGGTGGCGAAGTGGCGGCCATATTGGATTTGGCCACTAAAGACTATAGAGTGTTGCTGACTCAGGCACGGATAACACGTACATGAGTATTCTGAATATTTTGAGCACCTCAGAAAATCTGTAGCTACAACGGTTTGTAGGTTAGAGCCATGTTTGAATTAGGGGTCATTTTAAAAGGGGTGTGGTCATTTCCGGGTATTTCGTCCCGGATAGAGGCTTAGCCACAGTTCCCATGTTGTTCGCAGCGGCCATATTAGCCAAAAACTGTTGAGATATTCTCCGCAAAATGAAGTGCATACAAATCTTAGCCAGGTCCTAGACTACTTGTAGATCTGCTATTTTTCAGTAGTTAAAACATAATGCTTAGAACACCAAAACGCGTTCAGTACGACATGAATGTAATCCTCCATGCTGAATCACCACTGATATAATACATGCATAATGATCTTGTCATTTCTCTCTGGACAGTTTGGCTGCAGTACCACAATGTCCTGAGGTGGTGGGGGCGCTGATGTGCAGATTATTTGATATTTGAGTCATTGTAATACTGATGCTAGATAAAACTATGCTTGTGTCCATTCCATGCAAGCTTGGACAATCAACAATTTGGACATTGTAAATAAAGTGGAAATGCAAATGCACAACTGAAGACTGAAGGGGAAGTGGAATTATACAAAGCAGGGTGCATATATGGCATCATTATGAGGCCAAAATCAAACGAGCTGTTCCTGAAAGCCATCCTATATAATATGCCATGTCCATTAAAGGCATCCTATATGATGTGAAAGAGTGATTGTTCAAACGTTATTTGTGGGAATAGAGAACACATGTTGGAACATCAAAAAACACCCAAATAAAAAAAAATGTTGGATTTCATGTCATTCCCCTATTAAATTATTTTCTATTTTCGGCAATGGGATAATAATCTTTCTTATAGAGTTAGTTATTTTCAACAGGAGGGCCACACAGGTGCAAACCCAGGCTTCAGCAGTTCCACGCAGTGGCCTGCAGGGGGCAGTAAACTATAATCTGAATGCCACAGACAAAGTCCTGTATCACAAAGTGATGTGACAATGCACAGCTTGCAAATTGACACTAATTAGCCCACGGATTGGTACGCCAGGAACCGCCATATAAGAGAAAGGTTTTACAGCAGTGGTTTTCAACCAGTGGTCCAGGGACCTGAGAGGATTCCAGGTGGTCCCCAGCTGATGGACAGTTGGTAACCAAAGGGACCCTTACAGATCTGTAACTCTTGAGATCAAAATGACAAAAATGACACTATAATTTTACGCTCTCAAGAGTTAAATTATATTGAAACATCTGAATGACTTGACTTTCAAGAATCTACATGTTTAGGAAATGCAGAAGAATTGTTATTTTGATCAACGTTTTGCCAGTTTATCTCTCCTAGTGGACACAAACTAGAAAATCCTTCGTTTTGGGTCCGAGAGGCTAAACTCGGCATCAAATGGTGGTCCGCGGCTAAATTGCAGAATAAATAGTGGGGCCTGGTATGAAAAAGGTTGACAAACTTAACGACTGCCACAGTGATTCACAACCCAGAACGACTGCCATGGAGGACGACAACATTCAGGGTCTTGCTCAAGGACACTTCGACACTAACTCTGGAGGGATTAGCCCACATAGGGATCAAACCGGGAACCTTGCGGTTGCCAACCGGCCACTCAACCCCTGAGCCACAGTCGCCCCACATGACCACCACCAGTGGTCCCTGAGAGGGTTCCAGGTGGTCCCTAGCTAAATGATAGAAAGTTGGTTAACCAGATGTAACTCTTGAGAGCGTAAAAAATGAAACCAAATGGACCCTTGCGGGTCCATTTGGTTTCATTTTTTACGCTTAAAATATTCATGATTTTACGCTTAAAATATTCATCATCTGAATTAGCCTAAGTCTACACAACTAGAGATCTAGGTTTGCCTGTTATGTTTCCGAAATTCAGCCTGGAATTGGAGATTAAAACAGACAAAATCTTTGGGTTTTGGGTCTGTGGGGCTATAATGTCATCCAGTGGTGGGTCCGTGGCTCAAATCCTGAATAAATAGTGGGCCCTGGTATGAAAAGGGTTGAAAACCACTGACCTAGAGTGTCCACAGATCTCAGTTGTTGTATCGAGGCCCCATGCCATGCCATAGCATCCAGTGTCTGTGTGTGTGTGTGTGTGTGTGTGTGTGTGTGTGTGTGTGTGTGTGTGCGTGTGTGTCTGTGTCTGTGTGTGTATTCCATTGTCTCAACCCTTCCGACACTCGCTCATCCTTAAAAATCAGAGTGTGTTTCGTAATCTTATCAAACTACTAAAATGCTCCCACGAGGTTCATAATTGGACAGCGGGGGGGTCATACAATGGGGTCGGCTTGTGAGAGCTATGGCCTGTGATTTCCCGAGAGGACTAGTAGAGTGTGGTATCCGTATGTGCGCACACACACGCACGCCTGTGTCCATTTAATTGACTGACTGCTCTCTGCACAGACAAGGCCTTTGTTCCTCAAGAAATATAGCCACACAAGTGCATCCTGTCTTGCGTGCATGTCGTTGTGTGTGAAAGAGGACACATTACAACAAAGCAGGGCAGAGCAAACAGCTTGCCATGGCAGCTGTTTGACCAGCAAGGACACTGCACTGGCCCTGCACCTCACGCTGAAGCGTAAATCAATCCCTTCACCGGCACATATGGCATCACAATGAAGGCCCTCGTCATCATTTTGTCCCCAATGATCCCCAATGACATAATATGTTCTTTAGTTTAAAAATAGTTCATAATTTTAACCCTTGGGGGGCACCATTTTACTGTGCCTGTCATAGGTATGACAGGCATGACAGGAGATTTTCCCTCGAGCCACCCTTACCTAAAGCACTTTGAGCTGCATTTTATGTCATGAAAGGTGCTATACAAATAAAGATTATTATTATTATTATTACCAAATGGACCCGTAAGGGTCCATTTGGTAAGGCCCAGGGAAAGGCCCAGGGAAAATTTTGCCTGGGGCTCCAAATTGCTTAGAAACGCCACTGAGTTCTTGGGAGGGAGTTCCAGGGGCATTACTAGCTAAATGGACAGTTAGGAAACAAACAAATTGACCCTTTTGGATCTGTAACTAGACCTGTATGGATCTGTAACTCTGACAGTTGCTTTTTTAAAAGCATTAAACGGAACTGTGGCCTGCTTTAATCGGCTGAGGAAACGAAGTAGAACGTACCCACTTATGTACAATATCCCATTTTTATTTATTTTTTTATTTTCAAAAGCGGATGATGTGTATGTTTTTTATAACAATCAAAGTAGCTAGCAAGTAAAGTTTTCGGATAAATGTACTGGATTAAAAACACAATATTTACTTCTGGGATGCAGTGGAGTGGAAGTAAACATTGGGAATTGGAAATGTACATCATGACAAATTGTATTTAAGTACAGTACTTGATTATTAAACCATTCTTGTACTGTACTTGTGGTGTTTCAACTTTCATTGAAAAAAAATAGCAGGTGTTCACGTGGCACGCTATGAGCCGTGAATGCCTGTTATTTTTGTGGGAGAATGTCCTTACCCAGGGTCTCCCTGTAGGTGGCCCTCCAGCCCAGGCCGCTGACCGATGCGTCCGTCCTGAAGACGATGAACATCTGGTTGGCGGTGGAGCGGAGGTCGGGCGGCAGCACCGCGCCGCAGAACTTGCCCAGCGACGGGGACAGCGTGTCGCCGCCGTCGAACACCTCCACGTAGTCGTAGCGGCATGACGATGACGCCTCGATCGAGAAGGTGTTGAATCTGTACAGAGAGAGACAGATATTTGTAGTTATGTGAAATCTTTGGATATATATTCTTTCAGAGCATTTTTTTAAACTGGTATCTTAGTTTGCATTTTCAGCGGCAGGCTAACTTGCCGGACAAGCTTGCCCCGGCCCTGTTGTCGTTGCCGAAAATACAAACCAGAACAGGCCGGAACTTACCATTGACCCCCATTCAAATACAAACAAACAAACAAAATAAAACAGAAAGTGACATCACAACTGAGAAGAAAACACCTGCACCCGCTCATATCTGGATGCACCTTTAATCCTTTCCTGTTACTCTTTTCCTTTCAGACCCCCTACAGACTATACTTTGCACAGTCCGTGGTTTCGGCCAGGCTGTGACGTCACGTCCTGCATTTTTGGATGAGTGTAAACGAGACTTGCGGCTTGTTCCGGTCTGCATTTCGGCCAACTGCGGGTCTTTCCTGCAGCCTGTCTGTCCACTGTCCAAAATACAACCAGGAACAAGCAGGAAGTGCCCATTGAAACCCATTCAAAAAGGAGGATGTGATATCACAGTTTGGTGGAAACCACGGACTGTGCACAAGCCAAGTGTAGAGGCACCCTTACTCCTTTCCTGTTACTCTCTTCCTGTTACTCTCTTGATATTACTCTTTTCCTGTTACTCTCTTCCTTTTAGGGTGTATCCAGACTTGGCTTGAGGTCACTCCCTGCTTTTTTTGACTGCTGGGGAATGGAAAGTTCCGTCTTGTTTGGGCTCGCAATGGTACAACTCTACCAAGTTTGGCAGTGTATTGGCCCTCAACACGTTTAGCTTGTATCTTATGTGTGTATTGTGTGTATATGTGTATTTCTCTGTGTGCGCCAGAACTGGAGAGCCAGTCTTACTTGAGTTCGATGATGGTGTTGGCGCGCACCATGATGTGGTAGGTGCAGTTGATGTTGTGGTGGTAGTCGGTCATGGACAGAGCTGGACTGCTCACCGTGCCTGCTGTGGAGTTGTAGAAACCTCCGCACGCTGCACACACGCACACACGCACACACACACACGCACACGCACACGCACACACACACGTTGGAAGATTGGGAGTCAGTCTACAGTTCTGATTGAAACGGGAAGTGCATGCACACAGATGACATTAGTGGGGACTCACTTACCTCACAATACGATAAAATATTGATATTTAGGGTTCTGAATCGATTTATATTGCGATTCTTAATTATACTGTGATTCGATATTGATTGATATATCGCATTTCCCCTCATAAATGACTTTTATTATACTAAAACATTTTAAAGGGGAAAATCACCCATTTTCAAGATTTTTTCTGAGAGCGTACATATGGAACCAAATGGACCCGTCAGGGTCCATTTGTGGACCCGTGGTTCCATTTGTACGCTCTCAGAAAAAAAAGCTTCTAAAAGAATAAATCATTAACAAACACTGGGTGAATTCCCCACAATGGGTGGAATTGCCCTTTAAAACAATTGTAAACAATATGGACAATCAACTCAATGCAGCCTGATAACAGATATCAGCCAGTCTTTCTGACATTGATACTGATATCATGGCATTAGTAATTGCTATATATTATTGGCAATTGGCATATCGATTGTTTTGCCCACCCCTAGATGACATCAACATTTTCGCTGAATGCCATTCTGGCAAGTTTTTTAGGGCATTTTTAAATAGCAGAAATCGGTCACGACTCGGCAGCACTATGAGCTTGCACACCTGCTGTTTTGCTTTTTTACTCACATGTACAAAGTGCAAACCAGGCAACCCTCTAAATGTCTGATCCTTAACCCTGATCTCAGGCCATAATCTTTTAAGTTGTACACAAACATTGTATGAACCAGTGTTGCCAACTGCCGAAATCCAAAATGCACTAGAAGGTAATTCAGATGTTTAAATATAATTTAACTCTTGGGAACGTAAAATGAAAACAAATAGACCCGTAAGGGTCCATTTGATTCCATTTTAAGCTCTCAAGAGTTACAGATCTATAAGGATCCACTTGGTTACCAATGGTCCTTTCTAGGAAGGAAGGAGGACTATCATAGGAAAAACGAGGGTTTCATCTCTGCCGCCTGTCAACCAATTTCGCCCCAATTCACCAGCAAAAAAGCACTAGATTTTTCAATAATTTTGGCGCTAGGGGGGTCTGAAAAAATCTACATATTGCGACAAATGTGGCTGGAATTCACTTCACACACATGCGATTTTTACAGATTTTATAACCATAAACAATCGCCTGCAAAAAACAACAACAATTTCTCGAGTGAGGACCACTAAAATGTGCTGAACCTGACAAGTACAGCACCACAGTACACAAACCTCTCGTGCCCTTGTGTGCGATGTGTACACGCACACAGCTGGCTGTTTACAGCACACGGGAGGAGGAGGAATGCGGTCCAGAATGCAAGGAATTACGCTTCACCCAGGCCAGCCGAGAGGGAGAGGGGGGGACAGGGATGCCAGGAATGGCAGGACGGTGCACTTTTTGAACAATCGCTGGGGATTTGAGCGCTCAGCCGGATGGGCGGGAGAGAGCGACGCAGGCGACAACACACAGGAACAGAGAGACTAAGACTGGTATTACTAAAAATGCCTGTGTACGCCAGAGACTCATGTCCAACTGACTGCACGCGCAGGGAGAGGTTTGGAACGGCCGATCAATACGCTTGTTCGTTAAAGTGCTCGTTGAACTACGGATGAGGGCGTGCTAATGGGGTCTGTTTGGTTGGTTACGTGTGTACATTCAGAATTAGAGACCTGAAATGGTTACTTGCGTAACCATTTGTAGGAGAAAATCATATGGGGGTGGCTTCATCTCCCGTTACAGGACGTTTATTGGACAAGTAAAGCATCAATAATAACATCAGTTGTTGTTGAAGTTGCAACAGACACGCAGCATGCATAAAGCTAAAGGTCTGACTCAGAGAGTTTTCTGTTTTCAATGATGAAATGGTGTTTGTTTCGTGGTGAGACATTTGTAGTTAGTTAGTAGCATTAGTAGTGTTTCAAATACTAAATATTAAATAATTTAAATTTTATTAATTAAATATAGGCCTAAGCACTGAAATATCTTGGGTTGATTTGCATGCCATCATGTTTGGTGGCATGCAAAACATCCACCCCCCCCCCCCTATGATAAAGAGAATTACGGGGGTGTGTCGCAGGCTGGTTCCGGAGGTTTGCACATGCGCAGTGTAAACAGGAACTGCTATGGTCGAATCAGATTCCACCATAGCAGTTCCTGTTTACACTGCGCATGGGTAAACCTCCGGAACCAGCTTGCGACACACCCCCGTAATTTATCCTCTCTCTTTATCATAGCCCCCCCCCCATGCCTAGATCCGCCCCTGACACACACACGCACGCACACACGGACGCACACACACACACGCACGCGGTCCATTTTAGTGATAGGTTGCGAGAAGGGAGATTTCAGTTGTGTTTGCTGACAAACTTATGAAACCAGGCTGAATGTGGGAACAAACGCATCGCAGTAGGAAGGTGATCATTTAGGGCAACTTCACAGCATCTTGGATCCAACTTACGATAGGTGCGGTACTCGGCCATGAAGCCGTTGTCGTTGATGCTGTGGTCAGAGTAGAAGTTGATGAACATGGGTCCCAGGCTGGAGTAGTGACCGGCGGGGACCGTTTTCCCACAGACGGTGGCGAGGGGCGAGCCGGAGGCGCTGGTCCCTCGGTAGATCTTCACCCCGTCCAGTCGACAGCCGCTTGACTCTGGAGGGACAGGGACATGAAGAGAGAGTTAGAGCAGGAGATCGGCATAGAGTTCTCAAACTCTGCCCGAACTCGACCAGGACCGAATCCGAACAGGCTTGACCCGACATTTAGGGCCGGGTAGGGCCAAAAATCTATCATAATCAATAGGGCCGGGTAGGGCCTCGGGCCCCATGAAAAAATAATATATATTGAAATATTTTGATATAGTAAGAATAATAGTTATTTTCTGTATTTACCTATTATGAAGATGGTGCTGAATGCCATTTCAATTTTAATCTGTGGCAAATTCTCAAATTTTGCCCAAACCCGACAGTTTAGGGCCGGGTAGGGCCTAAAATCTATTCCATTTAGTAGGGCCGGGTAGGGCCTAGGGCCTGAACTGTTAGGGCCGGGCCTTAATTTTCAGGCCCGTTGAGATCTTTAGATCGGCACGCTTTGGGCTGGGGGTACAAGGAATTACTTTGGTCATGTCTCAGGTCCCTGTCTCCCTCCCCATTCCCAATACAAATTGACTGGTACAATAACCTGGATAACAGATCAAATAAATACTAAAACCAGATATAACCAGATATAAAAAGAGCAACAATTAGACAACCTTCATTAGAGCATCACATTGAGTAAAAGTTCATCATTAAGTCCCTTGGGTATCAGTGTTATCCATACTGCACTGCACTGACACCCAACTTTTACTCAATGTGATGCTCTAATGAAGGTTGTCTAATTGTTGCCCTCTTTTGCTGTTTTTACTCAGGCTCAAGGACATAGCCTCCTGTCCGTTTGCAGCCTTTTTGTATATATTTTTTATTATTCTGACTTTTGTATAAATAAAATGTTTGGTGCTTTATTGTTATATTCAGGTCTTATAATTAATTGATCTCAGCACAGTCTGCACATGATTCAATGAACTTGTTAATTGAAATTGTATTGATATACATATAAGATATGTATAGACCCACCACTTATTATAATGAGCTCACCACCTGCTGTGAGGCTCATCCCTGCTAATGAGGCACTGTGATTGGACCATGGTTCCATGTGAAAGCCTATATAACTATGTTGCTGCCATTAGGTGCCAGAGCTTGAAGGAGGCCGTTGACTGAAACGTTGCCTCATTAAAAGCTTTTTGCAAGTATAGACGGTGTGCATGTGTCTGTATGACTGACTGAGTATTCCTACAGAGTGTTTTCATTACTGAGAAACGAGGGTACAGTATACAACAGTACCTTCGGTTTGCAGCACGCGGAACGTGAGCAGAACGATGGTGGTCTCTCCGGTGTCTATGGTGTAGTTACAGTTGGCGTTGTCCGGGTAGTGTGCGGGGTAGTTGGGAGAGACCACGCGGCCACTGGCCGCCGTGAAGTTGGCCCCGCAACCTGCAGGGACAGGACGAGAGAGAGAGGGTTAGGGTGAGGCCACTTGGGATCTCGAATCACAGGTTGAGAACTCGTTATAGATCGCATGTGCAAGAAAGGTGATCGTATGTGCAAGAAAGGTGATCGTACACAAAGGTGATTTCACATGTTTGTTTGTTTTTTTCTTTTTATAATTTATATTCCTAAATGATGTCCCTCTTTTCTTCTTTTTGTCACTTCTTTTGTTTTACTTTTTCTTTACGTTGTGTATGTGTATCTAACGTTTTCATTATCCAGTTATTTATTTTCAGTGACGAATTTACGATTTCTGCATAAGTATGGCATTCCCCTTAACTCTTTGACAGATTAGAAGAAAAGCTACGCTTGCTCCCATTAGGCTCAATAGTAATGAAATAATTTATAGAAAATCCTCTGTTGTGAATTTGTGCAAATGAATGATATCCAAAGACAGCTTAACGTGTCTATTTCACTGTTTCCAGGGCTCATTCAGAGATAAATGCATTTAAAGTTATATCATTTATCATTTATCGAGTTGTGTGTGAGGTGCTTTTTGGGTTTTGTAGAGCAATCATCCGGACAAGTGGCAACCAGCTACTTTCTGGCCTTGACAGCCCATATACATGCAAACAGAATAGTCATATCTGATTAACATTAGAATCACTTTGCCACTCGATTTGCCACTTTACGCATGCACAATGATTAGCAATGCGGTTGCAACTTGCAACCACTGGCGGCGGTGTGATTTGTCCGGTTTGACTTGCTGCAATCATCGCTGTGTGGACACAAACGGAGGAGCTTCTACTTGTGCAGAGTGCATGTATGGTAATGGTACATACGTGAAGTAAAGCTGGCAGAGAAGCCCGTGGCGGGCGGGCCTGTGGACTGGAAGCGCACGGTGATGGCGCTGGTGGGGGCACTGATGGGAGCCGGGGCCGTGCTGCCGCAGCCCGTCAGCAGCAGAGCCTCCTCCACCTGGGACCGGCCTGACCACACCTACGAGACACATGCACACGTACATGCACACACACACACACACACACACACACACTGACTGAACCCTTTCACTAACCCAGGGGTTTTCAAGAGGTGGTCCGGGGACCCCTAGTGGTAAGCAGCGCCGTCCTTCCCAATACGCGGGATACGCAGAGTGCGTAGGGCACGCACTCTGCCTAGGGGCAACACAATGAGCTGCGCAACTTGCGTAGTATTATTTATTCCTGTGCTGGCTTCTTCAAGTTGCAATGGCACAGCGACAGCGCGGTTCTGCGCGACCGTCCGTCCCATCCCGTGTGTGTGTGTGTGTGTGTGTGTGTGTGTGTGTGTGTGTGTGTGTGTGTGTGTGTGTGTGTGTGTGTTGCTGAAGCGCTCCCCCCTCCCTTCTTCGCACGTGCGCTGGTGGCTGTTGTATTGAAACCCGACACCGCCTACCCACTAGTTTAACACAAGTGAAGACTGCGTGCAGACTCAGAGCACAGAAAACAAAAAGAAGCACATTTGGAGCCAAACTTGCAGGTATGTTGATTAATTAGTATTACTAACATTAGGAGAAATGGGTATGGGGATATGTACCTGTGTCTCAACCCCACGTTGTTGTTGTTGTGTGACACACAGGCTGCGTGTTAGCGGCTAGTTAGCCTGTGTTTATGTTGTGAGCTTGTGCAGGCAGTCTAGTCTCACCGACTATGAGTGATATTTATTATGGTGTTAACTTTATGGTAAAATTGAAATATGTAGGCCCTCGTTTAAAAACATGACATTATTTATTGTGCACTTTGCTATTCTATTTATTGCATGTCAGACAGACCACAGTAACATAACCAGCTTTTTATCCTCACAGTCAGTGGCAGTAAAGTTTTACACATTTTGGTTATGTGCATGAAAAGTATGCTATATCTATATTTATCCAGGCTCAATGCTGATATAATTATAATGAATATACCAATCATTTTAAAATGCATATGCTATTAAAACAAACTCCATGCTTCCTGATGAGCATAAAAACATTATTTTAAATACGTTTTCACCTTTAACTCTTGACATGATCATTAAATTGTGTTCATCAACCTTACAGATGCTCAGCAGCACAATGAGCATACAGTCTGTTCAGAAGTTGGACCCAGCCATGACCAACAACAGTTACCAAGCAGCAGTAGTGATGAATTGGGTGCATCATCAGTAGGAGGCTATGTACTGTATGTGTGTCCCATAAGCCTCTCTTTAAACATTTGACACGATTAATAGTGAAATAGGGGAAGACACACAAGTAACTAGACAGTTAATTGACATGATTCTTAAAGTGTGTGCACCATCCTTACAGATTAACAGCAGCACACAGCCCTGAGCAACAGCCACCAAGCTGTTCAGAAGGTATAAGAGCCTGCCCTGACCAACAGCCACCTAGCCGTTCAGAAGGTACAAGAGCCTGCCCTGACCAACAGCCACCAAGCTGTTCAGAAGGTACAAGAGCCTGCCCTGACCAAAAGCCATCTTCTTGAAAAGAAGATCACGCCTTGAAGTAAATCATTTCATTTTTGTTTTCTTAATATTGCGTTTTATGTATGTATTTATGTATCGATCAGTCAGGGCGCTAGACATGGGGGGGGGGGGGGGGGGGGGGGGGGGGGGGGGGCTCTGGGGGCAACAAGCAGCTACTTGTGCGTAGGGCAACAGAAAGGCCAGGGACAGCCCTAGTGGTAAGTAAGTAAGCCTTGCCTAGCCATGATGTCAGGTTAGACCGAGCGATGATGAGGCCCATAGGGCAGGAGCCTATCTCCTGTATCTGTAGTGTGAGGCAGTTTGATGTACAAGTACACCTACTGGATATGACGCTAGTATGTTGGACATGACCCCGAGTGGTCCCTGAGAGGATTCCAGCTGGTCCCTAGCTAAATGATGGACAGTTGGTAACCAAATGGACCCTTATAGGTCTGTAACTCTTGAGAGCGTAAAATGAAACTAAATGGAACCTCATGGATCCATTTGTTTTCATTTTGCGCTCTCAAGAGTTAAATTATATTTAAACATCTGAATTACTTAATGTTCAAGAATCTACACAATTAGAAAATGTAAGGGTCTGAGAGATTGAACTCACTAGCAAGAAAATGGTGGTCCATGGCTAAAATGCTGAATAAATAGTGGGCCCCGGTATGAAAAAGGTTGAAAACCACTGCACTAACCTTTTACGATCTAAAGTGAACCACACCATGGACTAAAAGGGAAATCAAAATAAGAGTGATATTGACTTTATTATTAATTATTAACGTTGCTCTGGAGAGGGTCTGGAGCTCTCTGGTGGAACGGTAGGTTACCCCCGCGACCCGACTAAGGATAAGCGGTTGAAGATGGGACGGAGGGACCTGTCTCCTCTTTGACCTGGTACCCACCTTGACGTAGCTGTTCTGGCAGGTTCCACTGCTGTCGGTGATCTGGAAGAGGCTGTTGAAGTCCAGGTGCAGGTGGTTGCCCTCGTTGCCGATGACGTGCCAGGAGCACTCTGAGTTGGCGGGGAACTGCTGCGGGTAGTTGGGAGACGTCATGGTGCCTGCATCGGCGTGGATCACCCCTCCGCAACCTGGGAGACGACAACAACAAAACGACAACAATTGACAAAAGTGAAAACAGGAATTTAACGTGCCCAAGTCATTGGGTGGAATTCTTGAACGCTTGTGGTAAGTCTTCTCATTTGCTGCATGGCAGCAAATCAGGTCTGGGGCCTTGTGTGTGGGCCAAAAGCCTGTACCACCAGACCTGGGCTTGGGCTAACCAAATAATGACCATTAAAAATTCAAATTTACAATTCAAAAAGTCTAGAAGACACCAGACCCCCGAATTAAAAATGTTATTCTACTCCCCTGATTTTTTCATCATGGGTTGATGGCTGGTTTTAATTAGTATGGGTAATTATTTGGTAAGAAAGGCCCAGGTCTGGTGGTACAGGCTTTTGGCCTACACACAAGGCCCCAGGCCTGATTTGCTGCCATGCAGCCAATGAGAAGACTCAGGGTGCGTTCAGATATACATGGCCTGTCATGGCATGGTGATAGATAGACATATGGGCCAGATCCTCGATTTCCCACAATGCTTTGCAGGATCTGGGTAGTGGCTAAGAAGCAATGAGGATATCCTCACATCTGAGTGTAGTTTTCCAATGCACCATATCTCCTGGTGCATCCATTCAAATAAAAAACGAAATCACATCTGCACAAGCCCTGCCTGGTGCATAAATAACAATCAGCCCATAATATAATAATATAATTTCTCTAAAACACTCAATAAAGCACCTCAGTGCTGTCAGTTCTGTGCATAATCCTATCTGAATCCAGTCTCCTTTACTCGCTTGCCAACAGAAAAAGACTACAATCCCCAAATTCTCCATCTTCCTCGATTCCTTGCTTCTCTCCTATTGGTATCTGTGTGAACCACGCGGTGAAGGGGGCGTGGGCTGACATACTGACATACCGCTGCCATGCCTACAACGGTGACACATGACAGTTTGACATGTGTGGGGGAGGGTGGGCATCAGTCACGCATCAACCTGTAGGCATGTCACCATATGTCAAACACTCCCACCATATGTCAAACACAGGCGGGCTTTATAAGCGAACCAATACGAGATCGTGGAGTAATGAGTGACGTTTATGACACCAAGAGGTGGAGTATCACTTGTAGTCTCCTGTTTGTCTCTGAATGGGACAACAGCACTGGACAACGCACAGAGCCATCTAGTGTCAGAGTTGCGACATTGAGGGGTGAGAAACTGAGTTGCTGTTCATGCAGTTAAATAGAGGAGTTGGAAATACATTGTTTTCAATTAGGGTGGCGATATTTTAGGGCATAAGCGCAACATGGCAAGTGTTTAAAATAGTGTTGTAGAGTAACGACTAAAGACTCTGTAGCCTAGTGTTTATGTTGTGTATGTATCTAAAATAAAGGGATTTAAGACCATCAAAGCTGAGGCAAGGACTTTTCTCTGGTGTCCCATTCTCAATAGAAGTCTTTGTACAAGAGCCCGCCATTGGACTGCCCCATGAAGTGAACGGAGTTGGCGTAGGCTAACTCTGTCTACACTCTGGCTCTGTGTCCGCGACGTCCCTTTCCTCCTCTCCTCGCTCCCCAGTCCCTATTATTAATTTAAATTTGAATTGTGCATTAAACATTGTATAAAACTAGAATTTTGCGGCCCTTCGGGCCGCAAAACTCTAGCCCCATCCAACATGCACAGAAGGGAAGAATGCAAATATGGGTGGTGGGCATTTAAATGACTATTGTATTCCATTGTACTATACTGTAGCCCAGGGCCCACTATTTGTTCAGAATTGGATCCACCGGACCACCAAGTAATGTCATTTTAGCCCCACAGACACACAGAAGGGGACCCCCTGTTTAGCATGTATGAAGTGTAGGCCTAATAGTAGCAACAATAATAGTAATTATAGGCTACATAGAAAAGTGTTAAAGTGAAGTCTGTATAAAGCCCAGAGCAGGAGTTTCAACCTTTTTCATCCCAGGGCCCACCATTTATTCAGCATTTGAGCCACGGACCACCAATTGAGGATATTTTAGACCCACAGACCCCAAAACTAAAGATGTCTTGTGCTTCTGTCCATGACCATTAATCTTCTAGTTTGTGTAGACTTGGACTAATTCGCATGATGGAAATTGTAACTCTTGAGAGTGTAAAAATTAATGGACCCGCCAGGGTCCATTTGGTGTCATTGTTACATTCAAAGAGTTACATTTTGTTAAAACAACTTAGCTGGGGACCACCTGGAAGCCTCAAGGACCACTGGTGGTCCCCGGACCACCTGTTGAAAACCCCTGCTTTAGAGTACACACACTTGGGGTTAACACCTCCCCAGCTTTAATATATAAACAACAATGATAGAATGAAGTGAATTAATACAACACTTTCAAAGGACTTGACTTCACAGTGTGGCGTTGTCCAGTTTTACTGTAATTGACGGCCAGTGGAGAACAATAGACATTTCTAATAGCCTATCGTTATGCAAATACTTCGGGGACTATCCCTTTTTCCTGAGAGGGCTCCAGGTGGTCCCCAGCTAAATGACGCGACATTTGGTAAAGTTGGTAACCAAATGGAGGCTTATAGATCCGCTGGCAAACGTTTACGTGTGGTTAACCAACTTTCCATCATGTAGTTGGGGACCACGTGGAGCCCTCTGAAGGACCACGGGTGGTCCCCGGGACATAGTATATGGTCCAGGGAAGTAAAATCCACGCACGCCGTGACACGCAAAAATGCGTCCGTTTGAAATACGTCCGTTTGAAAAAGCAGTGTAAAAATGAACGGTGTGTTGAGTAGACCGGAGCCGTTCGTTAGAATGGTAGTGTTTTATGCCACCGCCATAATGTGCCTGGACTGTACTACGGAGTTGGCGCAACTCTGTCTACGAATACTGGAAAAGCCGGGCCGACTTTTCCAGTTACCGTGTCTACTATAAGAGCAGACTTGCGACAATGGGGGGTCAGAAACTGAGCGCTCGAGCGCTGTTCATCCAGCCTAAAACTGAGAGCTCCCGCGCTGTTCATCCAGTCTGAATAGGGTGACAGCGGAGTTGGAAAATACATAGTTTTCATAAGGTTGCGTTGCGTTTATGCTGTAGGCGTAGTATTACTGCAGAACAATGTCAAATAAATGGATTTATGATCATTAAAGCTCGGCTGTTGGAGCCAGGACTTGGCCCAATGTGTTGTCCCCATTCTCAATAGAAGAGGCTGGCTGAGCTGTCCCTTGAAAGTAGTATTAAAGACGGATGAAGACACGTAAGTCGTGGCAAGTAGAAGGGCTGCGGTGCATGTGCGTTTCCTTGCCCTGGCATTCCGTGTACGTGTACAGAGGTTGCTTTGAATCCGTCTCGGTTTGGTTTTGTGTCGCTGTGGCATTGTGTTCCTTGTATAATGGCGATGCTTAGTGTGACAGTGAGAATGGCTGTGGAGCGATGGCTGAGCCACGCCCCCTTCGCATCACAACCCTCCGTGCTTCGGTGGAAAATAGGTGTCCGCATCGGGCGCCTGATCACAAAGATGTGCTGCATTTATAGATTTATACAGTTATTTGGAGACGGTGTAGGTGCGCAATGGGCGGCCTATTCGCGTGCTGTAGTGAACACCAAGGGGTGGACTGGGTTTTCGTGGCATTTGAGCATGAATGGGCGACTCTATACGAAGACAACCGTTTTGGCCTATTGCCTTGTGCTGCATGCAATGTTGAAAGCGTTTTCCCCAGTGGTGACAGGAGGGACTGCAGGCCTGAATTGCATAGTAGTGCCGGGGTCCTGACAATGATAATGGACTGCTGTTGTTACAAAACGCCATCTGGCTCGAGTTCAGCTTCTATGCGCGACGCTCTTAACTGTAGTTCGCGAATGTATAGAAGATACATGAACGCCCATCATCATTTCCTCCCTAGTTTTCTTCCCAGGGGGAAAGTACAGACACTCAGACACTGACAGGATCTTTTACCAGCCAGGGTTGAGGGAAATAACCAATAATCAGTAGGCTACATAATGTGAGATTGTTCATATTGCATCTTTTTTGTATGAGATTTTTAGTATGTAGGCTATGTAGGCTATGTTGCCTATTTTGTATAGAACTGAAGACCTTTGCAATAATCTCTCTTAATGAATTGTGGAGTCTTGACGAGTCATTATGGTAGCCTAGGCTATTTTGGGCCCACATTAATGAATGAAATGCTCCAAAAAATAATCCGATCCCTCGCGTTTTATTTCTCTCCTCCACGTGGAGATGCCGCTGCAACTGATGCATTTCATCATAGAATTTAAATAATACGGCAAACCTAAACAAATGTAATTGCCCCTGCATAATCCTTACAATTTAATGTAACGTTCTATTTGTTTAATATCTTTCTGTGAAGATGTCATCGTGAGAAAAGAAGAGTTTTTCAAACGTCGGGTTTGTGGTCTCTGAGCCCTAATGATGCTGCGGGCCTGGCTGGCCCTGATCGTCATTAAACTCTGTAATTAATATTCCCTTGGCTGCATTAAGTTCCATATAATGTGCCCATCCTGGCCATTGACCACATAATGCCTGCCAAACTAATTTGGTTATAGAAACATGTATAGTTGTGCAGTTGCTTTTGTCCCGGCGTGGTTAAGTGGCCAAAAAAAAGCTGCATGTCTGGTTTTGGAGACGCAGCAAGACGCGCATTACGCACAGGAGTTTGAGAGTGTGATCGATGTAAAACTGTAATCATATAGTATTGCGCGCTCGCAATACTATACGTCTGTGAGAGAGAGAGAAAGGAGGGGATCATTTCTTGGTGTCGCTAACTTCGCCAATGTGTGTGTGTGTGTGTGTGTGTGTTTAGTTTTGCTTATTTTGTCTGCTTCGGTGCTTTCGTCCGTGGTTCATTGCGGCATGGCCCGCCACTTCTTTTCATATGATTTAATCATAAATTATGGCGAAACAAAACAAATGTGATTGGCTCCGCATAAGCCTTACAACATAATGCAACTTTGCATTTAGTTAATATCTTTATATGATGATGGGATAATGGTCAGTGAGAGAGCATTTTCCAAACGTCGGGTTTTGTGCTGGTGCTGTTTTGATGCGCCGCTGTGATCTGCGCTCCTCTCTGCTGCTGCTCAGGGCCGGATCTAGAGGGGGGCAGGGCCCCCTCAAACAGGCATCCTGCCCACCCAATGAAAGGTAATAACAGTTTTCTGCCAGTGGTCTGGGACCACTTTTGGTCCTTGAGAGAGTTCCAGGTGGAAAGTTGGTTAACCAGATGTAACTCTTTGAGAGCGTTTTACACTCTCAAGAGTTAAAATATCCATCATCTTATTAGCCCAAGTCGACACAACTAGAGAGTGTAGAAGATTAATGGTCATTTTGATCTGTATGTTTGACTGTTTTTTCCCCAAATCCAGCCTGGAATTGTGGATAAAATCAAAATAAATCTTTAGTTTTGGTGTGTGTGGGGCTAAAATGTCACCAAATGGTGGTCCGTGGCTCAAACGCCGAATTAATAGTGGGCCCTGGTGTCAAAAAGATTGAAAACCACTGCTTCATATGAAAAACTTTCCCACCCTGCCATTCTTCCAGCCCACCCTAGTAGGGTTGGCTAAATTCGGCCCTGCTGCTGCTGCTGCTCCCTGACTGCGGTAGAGTGAGCCGCCGCGGCTGAAAGCTTAGTAATGTGAGCCGATGTCCGACAATTTCTGCAAGCGCACAAACTGCTCAACTCTGCAAGAAAACTACACTGAGGCGTTTACATCCGATTCCGCATCTCCTCGCACCGCCCAAATCCTGCAAGGCGTTGTGGGAAATGGAGGTCTGGACCCATGTGTCACTGTGTCAATGTGGCTCTATGGCTTGACATAGCGACACAAATGTGTGTATGAGGCCTAACACCACAGTGTTCGAGAATTCCACCCATTAGTTTTCAGCAAGACCTGAGTTTTCTTTTCTGTGTGCGCAGAGAAGTGCGAAGGACAACAAATGCGAGTGAATTTGCACAGATACAGTTCTCGTAAAATTGTCACGCGCACTACTAACTGTTAATTTGTGGGACAGAGTATTGCTTTTGTGGGACAGGATGAGACCGAGTAGGAACTTATTACTTAACCTACACTATGTTTTTGCATCTTTTTAGTGTGGTGAACAGGACAATCACTAGATTGAGATTTTGTTTTTTTGAGCCATAACATAACCTCACATAGCCATGCATGAAATTTTCAACATTTTACTCATTAATATGGCTTCAAGATGTTGTTGGACATCTTTTTTTTCACCATGTCAATGATCTGTATTTTCAGACCCTTCTATCTGAGAGCGTACAAATTATACAATCTCAGGAAAATGTTGATAATGGGTGCCTCATTAAACTGCTCTGGCGTTTCATGTGAAGTAATGTCCCACATAAAATGTTTTTTTTTCTCCTTCTAGTCACCCTAGTGCATTGGTTTTCAACCTTTTTCATACCAGGGCCCACAATTTATTCTGCATCTTAGCCACGGACCACCATTTGATGTTGAGTTTAGTCTCTCAGACCCCAAAAGATTTTCAAGTTTGTGTCCACAATTTAGGAGACCTAACTGGCAAAATGTTGGTCAAAATGAGAATTCTTCTCCATTAAATTATAACTATAATGTACACATAAATGTGTACACAAATACATGTGTACATTCTTAAAAATGAAGTAATTCAGAAGTTTTAATAAAACGTAACTCTTGAGCGTAAAATGAAACCAAATGGACCCTTATGGGTCCATTTGGTTTCATTTTACACTCTCAAGATTTACAGATCTATGAGTCCATTTGGTTACCAGCTGCCCATCATTTACCTGGTGACCACCTGGAACCCTCACAAGGACCACTGGTGGTCCTCGGATCACTGGTTGAAAACCACTACCCTAGTGCACTGCACGCAAAAAAGTGGCCAAGTATATATAGTATATACCCACCGGAGGAGTCAGCTTCCCAGGAGGCCAGGAAGCCCCCTCTGGACACGCTGTGGTCGGCCAGGAAGACCACGGCCAGCTGGTTGGACTGCGACTGCACCGTGCCCGGGGAGGTGGTCCCGCAGTACTGGCCCACCACCGGAGCCCCCGGGTGGCCGCCGTTGAAGATGGTGACCGAGTCCCAGCCGCACGTGCTGTGGGCCTCCAGGTTGAAGTAGCTGAAGGTCAGCTGGAACGCAGGGGGCAGAGAAACAATTTATAGCCACAGGACACCTGGGGGCTCAAATTCCTTCCTGGACTACAACCCCCATAATGCTTTGGTGGTGCACTGCTCCTCCTTGTGCGGTGCCTTTCACCCTTTTTCATACCATGGCCCACTATTTATTGGGCCATGGTTAGATTCAGATGATGAATATTTTAACTCTTGTGAGCGTAAAAATGAAACCAAATGGACCTGCACTGCGCGCCCATTTGGTTTAATTTTTACGCACTAAAGAGTTACATTTGGTTAACCAGCTTTCCATCTGGTTAACCAACTTAGCTGGGGACTACCTGGAACCCTTTCAGATTTAAACCGCAACCCTCTGTGGTTTAAAATGTGAGTCAAATCACAGTTTCTAAAGATGAGCCTCAGTGAATTAACATACTGTGCCACATTATTGGAAATTTAAAACTGTACTAATCATATTAAGTTTGATATTATCTTATGGCTGGCATAGGGTTAGGAAAAAAGTGGTGATACATGGAAGTATACCGGTATCTATTTTTTGTGGAATTTGGAGAAAAAAAGAAAAACAATAACTCCTCAGTCATGGGTAATAACCACTCCTTATACTCACGAGAATGTCAAATTTCACACCAGCGTACATATTTTGTTTTGTTACTGCAGTGGATTCAATTCAATTCCCAAACACTTACCTTAATGGTGTGGCCTTCTGGAGCCTCCAGGAGCCAAGCACAGCGGCTGGGCCCGGGGTAGACGTCGGGGTAGTTAGGGGTGGATATGGCACCTCCCTCTCCTGTCTGCAAGCCACCGCAGTCTGGAGGAAGAACACACGTCGGTTCAATATGAGTCTACTTGAAAACACATACAAAACACAAAAACAGTGTTTGTTTTATGTATATCTAACTAGAGGGTTTTCATGATGCTGAATCCATTCCAAGAGTTAGTTTTGCAAAAACTACTGCTTGTTAATTTAGGCCAATTGGGCTAAACACGGCATGCAGTTGGCCATAAAGTCCAGGTCTACCCTGACGTACCAGAGAACATGTAGTTGGCCAAGAAGCCCAGGTCTCCGCCAGAGCCGTCCGTCCTGAAGTGGACCCACAGCTCTGGGGTGAAGACCACGATGGGTATGCTGGGGGCCGTCGGTCCGCACAACTTAGTCAGCTGCTCTCCGTCATGGTCACCTGGAGAAAACAGGACGATTTTGTAAGAAAAGCAAAACAAAACAAAAAAACGTGCAGTCATTTTTTTTCTTTAATTAAGACTTTTTAAGCCATGTGGAAGCAGGGAATTGTATAGCTGCAAAATTACATATTGGTGGTTCAACTTTCACCTGAACATTACAATGAGCCCTTCGCTAAGCCCCTCCCCAATCTGCCCTTTTCCAATAGGCATGCTAGAAGTGGGAAGCTTGACCAGGAAAGATTGACCTGCATAGCAACAGTTGCTAAAGTATTTGGACTGACATTGGACATTGACTAAACCCCGCCCCAAAGGGCGCAGTTTTGAGAAGGGGCTCATTAGATAAATGCTACAAGCATGTACTGTATTTCTGGTGACACCGTTGAATAAAGTGGTACCACCAAAGATGTGGTACCAGGGAGCCACCAGGGAGGTACCACCAGTGGCACGTGCAAGTGCTCACCACTTTATTTACCTGTTATTTCAGACAATATGCTCTAGGATGTGAAGAGTCTGTCAGTGCTATTAACTCATTTTGCATTAGAAAAAAAGAAAGAAACAAACAGAACCCGAGCAGTTTTTTCCACTGTGGACTGTCTGTATACTGCACTGTATATAAATAAAAAATAAAAAGTCATATATATCAGGTTTCAGCGCAGAACATTGCACAACTTTACCGAGGCGGAACTGGAGGAAGTCCGTCTCGCAGGTCTGGTGGTGCTCTATGTGCATGTCCTCGATGAGCACCACAATGGAAGAGTTGACGTGCCGCGGGTTCTGGATCAGCCACTCGCAGCCCAGGTTGTTGCTGTAGTTGGACACGTGGTCGTAACCCGGGGACGTGAAGTTGCCGCCGGCCGGGTCGTTGAGGACCCCGCCGCACTCTGGAAAACGCAACAACGCCACAGGCCACACACACACAGACAATGTGATTTACCCTGGGTGCCCCTTTGTTTTTGCCTCTATCTCTCTGAGGTACCTCTGGACACCTTGCCTAAACCCTCCCCTAGGAGGAGTGTTTAAGCAACCCCCAGAATCTAAGCAACCCCTTCCCCCCCTAGATGCATAGGGGCGGCAGTGGCTCAGACGTAGAGTCACCGAATGGTAACCGCAAGGTTGCCGGTTCAATCCCGGGCTCCCGCAGAGTTAGTGTCGATGTGTCCTTGAGCAAGACACTGAACCCCTAATTGCTAGTAGGTACCTTGCATGGTTTCCACTGCCATCAGTGGATGAATGTGAGTGTGTATGGGTGAATGTGATGCACAAGCTATGTGAAGCGCCTTGGATAAAGGCGCTATAAATGCACCATAATAATAATTTAATGCAAGTAATATGCAGTGTTGCCAATAAGCCACAAGGTGGAGTAAACTAATCTGGAAAGTCTATACTGTAGTTGTTCTCTGCCCTACTGCCTTCTACTGCCCAGGTACCGTATTACACAGTTGATGAAAAATATCACACCCCCTTAAGCCTAAACCCAACCCCTTAGAGGTGGGGCTTCCAGAGGTACCTCAAACTAAGCAGTAGCTTAAAATGAAGGGGCACCCACGGTACAATTCAGTCATGGTTCATTAAAAAGAGTTATTATTGGGGCGAGTATTATTGAAATATATGGTCTCCTCTCAGACCTGCGTCCTGCTCAGAGGAGTAGCTGGCGGAGAAGCCTCCGTTGGAGTTGGAGTAGTCGGTGCGGAACACCACCACCATCATGTTCATGGACGACTGCACCTGGGTGCCTGCCGGTACCGTGCCACAGAACCGCTGGCGAGCCGCGTCCTCCCCACGCCCGTTCCACACCTGATACACACACACACACACACACACACGCGCACACACACACACACACACACACACACACACACACACACACACACACACACACACACACACGCACACACACACACACACACACACAGGAAGCAAACAGGTTGAAACAGATTTCTAGAAAAATGTGGTACAAGTTGAGGGCCAGAAGAGGCAACTGGTGGTCCGGGGACCACTGGTGGTCCCCAGCTAAGTTGGTTAACCAGATGTAACTCTTGAGAACGTAAAAATGAAACCAAATGGACCCTTGCGGGTCCATTTGGTTTCATTTGTACACTCTCAAGAGTTAAAATATTCATCATCTGAATTACCCCAAGTCTACACAACTAGAAGATTAATGGTCACGTTTTGGGGTCTGTGGGGCTAAAATGTCATCAAATGGTGGTCCGTGGCTCAAATGCTGAATAAATGGTGGGGCCTGGTATTAAAAAGGTTGAAACCCCCTGTTGTAAAACAATGAGTTGCCTTCATTTCTTATTATAAAAGTACTGTATATACTAGAGGTATTTAACCCTTAGTGTTTTGGTGTTCTCAGCATTATGTTTTAACTATTGAAAAATAGCAGATCTACAAGCTCATAGCGCGCCACCGAGTGGCGCGCTATGAGCTTGTATCTCTGCTATTTTTGAAAAATCGTGAAAACGTGGTGCAAATCTTTGAATATTATGTTAGAAATCTAGACAGGACACAATGGGTTAACTATCATACTGCGGGCCGAAGAGAATTCATTTCACGGGCCTGATTTGGCCCGCGGGCCTTGAGGGGGCGCCACTCACCTCCAGGTAGTCCCACACACAGCCTGAGCTGCTGGAGGCCTCCAGTCGCAGGTCGTTGATGGTGAAGGTGACCCTGCGTCCCGGGGCCACCGTGATGTCCCAGCGGCACACGCGGTTGTGGGGGTACATGTTGGGGTAGTTGGGGGAGGTGAGGGTGCCCGACGGGGCGTTGAGCTCCCCTCCACACACTGCAGGCCAGGGGGAGGAGGAGGAAGAGGAGAGGGGGAAACCATTGACAGACCGTCGGTGAAGAGACAAATAATAAAGGGGAAATGATTGCACAAGTTTCCTGTCTTCTCTTTTCCTGTTATCACTTCTTATCCTCGGTACGTTGCTCGGCCAATCAGATCATCGCTATGGGATGACCAGGTTAATCAAATTGCAGCTGAAATACGGACAGACACACAAAGCCGGGCATAGGAATGGCTGGCACCCCTCAACAAAGGAACAGTTTGGACATACAAGGTTTCCACTCGACAGTGATGAACTATGTTTATTACTGTTACTGGTATATTCAGTGATTTCAACTAGCCCCCCCCCCCCTTTTTCCTACCATAAAGTGTGCTGACGAAATAAGGAGTTTCCTCCCTGTTCCTGTGAGACCCTAAAAAAAATAGTTCCAATGGTGGCGGGTGAGAAAGCCTTCATCCAATCAGGATGAGAAGGGCAGACCTTCGAGTGTGTGCATTATCGGGGCGAAGCAGGTATTTTTTCCCCATATCACTGGATTCTCCTTTAACAATGTGTGGTATGAGTGTCGCGGTGTTGGTAGTGGTAGTACTGTATACCTTCCACACTGGCTTCAAAGGACAGACTGAACCCGGGTGCGTTGCCGGAGCCGTCGCTGACAAAGCGGACATAGGCGAAGCTGTCGGCCGTGTCCATGGAGGGAGGCATGCTGCTGCCACAGTGTCTGCCCAGGAGACGACCTGAGGGGACAGACAGAGGGACAACACAGGTTTACGTTAGATATTAGACCTGAGAGAACAGTACTGAAGTATAGATTAACCTACCAACCGCTGCCGGTGCGCCTACCTGTCATGTGCGAAAACTCGAAGAATGTGACAATTGATTGATTCTATTATTTAATCCATCCTTTAACACTGTGGTTTTGAACCTTTTTGGTACCAGGCCCCACTAATTAATCAGCATTTGAGCCACAGACCACCACTTGGTGGATGACATTTTAGCCCCACAGACACCAAAACTAAAGATTTCTTTTGCTTTTTGTCCACAAGACCAGGCTGGATTTGGGAAACAAAACAGTCAAACATACAGATCAAAATGACCATTAATCTCCTACATTCTCTAGTTGTGTAGACTTGGGCTAATTCACATGTTGAATATTTTAACTCTTGAGAGTGTAAACATGAAACCAAATGAACCTGCATGAAACCAAATGGACCCGCATCTTGGCGGATTTGTCACTATATTTAGCTTTTTTTCAGACCCCCCTAGTGCCAAAATGAGTGAAAAACTCCTGGTGGAAAATCTAGTGCTTTTTTGCTGGTGAGTTGGAGTGAAATTGGTTGACAGGCGCCAGAGATAAAATCGTTGTTTTACACCATTTTTCCTCCTATGATAGAGTCCTCCTTCCTTCCTAGAAAGGGTCATTGGTAACCAAATGGACCCTTTCATTTGGTTTCATTTTACGCTCAAGAGTTAAATCATATTTAACCATCTGAATTATCTAATTTTCAAGAATCTACACATTTAGAAAATGTAGTAGAATTGCTATTTTGACCGACGTTTTGCCAGTCAGTTGGTGGTTCGTGGCTAAAATGCAGAATAAATAGTGGGCCCTGGTATGAAAATGGTTGAAAACCCACTGCTCTAGCGCATACATTCTAGTGCATGTTGAAAGTGCCACTAGTGCATTTTTGGATCTTGGCAGTTGGCAACACTGTCAGTCTCAGCTGGTGGTTTCCCCACCTGTGGCGTTGTACTCTCTGATCTCCACGTAGTCGGCCGTGCAGCCGGCCGTGCTCTGCAGGTTGAGCGCGTCGTAGCGGAGCGTCAGGTAGTGTCCCGTGGGGCCGTCCAGGTACCACTCGCAGTGGGAGTTGTCGGGGTAGTTGCCGGACGGGTAGCCGGGGCTCCGGATGGTGCCGCTCTGGCCCACGTAGGTGCCTCCGCACGTAGCTGGTATACAGGGAAAAGGGAAATGTAATAATTTGTAGCTTTAATTGATCCTGTGGCGGGAGGATTGAGGACGCCAGAGGTAGCACAGCGGTACCAGTGACAGGCATCTGGACGAGGAAGTGCAGAAGAATAACATCTCAATGAAGACCAGCGATGGGCAAGTTACTGGGAAAATGTAGTAAGCTACACTACTTGTTACTTTCGGAAAAAAAATGCAGCTATTAAGCTACACTACAAGCTATCCCCAGAAAATTGTAGTAAGCTGCACTACAAGCTACACGACAAAAGTAGCTTGTTACATCAACACTACATAATATAAATATACATCTCAACTTAATGTACAAGTTTCTAAGTAATAATAATAAGTAGTTTTCTCTGTAGTTTTCTCTGGTTTTTGGAAGGCATTTGAGCTGCAATGAAAAAAAAAAAAAAAAAAAAAAAAAAGGGTAACAGTGATGTCTGCAGGAAATTCCAATTGGCATATTATTGTGACATCACAAGAATCAGGGAACTTGTTTGAAGCATAAATCCCAGACCACAGAACATCTACTGAATGTTAAAAGTTTAGATTTTTTTTTTTTTTGCGCAATTGGGCTCAGAAAATGTGAAAATGATGAATAAAAAGTAATACAAATGAATATCATGAAAGCTTTAAAAACACCAAAAGAGCTTTCCGTTCTGAAAAAAAAATAAATAAATAAAAAATAAATAGCAAACAGCATCAACACCTCTTCCCCCTGCATTTACCCATGCAGGGGGGAGAGGTGTTGATGCTGTTTGCTATTTTTTGTTGTTCTTGTATTGTATACTCGTGCCGCCCCCAAATGTCCCCAATATTACAAATACTGCAGAATAATAAATACTGCAAAGACACTCTTTCTCAGAATCCTCGCATGAACAATATTAATAGTTATTTGGGAATAACTGTAGGTTTATTATTACAAAAACAGAGCTCTCTCCTATACCTAGGCAGTACTAACATTTCCCAATTCGGGTGAGAAAACCTGGGTACGACTTCATCACGATGAAGTCGCACCCATACCATTTTCCGTTACAGGACTTATATTAGGCAAGTAAGCATCAATAATAAGTTGTTGTTGAAGTTGCAACAGACACGCAGCATGCATAAAGCTAAAGGCCTGACTCAGAGAGTTTTCTGTTTTGAATGATGAAATGGTGTTGGTTTAGTGGTGCCACAATACCTATGCGGTACTTGGCCTTGAAGCCCACTTTGGTGACACTGTAGTCGGATCGGAACCTCAGGAACATGGTGGAGCCCGTGGAGGTCTGGCTGGAGGGCCGGGTGGGTCCACACAGCCTGGCGATGAACGGAGCGTCCGACGTGGCGCCGTCACGCACTTCCAGGTAGTCGTGAATGCACCTGGAGACAAAATAACAATAGAGGCGGAGACCCGTTGTGGTTAACGTCTCTCACACGTTGGTAAGGAGACCCAGTCTGTTCTACTCTGCTGTGCTCAGTCTGTGCTCTGTCTCTCCTACACTGTCTCTGTCTCAGCTTTTCCAACTGTCTGTCTCTCCTACACATTATGCATTGTAATCGCACACAGTGCGATTACAATGCATATACACGGCACATGGATGGACGATATTTGTTCATTATGGCAATACGATATGATTCAACGATTTGAAATTGATACTATTTAGCAAATCAATTACATTTGGTATGTGTAAAACTGGTGGATAATGCAGGTTTTCTTAGTATTGGTGTTGATGGGATACTGATTCGATACAGATTCTTTCCATCTCAAAACGATACGATACAACATGTTTACATAGCAATTTTACATCCCCATCCCCATCTCAGCTTTCTCCCTCTCTCAATATAACTATCTCGTCTCTTTCCTAGACAAGGTCAGTGTGGTGTGTCATACCCGGTGTTGCCTGCCAGCTCGATGTCGAAGTCGCCCTCAAAGTCGATCTGGACGGCCTCTCCGTTGGGCACAGAGATGACCCAGAAACAGTCGCTGTAGTGGGGGTAGGGCTGGGGGTAGTTGGGGGAGGTGATGTAACCCGGCGGGTCGTTGTCATTCAGGTGGACGTGACCTCCGCACGCTGGATAGGAGGAGGAAGACCAGGAAAAGGCTTAAGAACTGTCCCAATACACAATCACCACAATGATCGCAATTATTTTGATAATATTCATGTTTATTCGAGATGAACATTGGCACATGGCCCTTATTTGACAAATTGGCTCAGAACGCTATTAACGGCGAATAGGCCAACCATTTGACACAGGGGTAAAGGGTTGACACTACAGGTATGTCAAGAAAGTGGATTTTGCTTTTGCCTTGCTCAAACTCAAAGTCCACATGCAAGTGAGGAACCTGCATAAACAACATGAGACAGTAAAGCTAAATAGGTATAAGCACATCATGAAAACACAATACTGGTGATCTTGGGAACAACAAAAGTGTATTGGGACATCCACAGAAAAAAAAAAACAACTGTCAAAATGACAATCACATAAAGCATTGGTTCTCGAAAGTGGGATCCAGGGACCCCTGGGGGTGCTTGAGGGGATTCCAAGGAGCATCCAACTAAATGACAGCTAGGAAGCAAAAGGACCCATAGAAATATTAAGTGAAACTGTGTACACATGGAACGAAATGCCTAGTTTCCCATTGGTTCCGTCTGTACACTCTGTACACAGTATTTTGTGTCCATGGCCTACTGCACAACCAGAACCAACTAGCGGGGTCCATAAACAACAAGAAAGAAAAAAGTTTGAGAGGCGCAGAAACACAGGACGGGGCATTATTATTATTATTCTTACCCTTGCCGTGTGCCTCAAATGTGAGTTTGAAGCCACTGGCCTCGTTGGAGGCGTCCGAGACGAAGCGCACGTGGAGGTGGTTGTCGGTGGTCTGCAGGACGTTGGGGGGGCTGGAGCCACACAGACGACCCCCTCCCAGGGAGGGGGCCGAGGCGTCCGGACCGTTCCTCAACTGGGGGGAGGGAGAGAGAGAGGGAGAGAGAGAGAGAGAGGTGTCAGAACAGTCAGAACAGACCAGGCCCGGATGTAACATTTCATGGGGGGACAGGCGAAGAAGGTATGGGGACGGCTTTATCCCCAGCAGCAGGGTCAAACGGAAGGAGAAAAGGAAGAATGGAAGCAATAGGAAGTGTTTTATTACAATCAATATGGCCGACTTGAGTGCTGTAAATGGGAGTCTGCTCCTCAGGCGAGGTCTCCACACGTTATTGAATTCAAACGCTAATGTGCTTTATTGGCGAATACTTTTAGCACCACCAGTAGGGCATTAATAATACAAGACACCAAAAAAGAACACAATGGCATAACAACTACAAGCAAGTTGATGCAGTCGCAACAACAAAATGTATTTTTACCTAACAGTACATCCTAATTTATATTTGAATTGTATATTGTGTATGTTTTTTGTATCCTGCTAACTGATTGGTAAATTGGCTCCAGGTGGTCCTCAGCCAAATGAAGGAGAGTCGATAACCAACTGGACCCCTTATAAATCTGTAACTCTTGAGAGTGTAGAATGAACCTCAGATGGGTCAATTTGGTTTCATTTTACACTCTCAAGAGATATTTTTTTTTGTTAATTAACTAATTTGTAGGAATCTAAATATTTACAATGCTATTTTGATCAACATTTTGTCATCTCTCCAAAAAATACAACATGGAATTGTAGGGTTTTTGATACAAAATGTTTACTTGTGGGACTGAGAGACTACGGTACGGTAAACCTTATCAAATGGTGGTTCGCGGCTAAAATAATAAATAGTGGGCCCTGGTATCAAAATGGTTGAAAACCACTGATCAACAGCAGGGGTTATGAACAGCTGGTCCAGGGACCACCAGTGGTCCCTGAGAGGATTCCAGGTGGTCCCTAGCTAAATGGAAGGTTGGTTAACCAGTTGTAACATAAACATGAAACATGTTCATGTTTACGCTCTCAAGAGTTAAAATATCCATCATGCGAATTAGCCCAAGTCTACACAACTAGAGAATGTGGAAGATTAATGGTCATTTTGATCCATTGTTTGCCTGTATTTTATTCTGAAACGCAGGCTAGTATTCTCAATAAAAACAACAAAAATCTTTAGTTTTCAAGGGGGTCTATGGGGGCTAAAAGGTCCTCAAATGGTGGTCCTCAAATGGTGGTCCCTGGTATGAAAAATGTTGAAAAGCCACTGATCTACAGTGTATCTATGAGCTCACCTCCAGGTAGTCTCCGGTGCTGCAGCCCGTTCCAAAGCCCTGGACCTGGAAGGGGGTCTCGAAGTTGACCGAGACGCGCATGCCGGGCGTCACCATCACGTGCCAGCTGCAGTCCAGGCCCGCCGGGTAGTTCTGCGGGTAGCGGGGGCTGCTCAGGACGCCGCGGTCCGTGTGGAGGAGACCCCCGCAACCTGGACCACCACGGACCAGGGAGAGACACAGAAACACAGATCAGCATCAGTACTGTGATGCATTCCACCGTTGCAGTCAGGGCGTTTTTTTGCCTTTAGGCAGACTAGGCAGTTGCCTGGGGCGCCATGCGGGGGGGGGGGGGGGGGGGGGGGGGGGGGGGGGGAGGCACCAGGGCGACCACCAGACATGCTTTAAAAGGATCCCAGACCTCATATGGATAAATACAATGTACTTGTCCTCTACAGTATAACTAGAATTGAACAATTAAAACACATAGGGCGCGATTTTCATTCCCCCCTTGTCCCTAACGTTACCCGATACCCGCAGCGAATTCCCTTATTGCTATTTTGGTCACCTTTTCTCTTCCCTTAGCCACTATTCTTTATGCCGACACCGTTATTTGTGGCTGGAGGTGTGGTCATGGGCGTGTTTGTTGCGCAGTCCCTTAAGTTGCTAATTTCGTCAAATAGATTTGGGAACTAGATAACGCCACATCAGACCACCCCTTAACCGATCCGCGAAGGCAGAGCCACGTGCGCACGATGCGCGTCTGTGCGCCTTTGGAGATGTCCACAACTCCACGTGGAAAGGCGCCAGTTCAATTCATCTCCTTATTTATGCTGGATTGTCCTATAAACAGCTGTAGATTGCCTGCTGTCGGTCACTTCCTTGTGTTTAGGTAATGTACAGTATATAATATAATTAAATACATTAATTAACTTGTGACGCAATGCTGTAAATTGCAAAAAGAAACAAAAAGCAAAAGCAAAAAAAGCAAAAAAAAGCAAAAAAAAAGCAAAGAAACGTTTTTTTTGATCATTGATTTCTCGGTCAATTCTGGACCATTTTTTACATTTCAAAGTGCAGCGTGACGGGAAAGACCTCCTCTCTCAGATGCTGTATAGTATATGTGGGTAGGTCTTCTCTACGATCCCGCATCGAGCAAAATGTAAGTGTCGGGGATTTGGTGGGCCGTTTCCACCAAAATGGTCCAGAAATGACCGAGAAATCAATGATCAAAAAAAAGTTTTTTTGCCGCGAATTCCAGGGTTTTTTGCAATTTACTTTATAACATTTCGCAGACTTGGGATAAATGCACGCCACATACAGCAAAAAAAAACATGGAACATGTTTTTTCAACATAACATGTTGAATGGTAAGAAATGATTGAGAATTGACCGAGCTATAATTGTTTCAAAATGAGAGCATAATCTTTGAGAATAGGCTACTCATGCATGTGTGTGTCCTAAGCCCGCAGCCAGGCTGCGGGCTTCGGAGGGTCAGACATAGCAGTAGGGATAAGGGAAATAGATAAGGGATGAATTAAAGGGAATGGCAAGACCAACACGGATTGGATGAAAGCTAAAACGCCCAAACCACACCTATGCATAATTTAACGGGTATAGGAGGTTTTTAAGGGACATAGGATGGTCACGAAATTATCAACTTTAGTGTGGGAACGCCTCTTCCCCAATGCTAAGTGCGTTAATTGCGCATAAGGGCTAATGTAACCAAAATCGGGCCCATAATGTGTTCTCTCCATTTTTGTCCCTTGGGGGCGCCATTTTACTGTGCCTGTCATAAGCAATGGCTGGATATTTAAATCTTGAGAGAGTGAAGTGAAACCCATATTGACCCAAATGCACCCATACGGGGGTTTGTTTGGTTTCATTTCATGCAATGTCTCTGTGGACTCTGGGGACCATAAGACATTGGGCTTGTGTGGGAAGTGAACACAGCTGTAATCATCCAAACTATAACTAAGGAAATGCCTGGATGAAGGAATGAGTGTCTGAAACCGCAGTAACTCCACACTGACTGCACCAATCACTTGGACCGTCCACACGGTCATTGACCATAATATGTTGTATTAGGAAGAGACTAACAAATTGTTAATTAATGATTCAATTAATAGTGCATTAAATTATCGACTTGATATGAGAAATTCCGACCGTCCCCTAATATGGACACAAAAGGGACAGGGCCATGAATACCCTGACTACAGGCAGGGGCTTGATCAGATATACAGAGCAAAAAAGGGACAGAGCCATGAATCCTCTCACCACTTTCCTGTACGCCTTGCTTTGCCACAACTGATTGACACAAAATATTATTGTTATGCTATTGCATCACATTACCCACACTTTAAATCATTTGGAGTTCACATATTCAATGGGTAATGTCATAGTCTATAATAAATGATCACAGCTGAGATGCTCTTTTCACACCAAAGGGTCAAGACGGTTTTGATGCATGTCCCTGCAGTGTGATATGTTTGTTGCACATTGACGCACATTGTCCCAAGTGTTTGAACACTTGGGACAATCCTCGCTGTGAAGAACCAGATCAATGCCCTGCAGTTGTCAAATGAGCAACATCAGGCTGTGCTGAATCTGATGCAGGAGGTGAAGGCCTTGAAGGCGTCAATGGAGCAGCAAATCTTCACCACAAAGGAAAAGAATCTGCTGCCGCCGGCAGCCAATCCTGTAAATGTGTTCCCCTTCATCATGGGACCTTCAGGCCAGCCGCTGGCCCCAAATCCTGGACTCCAGGATTTGGAAGAAGAGGTGGAAGACATGGACACGACCCCTGCTCCAGACAAGGCGGAAAGCAAAATAAAAGTAAATGACTTCCGCTTCGTCTTTGACCCTTTGACCCCTTCCCTCCTCCAAATGTGTTCCCCCACAACATGGGACCTTCTGGCCAGGCACTGGCAGCAAATCCTCCAGCAAATGTGTTCCCCCACAACATGGGACCTTCTGGCCAGGCACTGGCAGCAAATCCTGGGCTCCAGGATTTGGACGAAGAGGAGGAGGATTATGATGAGGAGGATGATGATGAGGAGGATGATGATGAGGAGGATGAAGAGGAGGAAGACGACGACTATGATGGATTATAACAATGGGACGAATGTTTGGGGGTTGAGCAAATGTAGACAGAAAATAAATATGGGTGGGACCGAACAATGCATTTAATTAATTTGAAGCTTTGCAATTAACCACTTTGACCTGAAAAAATATCACGTCAACAAGATAATGCTAACATTTCCACCAGCTGAATCTAGCTAATGTTAATTATTTTGCTAGCTAAAGCTAATGCTTTCAACAGGTAAAGCTAATGTTAATGCTTCCACTGCTAAACCTATTGTTAATACTATCACCTGTTAAAGCTAATGTCTATGTATAATGCGTTCACTAACTAAAGCTGTTATGTTGAAATGTCGTTAATGCTTAGAACACCTAGAGCAGGGGAGCCCAACCAGTAGATCGGGATCTACCGGTAGATCTCGGCCTGATCACAAGTAGATCTCGGAAGATGTGGGGGGAAAGGAAAAAAATAGGGTGGAAAAGAAAAAAGAGCGATTTTCGTGTGTGTGTGTGTGTGTGTGTGTGTGTGTGTGTGTGTGTGTGTGTGTGTGTGTGTGTGTGTGTGTGTGTGTGTGTGTGAGTGTGTGTGTGTGTGTGTCTCATTTTGAGGATTGTTGTCTGCTGTCTGTGAATTATGCCAAGAGTATTGTTCTGCAACGTATAATGGACTGTTCTGCAACTTATAATTGACTATTCTGGACTGTTCTTATTATGATTGCATTTGCAATGGCAGTGTTTGAGCAAGTCTGTTGTACTTATGTTGTACTGTTGTAGGCCTACTTATGACAAGTCTGTTGTACTTTATGCTTATATGGGCATAAAGTAAAGTGGTAAAACAAAGTAGTGTTGTGTTGTTGTGAAGTTACTGTAGGCTGGCAACGATGCGTGTGGTTTTAAATGTTGATATTGGACTGGTAGATCCCGGAGGGGTTGGCTGCTGAAAAGTAGATCTTGGGTCAAAAAAGGTTGGGCACCCCTGACCTAGAGGCATTTCCGGCCATCAATATTTGACCTGAGAAGCCCTTTTGGGTCAATTAAAACAGATTGGTACAGTATATGGTGTATCAATGAGTAAGTTTTACCAATTTTTTACCAAAATTACCCATCATCCACTGGGCCAAATGAACCCTAACGGGTTCATTTGGTTCCATTTTTACGCTCATTAAAAAGCGTCTAAAGAAATCCCTTAACATGGTGAAAATACTGTACATCTTGATGAAGTCATCAAGTTAGAGGTTTTCTTCAGAGCCAAGACATTTCTTGGGAACAGAGAATGGGGAAACCTTTTCATCATGTCCACCCAACACCTTGAGGGTACATCAATGACATAGTACAATCTTGAAAATGGGAATTCCCCTTTAAAAAGGAGCGGTGAACTCGACTTGGGTTATTTTGAACCAGAGTCCCAGTGATCACATTGACCTGCTCTGACCTCTGGTGTAGGAGGCGTTGAAGCCTCGCCCGTTGACGCTGCTGTCCGACGTGAAGCGGATGAACATGGAGTCTCCCGTGGAGTGGATGGGGCCTGGCAGCTGACGCCCGCACACACTGGCCAGGAGAGGGGACAGGTTGGTCTCACCTGGGCCATGGGAGGAACACACACACACGCACATGGAAATACACATTCAAATGTCCATCTATCTATTGTGAAAATCACACCTCAAATCACACAAAAATGCAGCACAAAATAAACAGAATGACAGGGTCTTCTTCAGCGTGCAACTGAAAACTCCTGCAGTCCGTTTTCTTTTATCTCTTAACTCCTTAACGGATTTACCACAACTTTTGGAGTGATTGATTATCACTGGAAAAGTCGTTTTAGGTTTTTGTTTTATTGATAAGCTCATTAACTTTTATTGATAAGCTCATTAGTGGTGAAGGACCACTTCACCACTTTTCAATGTATATTCATATAATAGTTCCTCACTAATGTGCATGATAAAAATATCACTATTTTTTTTTCTACTCAGTCTGTGTCTCACAAGAGGGCTGTGGGCAGTTCAGAAACTTCCTCCAATGACATATTCATTGGTTTGAATCCAAGCTAATAATAACTGCAGGCCTTTTATTCCTGAAAAGTCGCAATGGAAAAATGGCAGCCATCGTTTCCCGATAATAAATAAATCTGCAGAATGATGATGTCATTGGAAGAAGTTTCCGAACTGTCCACAGCCCTCCTGTGAGACACAGACTGAGTAGGAAAAAAAATAGTGGTATTTTATAATTTACATTAGTGAGGACCTGCTATATGAATATACGTTGAAAAGTGGTGAACTGGTCCTTTAACTGGCCTGGCTGGCACTGCAAACATAATAGTAGAATTCCCTGTCAACAAAACATGTAAACTCAAAGCATTTATTCAGGAATACTGTAGATCAGGGGTTTTCAACAGGTGGTCCGGGGACCACCAGTGGTCCTTGAGAGGGTTTCAGGTGGTCCCCAGTTAAGTTGGTTAACCAGATGTAACTCTTGAGAACGTAAAAATGAAACCAAATGGACCCTTGCGGGTCCATTTGGTTTCATTTTTACACTCTCAAGAGTTAAAATATTCATCATCTGAATTAGCCATTTTGGAATGTATGTTTTGCTTGTTTTGTTTCCCAAATCCAGCCTGGAATTGTGGACAAAAGCAAAATAAATCTTTAGATTTGGGGTCTGTTTTCTCAAATGGTGGTCCGTGGCTCAAATCCTGAATAAATGGTGGTCCATGGGATGAAAAAGGTTGAAACCCCCTGCTGTAGATCATAAGACATACAGAAGGACAGACAAGACAGACTTCACCATCTCCCCTATATATAAATACAGTATACAGTACACTGCATATCCTGTACCGTCTCTGACGTCGAGGCTGTCGAAGTAGCACCCGGGGTAGTCCTCCATGTCCAGGTAGAGCAGGTTGAGCTCCACGGTGGAGTCGGGGGAGCGGATCACCCAGGTGCACTCCAGGTTGTGGGCGTAGTTCTCGGGCCAGCCGGGCGAGTACAGGAAGCGCGGTGTGTCGTCGGGCACCAGGGCACCGCCGCAAGAGCCTGACGGGACACACAGGACACACGCATACATGCACACGCACACACACACGCACACGTAATAAGCTTAGGCTTTCTTTTTTAAACCCATTGTGTCCTGTCTAGATTTCTAGTTTCTGAATAACATAATATTCAAAGATTTGCACCACGTTTTCACGATTTTTCAAAAATAGCAGAGATACAAGCTCATATGAGCTTGTAGATCTGCTATTTTTCAATAGTTAAAACATAATGCTTAGAACACCAAAACGCGTTCAGTACACAAGGGTTAATGAAATCAATTTTTTGTAGATAAAAAAATATATATACACTACAAAATGAACCCATTTTGTGCTAGAATTTAGTTTCTGACACTAGATTCTAGTTTCTGACACTAGAGTCTAGTTTTCGATGGCAAATTCTAGTTTCTGACATTACATTCTTACGTTCTAGTTTCTGACACTAGAATCTAAGGTCAGGAACTAGATTCTGTTTTATCCTACGTTTTAGTTTCTGACACTAGATTCTCTTTTCTGACGCTACGTTCTAGTTTCTGACGTTAGATTCTAAATTATGACACTAGATGCTAGATTCTAGTTTCTGACACTAGATTCAGTTTCTGACGCTAGACGCTAGATTCTAGTTTCTGGCACTAGATTATAAATTCTGATGCTAGATTCTATGTTGTACTTTTTGGTGCTACAATCTAGTTCCTGACACTATATTCTAGTATTTCTGGAAGGGGAAAAATCCCTGTGTCAGTGATGCTCAACATATTTCATGTCCAGGACCACCAGAATTATCTTTTTAATTACATTTGGCTGTGGACACCCCACCTGAAACAAGTTCTAAGGATCCCCCAGAAGATTTGAGTTGAAAATGTTGAAAAAATATATCCAAAGATTTGCGCCACATTTTCACTGTTTTTTCAAAAATAGCAGAACTACAAGCTTGTAGATCTTGTGCAAGCTCGTAGAGCTTGTAGATCTGCTATTTTTCAATAGCTGAAAAAAATAGAATGAATACTATTGGACCTGGAGCGATGGTGGGCAGGGGTCCAGAGCTCTGTACGGCCTGCCACTCCAGGAGGAAGCCTCGTCCCCCCACGATCGAGTCCGACTGGAACTCCAGGGTGACCGTGCTGCCCGTGCTGCGGACTGGACGGGGCAGGTTCAGGCCACAGAACGTCCCGATGGGGTAGGAGTGGACGTTGGGCCCGTCGAACACCTGGAGGAATGGAGAGGGACGAACAGTATGGGACGGAACACAGATGACTGTCGTCTTGCTAGTTCTGTGTTTTGAGATAAACGGGGAGATGGGTAGCTTTATGGAAAGCAATATCAGAAGGATATTGACAGGTCTGCGGATGCTGATTGGTGCTAAAATTTAAATTGTTATTAATCTTGATGACATCATCAAGATGTATTTCACCATGTTAATGGATTGCCCGCTATGACATCATCAATTTCTTTAGACCTCCATTTCTTGGAAACACAGAACGGGGGGACCTTTTTATCATGTCCACACATCTCTAAGGTATATTAATGTCGTATTAAAATGTTGAAAATGGGTGGAATTCCCCTTTAACAGGTTTGCTGCATAATTCGTGTTTCACACTTTTAATCCACTAATTATCACTGCATACACTATGTTAAACCCAACATACTGTATGATTTCTAGTGTTTAAATTGCTTGTTTGGTTACTGTGTTGAAAAGCTGGATTTGTTGCTGGCTGTCAAGGCTGACACGCTATGATGACGTAACACGAAATCAAACATTGCCCAGATGTAGATAATCGATTACATTAACACAAGAAAAAAGAGTGGTTTAATTACTTAATTTGAGACAATGCCAATGTGTTTAAAGTTACTATAGTGAATTCCAATTACTGAGTCGTATCAGATTGTACCGTCAGAATGACCCAATATTGCCCATGTATCGTATTATCAACCATGTATCATGAATCATGTTACGAATCCCTGTTAAAATGTATTGTTATACCCCTAGTACTGTGCATCTGTTGTGAATAATAGAGACAGAGACAGAGACTGCTGTGGAATACAGATGAATGAGATCAGTCATTGTCGGTTGGCGATTGAGAACTTCAAGTAATTGTAATTCAAATAAAGCGCTCCCTTACGACAAGCTGGTCATAGTAGCACTCCATCAGGTCCTCGATGTCCATGTCCAGGAACCGGATCTCCACGTAGCTGTCTCCGTCCACTGTGATGGTCCAGCGGTAGTCTGCGTTGTTGGGATAGGTACGGGGGTACAGGGGAGAGGCGATCTGGCCAAAATCGCCAGTCAGGTCATTGCCATACACTGCGGGAAAGGGAAAAGGGCGAAGAGGTTACTACCAAAATGTCAAATGTCAAATGACAAACCTTTTGACTAATAACTTTCCTATGTGATTCCTATATGACATTGTTTTAAAAAAAAAATGTGACACACATATTTTTCCACTGCATATGGCAGGAGTTGATGGATTTGGAAGAGATTTTGATGGTCTGGTTCCAAAAATGATGTGTAATGTGATATGTAATGTCCATGTCCGGCTGGAAAAGTGCCCAACCATGGGTTGGACTCTTGGGGAGAGGGTGGGGCTTATGAAAAGGTCTATTGTCTGCTAACTACTTTCAACCTGGTGTCTAAAAATGCAAGGGCAACAAAGAGTATAAGACAATGTCAATGGGAATTTAAAGCTTGTGTAGGGGGAGAATTACTGATTTGCTCAGACCCATAGGATGTAAAGTATCATGTACTTTGTGTACAATAAAAGCTGCGTTTAGGAGGGCTAGGGCCCCTAAAAAAAGATAAAGAAAAGTGCCAAAATCACACTCCTTTGAAGTGAGGGGCTCTCTTATCATCGTACATGATCACATTCCAGCCAATCAAGCTCAAAGCGCGCTTTGAGCTTCTAGAACTGACATTTTTGAAAAATGGTGAAAATGTGGCACACATCTTTTGAATCATTTTCAGTTCCTGAAAGGGTTAACAAAGTAGTACAATAAAAATAAATTCCATAAAGCGAGACTCACGGTGTGCGAAGGTAGCCCTGAAGCCTGCTCCGGCCATGGTGCTGTCGGAGCGGAACTTGACCCAGAGGATGTGTCCCACCAGGGAGGTGTAGTTGGAGGGCAGGGAGGAGCCACAGAAGCGTCCCACCAGGGCGCCTGTAGAGTTACCCTCCCTGATCTCCACATGGTCCTTGTTGCAGTTGGAGCTCGCCTCCAGCTGGAACATGCTGGAATGGGACGCCCAAGAGATGTGTGACTTAAATTGCTTGCATTTTTATAGCGCTTTTCCAATACAATACATACAAAGGTTCATTCATTCATATGCTATACATTGGGAGGTGAAGAGGCGAACTGTCAACGCCAGCGTCCTCGCTTCCCCCATTCACACACCAATAGTGGCAAGCTTACACTGACCAACTCATTGGAGGCAATTTGGGGTTCAGTGTCTTGCCCAAGGACACTTCGACATGTAGACACAATTTTGTAACCCATGTTTTTTTTCACCCAGTGCCAATTATCTGATGTAATCCTGGGCTCTACACACCCTCTGCCAACCTGGGGAGGCAGTGGACAGGCCTCATGCTGCCTTCAATGCATGAGGAGCCCCAGTGGCGGTGTTTTAGCCAATCACAGCAATGCATTCTCCAACAGTTTCATAATGAGACAATGGAGCGGAGGTGAGGTGGAGTGAGATTTACAAATACAGATTTTGTACACAATAAAGTGGCCTATATTGCCTTTAAAGATGCAGTCCTGTGATTTTTGTTGGAGTTTCTTCTGTTGATGGAGTTAAGAGTAGTCTAATACAGTGGTTCCCTAAACTATTTCATGTCTAGGACGTCCACACTGACAGTACCACATACTGACTTACATGAACGAGAGCTGGAGGCGGTTCCCTGGAGAGCTGGTGATGGTCCACACGCACTCCACGTTGGGGGGGTAGGCGTCAGGGTAGTTGGGACTGTTGAACGCTCCGCTCTCCATGACCAAGGCTCCTCCACAACCTGACGGAGGAGAGGAAAATGTCTGAGGTGAATGTCTACTCTACAAAACAAACAAACAAAAAAACAACAACAGTTACCGGTAAGTCAATTATTTAACTCCCAGTGGTCAAATGATGACTGTAGATTCTTACTGGAGGTGGAGCCAGAGTACGTGGCTCTGAATCCCTTCTTGGAGACGGAGGCGTCGCTGACAAAGTTGACCACCAGGGCGTTGCTGAAGGACGTGACGGGGTGAGGGAGCTGCGTCCCACAGTAGCGACCTAAAAGCACAGGACCACGTTGTCATCATCATTTCCCCATCATTTCAAAATGTTGAAGATGGGTTTAATTACCCTTTAAAAAATTTCGACCTGACACTGTATGAGATACTAACACATGGTGGGAAATTTGTCTCGTGTACAACACAGCATTTTATTCTTTATATGTTTAACTTTGACACTTGTACAGTGCACCGGCTCCAGTAAGGCCTGCCACTAACCCAACAGCCGGGGAGCCACTCGCTGGAGTTTCTTTCACTCCACAGTTCCGTGGGCCTCTAACATGGACTCCCTTGGCTGACTGTGGAGTGTGACCGTGGACCAGGCCTCGTCACAGAGCATGTACAACTATGTTGTACATGTACATGAAAATGTACAACTATTTCTCTGTTTCTCAGATGGCCGCCCACCCTAGAGTCGGATTCTGCCTGACATTTCTTCCTAAGGGGGGTGGGGTTTGTTACTGCTGTTGCAATATCACTTGCACTGGGTGGGATCTCTGTCGGTTCTTGAACACCGACAGAGCTTTGTCGCAGTACATCAAAAGTGTCTTGAGATGTGTGGTGATTTGACACTTAAATAAAAGGCAATTGAACTCAATGCACAGTCTAGTCTAACCTCATGTACCAAATGGATATTCTTTGGCACACAGCAAACATGGTTTTGCAGGATTCCTCCCTTCTGTGACACACACGCATGCACACACCTATAGAAGGTGACTGGTAGTTGTCTCCATCCAGGATCTCCACGGCGTCGTGGCTGCAGTTGGTGGTGATCATCTCAAGATCAAAATCCGTAAATGACAGAGTGACATGGTTGACTGTGCAGAAAGAGAGAGAGAGAGAGAGAGAGAGAGAGAGAGGGAGAGAGAGAGAGAGAGAGAGAGAGAGAGAGAGCGAGAGAGAGAGAGAGAGAGAGAGAGAGAGAGATAGAGATAGAGAGAGAGAGAGAGGGAGAGGGAGAGAGAGAGAGTTAAACTCAAGCAGCTCCCATAGACCTTAAAAAAGGCGCCAAAAGGCAATCCCGGCGGTAAATTAGTTAAATCCACTTTTTTTGTTGATTGGTCGACTCACATGGCTCCTGGGTGGTGATGATCCAGCTGCAGTTCTGATTGGGCGGGTACATGGCCGGGTACCGTGGTGACGCAATAGCCCCGCCCACACTGTCTGCCACGAGGGTGGCTCCACACGCTGCAGTCCAAGGAGGAACAAGGGAGAACGAAGCCAGGTTTCAAATGCAATGCAACACTTTACGTCCAAGTGACTTAATGGTAAGGGTTACTTTTGAATGAGCAGTCTGCTATAAACACAACACAAGATCACAACCCTGGTATCCGCTAACAGAAATTGTTGCATCGGGATCGGATCGGGGATGAAAAAGGTCTATTGCGACAATTCAATATGTAATTCACATCATTGATATGATCGCTATAGGAGAGAGGAGGCCCCTCACCCTCTGAGAAGCGAGCGCTGAAGCCCCGATGGGCGTTGCTGCTGTCGGAGCGGAAGCGCACATAGATTGTGTTCTGGGTGGACGTGACGGCAGGGGGGATGGTGTTGCCACACACACGGGCCAACAGCGGATCTGACATGGTGGGACCGTCATAGATCTACATATACAGAGAGAGAGAGAGAGAGAGAGAGAGAGAGAGAGAGAGAGAGAGAGAGAGAGAGAGAGAGAGAGAGAGAGAGAGAGAGAGAGAGAGAGAGAGAGAGAGAGAGAGAGAGAGAGAGTTGGTTGGGTTCAATAATTAACAGTAGTTCCACTGCAAGGCACAACCTCATTATTTTAGAAAAAGCAGTTCTAACCCCTATCCATGAGTCTTAAAACTAAGAGAGCACTGGTTCGTTATGCAACACAGAAGCCATTCACAAATTGTCTGCAACAACATCTTTTTTTAGAGCACTGGTAGGATGATATACGTCAGTAGTTTTCAACTGTTTTCATATGAAGGCCCCTTCATTATTTGACATTCGCCGCTGACGTATTATTGTTCAGAATCTAAATGATATGATCACCAAATGCATTTAGGGGGGTCGAAGCTAATACATGTTCCTGATCAAGTATGAAAGTCGCCCAAAAAGAAAAGTTGCACTTACAAGCACATAGTCCCAGACGCAGCCCTGTTGAGGCTCAAGGTCGAAGTCGGTGAAGTTAAAGAGCACCCGGTGGCCGGGGTCCACGCTGATGACCCACGTACACTGCACGTTGTGGGGATAGTTGTTGGGGTACAGAGGGGAGTGGATCTCTCCATACGGGGCAGTTACTGGACCCCCACAGCCTGGAGAGGAGAGGAGAGGAGAGGAGAGGAGAGGAGAGGAGAGGAGAGGAGAGGAGAGGAGAGGAGAGGAGAGGAGAGGAGAGGAGAGGAGAGGAGAGGAGAGGAGAGGAGAGGAGAGGAGAGGAGAGGAGAGATTGATATATTTTCTGCATGTCACTGTGCATCATCCAATTTCTCTCTCTCTCTCACACACACACACACACACACACACACACACACACACACACACACACACACACACACACACACACACACACACACACACACACACACACACACACACACACACACACACACACACACACACACACACACACACACACACACGCACGCACCTCCCTGGAGCTGGGTCCAGCTGGCGTTGAAGCCTCCCCCACTGACGTAGGCGTCCGACTTGAAGCGCACCGTCACCTGGTTGCTGGTGCTGGACACCTGCATGGGGCTGGTGGTGGTGGTGCACAGCTGGGCCAGGCGCGGGGCCGTCACGTCAGGGCCGGCAAATACCTGAAAGAGGGCAAAGGTCGCTTGGTTCAAATCCGGCTCGAAGGAGCAAAATGTACACAAGGCCATATAGTCTAGGATTCGGTGGACGGGACAAGTTAAATCTATAAAACAACTGCCCTTTCTTTACTCCAGTCACAAAACACTTTACATATATGAATATTAGTGTTGTATTTGGCACCTCTGCTCTTGTGGTCAAGTATTGGACATAACAAGGCAGACATAATAGAACTGGTCAGCCTCTAGTATAACCAATTTTTGAGGTTTTCCAAAGCCGGTATTTGTAATTGCAGTCTTACAGATCAAATTGTTTTGCTGTAAAAATATAAAAAGTAAAATCTCGACTCTTCCAGAGCTCTCCCTCCAATATCCGTCCACAAGCCCTCCCAGACTCGCTCTCCCACTGTCTTGGTCGTGACTTGGACTTGCTTTAGGTGGACTCGACTATAACACTATAAGTAATACAACTCATGTCACCCACTCCCAAATATAAGACGACTCTGACTCTTCCGTTGTTAAAAAGGGTGGTCTTATATTCAGCACAATAGGGGTCCTTTCCACCACTTGGAGGGAGGGTCTCACCTCCAGCACGTCGTAGTTGCAGTCGGGGTGGTACTCGATGTTGAACTCGTGGATGGTGATGGTGATGCTGGTGTCGCTGGCCGTGGTGATGTGCCAGATGCACTCTCTGTTCTCTGGGTATCTGTTGGGGTAACCTGGGCTGTTGAAGGAGCCGCTGGGGCCCGACAGCACCCCGCCGCAACCTGCCGACCGCCACGCCGGGGCAAAATGAAGGGGTATTAGTTAGGAATAGTTATATTTGTCTGTAAAACAACTGCCCTCTAAACACACCTGATCTTGAACACAGCATGTTGCAACGAAATAATTTGTTTACAAAGCCATGCTACAGTAGCCAACGTTTCGAGAAAATAGCAGATCAACAAGCTCTCGATGTGCCAAGTCCACTGATTGCACAGCTGATGCTTTTCTTTGCTCTGCTTTGTAGATCAGCTGTGCTTGTACAGTTGTAGCACTGCCACTGTCTTATAAGGAGATCATTTGCAACTCGTGATTTAGTTATTGTTGATATTTAATTATTTAATTAATATCTGACTGTTACACAGTAGATTGGCTATATTCTTCCAAAAGTTCCCTCTTACTGAATTTCACACCCTGACTGCAGGATCTAGAAGCCCAATAGTTGTGATACGTTTAGTTCAAAAGTGCCCTTTTATGGAATTTCACATGTCAGATTAATGCAGTTTGAATCAGCCGACAATGCCATAATTGAAACTAAACAGACTGCCTTTAAACAAGTGGAAAAAGGCACAAAACAGTGGCAGATAATGTCGGTGACCCAAGAGTTAATCATTATCAAACACTGGCCTATCATGTTTTTTTTTTTTTTTTTTTTTTTTTAAACACTCCATTTCATTTCAACACATATGGCTATCATTCACACAATGTCTGGGTTTTACGGAACTCTCAGCAGCAAGTACAGTATAAAGGTATGAAACGGGAATGGTGTTAACAGTCTAGAATGAGAGTGTTTTTGATTGTAGTGGCCGTGCCTCTATTTTGCTGGGTCAGAACCAGCAAAGCAAACCTTGCCAGTGAGACAGAGAGAGGAGTTCAGAACAAAGATGTAATAACCGTGGAGAACACATCAGAGACAGATGGGATCTGTCTGCATGATGCTGTTATATGTGAACTGCTGATGAAGATTGGAGCTGTGCAGGCCAGGATGAAGTCTACAGAGACGCTGAACAAAGATAACATTAAGCCAACGTGATCTGTGAACATTCAAGCTTTTGGGTGTGACAATTATCATGAACATGGATCTGTTTTTATTTGTTATGGAAATAGACACGGAAGCCAGGCTGAAAGCTACGCAGATGCAAGTGAACATTCTACAGTTGGAGAATGAAGGTAACACCATGCTAAATAAAAAATGTATATGTATATGTATATGTATATGTATATGTATATGTATATGTATATGTATATGTATATGTATATGTATATGTATATGTGTAGCAGGTGGCTACAGCCTCTGTCGTGATGGCCTCCAAAGTCTAGTATCTGCCCCCGGACCAAGGGGATGTCCTCTTGGTCTAGTGGTTAAGATGTTGGACTTTCACGTGGGAGACCCGGGTTCGAATCCCGGGCGTTACATTGGTGCTGTGACCCGGATCGGGTTTCCCCGTGGAAGGAGGTCAAAAGGGAGGTGAGTGTAGCAGGTGGCTACAGCCTCTGTCGTGATGGCCTCCAAAGTCTAGTATCTGCCCCCGGACCAAGGGGATGTCCTCTTGGTCTAGTGGTTAAGATGTTGGACTTTCACGCGGGCGTTACATATGTATATGCATATGTATATGTATGAGTATAATGCTGTTGTTTTTTAATCTACAGCCATGACAGAAGAAGTATTGCAGCTGAGGGATGTTCACACCAGACTGCATGTCGCTGAGAATCAACTGAAACAGCTGATGGAGACATCAGGTAGGCCAATATGTGACCTAAACATCAAGATTGGCTACACATTAAGACTGTGTATGATGGTATGGCTCACACTCGTGTAACTGCTTAATAGAATTACATCTAAAGGTTTATTCACTGGAAAATATTTTAAACCGGCAAGCATTGTTTCCGAAACTGTCAAATATTCCCTGGTCGTCCTGCAATGTCCACTCTAATAACGTCTATGTGTTTCTCAGCTTTGCATGTGGCATTCTCAGCTGGACTCGATATCAGTGGGTACTTTGGACCCTTCAACACAGAGGTCACTGTGAAATACAGAAAGGTTTTCAGCAACATCGGCAATGCTTACAGTCCAAACACAGGTACCATATGTAACAATAGCCTATGGACAACTGAGCATATGAAATAAATTGCAGAATCTACAGCATGGTTCTTCGGTATTACAGATGTAGGGGAATGGGGCACGGTTCAAAGCAAAAAAAAAAAAAATGAACATATTGCAAATCTTTCTTTAAGGTATTTTCAGAGTCCCGGTAACAGGAATGTATTACATCAGCTTATACCACCATCATGATCCTGGCCATTACGGCTACACGTCCCTCTTCAGGAACAACCAACGACTTCTAACCTCAGGGGCCAATAATGGTTGGCCCTACGATACTGCTAATGGAGTCACAGTGCAGTTGGACGAAGGAGATGAGGTCTATGTCAACTTATGGGCAGGTCACGCTTTATATGATGATGGTTATAACTACTGTCACTTCAATGGCTTTCTGTTGTTCACTCTCTGATAGTAAGCATGGTAAGTGGTAAGTAAGATGGTAGCAAAAACGGCTGTGATGTTCATGTGTGAAGATACTAAAGGGATTGTGAAATAAAAAAAAATGTAATTGTTCTTAAAGGGGTACTTCACCCAAAAAAAAACTTTTGGTCATTTTATGGTCTACTCAGCCTCATGTGAACACACCAGACAGTTTATAAGTTACTCCTTTCAGTATTTAGATATTTGATGTTCATTAGTCTGCCAGACCCAAACCCATTATAACTTAAAACTCCATTTTAACCATGACAGATTATTCGAAAACAACCCATCTTTTTTCTGGTGACTTATATTGTCCTCCTAATACGTGAGAGGGCTGTGGAATTGCATCTACAGTTTTCATTTATTTTTAAAATGTTGTTTTGTAAAATGTAGCCCCCTCCATATTTGGGAATGCCCACCCAAATGAATAAAACAATATTTTAAACATAAATAAAACCTGTAAATGAAATTCCACAGCCCTCTCACGTATTAGGAGGACAATATCAGTCACCAGAAAAAAGATGGGTTGTTTTCGAATAATCTGTCATGGTTAAAATGGAGTTTTAAGTTATAATGGGTTTGGGTCTGGCAGACTAATGGCAGACTAATGAACATCAAATATCTAAATACTGAAAGGAGTAACTTATAAACTGTCTGGTGTGTTCACATGAGGCTGAGTAGACCATAAAATGACCAAAAGTTTTTTTTTGGGTGAAGTACCCTTTAACTCTTTGACAGATTAGCAGAAAAGCTAGTATGATTGATCCCATTAGGTTCAATCATAACAAAATAATTTATAGAAAAGTTGTGCAAATGAATGAGACCCAAAGACAGCTTAAGCCAGGTGTCGACTCTAAGGGAAAAATAAAATGACTTGATGATGTCTTTGAGTTTTTTTTTATATATATTTACATTTGACAAAACAGCCTGTATTTTCACATTTCACTGTTTCCAGGGCTTATTCAGAGGTAAATGCATTTGAAGTTATATCATTTATTAATTATAGTTGTAAAGTGTGTGGTGAGGTGTTTTCTGGGTTTTGTAGTGTAGTTTGGAGTGATAAGCAGACAACATAATAATCAATCACTCCAAAAGTCATGCTTTAGGTTTTCTGAGCTAATTACACCACAACAACCTGAACCTTTAATATTCAGTGGATTGTCGGTTAAAAAATGCATCATGATACAAGTGACAAGTCGAGTCGTGATCATGACATTTTCGCTGGTGATATGAATGAATTGCAGTTGACGACTTAATTGCCTTTTGGAATTTAACATTGGAACATAATTAAGTTAATAAAAACACGTGTCGCACTGTGACACAATATTGCAGATTGGTCATTTAGACAATTATTTGAATGTCTGTAACATAAGAGAAAATTTTCAACGTGTAAAAACAATATTACGAAATCGTTGCGATTATCCTAAAAATACAATTGACAATTCTATAATTCAATTGACAATTCTATATGTGACAGGGCTAAACCAGGGGTTTTCAACCACTGGTCCGGCGACCACCAGCGGCCCTTGAGAGGGTTCCAGGTGGTCCCCAGGCTAAATGATGGAAATTGGATTAACCAGATGTAACTCTTTGAGAGCGTAAACATGAAACCAAATGGACCCTGCAGGGTCCATTTGGTTTCATGTTTACGCTCTCAAGAGTTAAAATATCCATCATCTGAATTAGCCCCAAGAATGGTCATTTTGACCTGTATGCTTTGGGGTCTGTGAGGGTTAAAAAAAATGTCATCCAGATGGTGGTCCCGTGGCTCAAATGCTGAAGAAATAGTGGGCCCTGGTATGAAAAAGGTTAAAGCGATCACAGTGTTGTTATGTTGTGTCTTCTTACCGTTCTGGGTCCACTGCATCTGGAACCCGGGCCTGGTCACAGAGTGATCCGTCCCAAACACCACGGTGAGGTAGGAGCCGGTGGTGGTGTTGGCCGGAGGGGGCGTGTTCCCACAGAACGTGCCGATCAGCGGAGCCTGGGTGTTGGGCCCGTTGTAGAGCTGCATGATGGGACGCCAGGCAGACAGTACAGAGAGATTAGGCCTGGGCCACGGCACATGTTTAAAGTCCGACAAGGTGATACAAAAGTTATATGGTGCTCATGCTCATGTAGCTACTGTGTGCCTATTTTGAATGGGGATGCCATCGCGTTCCGCTATTTGCAAAGTGACATTTAAAGCAAATCAGGCTGAAACACAGGCAAGGGTGAAGATACAATCCTTAAGTTCTACGTAAATACATGTCCAGATGCACAGGTAGGAAATACTACAATTAATGATTAATGTGTGTGTGTGTGTGTGTGTGTGTGTGTGTGTGTGTGTGTGTGTGTGTGTGTGTGTGTGTGTGTGTGTGTGTGTGTGTGTGTGTGTGTGTGTGTGTGTTTTATTCACTCAAGAGATAATCTATCCTTATCCAAGGTAAATGTGCTTATCATGCATTTCATTAGTTTGCCAGTAGGTGTCCTGCCTAGGTAGTATACTACTCGTCTTGAATTATTTCATTGCATTTCAGATCCAGAATTATCGCTAATACGATCAGAATTGATCATCGCAACTAGGAAATTGCCGATCTGCAAGCTCACACCAGGCAGATACAAATGATAGGCTATACAAAGGAGCATTGTGTGAGACTGAGCTTTGATTGGCCCGGTTGCTTTGGAAACCTGATCTGATAAGAGTACGACCTGACACACTGACGAGAGACAGATGTTCTGCTTTAGGAAGACACGCACATGCATGTGCACACGTGTGCACGCACACACACGCACGCACGCGCACGCGCACACGCGCACACACACACGCGCACACACACACTCACTCACTCACTCACTCACTCACTCACTCACTCACTCACTCACTCACTCACTCACTCACTCACTCACTCACTCACTCACTCACTCACTCACTCACTCACTCACAGTTGTATTTTCTTGCACAGTGTGTTTCTCTTTTTGTCCTATGGAATGTATGATGACATCAGCCTAGCTAAACACTGCCAAAGAAATCACACACACACACACACACACACACACACACACACACACACACACACACACACACACACACACACACACACACGCGCGCGCGCGCGCGCGCGCGCACACACACACACACACACACACACACACACACACACACACACACACACACACGTGCACAGTTGTCTGTTATTCATTGTGCGGATGATGTCATGGGTGTGTGAGTGTATCCATGGTGACAGAGGGGCCGGTAGGAAAGCATGCAGTCATCTTTCCTTTTTTTCTTTTCCTCCAAAAAAAGTCCTTCTTTGTTTTTGTTTTTTTCTTTCCACCAGTGAGAGTCCCGTTATGTAAGACACAGTAGAAGTAGAGTCTACACTTCAAACAGGATCCCATCAGAACCAGGCCAGAACACACACTGAGGATACTGGAGCCTACAAACTGTTCTCAATAAAACAGTCAATGATGTCAGAGGGAAACCTTGTATGGCCAAAACATTCCCTTTTCCTATCGAGATAGGAAGATGTAAAGATAGCCAATCTATGAACTCACAATACTCTTTATTAGGGAGGACGACACTCATACAGTATGATAAGATCAACATTATTTGTCTCAGTGGTTCTGAAATGTTTTGCTTTACCCAAGGAAACCCACAACCCTGAGAGTGCACAAGTGCATGAGAGAACATGTGCATGAGAGCTGTCATGTAACGAGAGAGTGTCAAGCGCTACAGTATATAGCCTACGCTTCGCTTACAGTCTCACTAACCAGAAACCTACAACACCACCATTCCAAGAATTAGTTTGGCACAAAAACACTCCCTATCCACTTGCCCAATATGTGCTCAAATGTGATGACAGCTATGGCAATTTTTAGCCCAAGGAATTTTTGTGGAAAACTAATGCTTGGATTGGATTCACAATCATGAATAACCCATAGTTTGACATTTCACATGCTATTTAAAGCAGTGAATTTTAGGTAGTTTTGTCTTATTGTGCCTTACCATGTTATTGGTAGAGGCAATATGGATTTAATGCTCTCATTCATTTTCCCCACATTTCTGCGAGGTACATGGGACGTTATTATTAATTTTTTTTAACCTTCATAGAAGATAAATCCAATGAGAAACGGACCTTCACTCTTCGCGGTCACAGAAAGGTCATATACGAAGAAAACACTATAGGTTTTAAGCGGCCAACTTGTACATATGCGTACATATGCGTGTGAATACCTTGACGTAGTCATAGTATTCACAGGCCCCGCCGACTCGCTCCAGGTCGAAGGCAGTGAAGGAATAGTTGACGGTGTTGCCCATGTTGGCCTGGACGGTCCAGCTGCACTGGGCGTAGTTGGGGTAGTCGTTGGGGAAGTTCAGAGACTCGATTGTACCCATCTGCTTCCCGGAGATCAGCACGCCGCTGCAGCCTGTAAACGGAGAAGGAGAAGAGCACCGAAAATAAGGCCCTGAACACCTTCAAAAGTTTGAGCGCTATACCCATGAAGTGCCAAGTCCCTGTCAGCAGGCCCGGACGTAACATTTCCCAATTGAGGGGTGCGGCTTCATCTCCCCTGTCTGTTGCTTCAACAGGCACGCAGAATGCATAAAGCTGAAGGTCTGACTCAGAGAGTTTTCTGTTTTCAATCATGAAATGCTGTTGGTTTAGTGGTGTCACAGCTGTAGTTAGTTAGTAGCAGTGGTAGTGTTTCAAATCATCTGAATTATAAGGATTTCAATTTGAAATATCTTTGAAATTTGGGTTGTTTTGCATGCTATCATGTTTGGTGGGGTAGCACATTATGAGCAATAACGCAAATAAAGATGGCTTGCGTTGTGTCCATGCACACTCCTGCATGCTGGGATTTTGTCGATTCTCACACGGACACGGGCTGTCGTTAGCAAATCTTCATTATCTGCATATCTGCTAATTATAGCCAAGATATAAAATATAGCTTTAAACAGGAGATCCCTCAGGAATCTCTCAAGGACCACTTTTTACTAGCAGTGGAATGTTTCACTTACCTCACAATACGATACCGATATTTAGGAAAAAGCAATTTATATTGCAATTCTTATTTATGTTGCGTTGTGATTCTATATAAATTGATGTATTTTGATTTTTTTTTCCTGACAAATTACTGCTTTTACTATAGTAGAACATTTTATAGCAATTGTAAACAATATTATGGACCATAAAATGTTCAATCATACACTTCAATGCAGCCACAAAACATGAAAACTAAACAGGCATGCAGCAAAGCACAATACAAAGCATAAAAGGATACAAAAAAGAAGTGCAAGGTATAAAGTGTGGTTTAGCAGTGTTCTTACAGGGAAATACAGAACTTAAATTACTACTGCTAATACATTATGACTTCTAGACAAGTCGATGTCACGCACACACGCGGACATACGGACATACGCACATGCACATGTGCGCACGCCGAACACACAGACACACACACAATGACACGCACACGCCTTTTATTGTGGGATTACCTCCTTCATTTTGTGGAACCCCATTAGTCTATTATCTCACCCCCGTTGGGCCGTTACCATAGTGACCGCACCGGCCAAAAGGGCACCGGCCCTTTTACTGTCTTTTGATGTAACCTTTTGTGTCTGGTGCAAGCGTGCGTGGGTGCATGAGTGCGTGTGTGCGTGTGCACGTGCACGCGACCCTCCCAGCTTTCTTGGATTTAAAAAGAAAGCAACTGGTACTGGATACCAACGCAACCGGTTTTGGAGTAACTGGCGGGAGGAAACAGCCGATCACTCTGTGTCCCACTCAATTGTAAAAAATGCACTGACTGATGAGGACATTCTCATTTTCACTGTAAAGGCATGCCTACAAGTGCTGCCAACCAAATTGAATCTATCCATTTGGTATCCCATTAATCATGACCCTTACTGTGTGCATCATGGTCAGCACCAGACCATAGTAGAGTCTATGTCCTATATACTAAATGTCTGTAATGTTTACAGAGGACTATACTGTATATAGCCACGCATGACAGAATTGTTAATAATATTGCCAAAGACGTGTTGCCCATGTTTGATCCCTATGTTGTGCTTCACAAAGACTCTTCTGTGAAATCCGAAATGTTTCAATGAAATAATTCCACTGTATTTGCAAATATAACTGCAAATACAGACGTCATTATAATTGATGAGAACAGCAAAAGTTTTTTTTCTGCTGGAAGTCGGTTGTACTTTGATTGAAGTTTAGAGGAAGGTTTTTTTTTTACTAAACAAGTAAAATACCAATCATTAGTACAGGCCGTTATACAACTGGGCCATGTCCACAGCTTAGTGGTCAGAGGCAACATACTGTTCAATCTGGAGGAGAAGGTTCTTTTTGTACCCATGATTTTCTTTTTTCTAGTGTAATGACGAATGATGTGTAATGAAATGACCGATGTTAACACTTAGAATGCCAGCACCTTTTCATATTTTTTTTAGGTAGCTAGTGCCAGCGATTTTCATCTAAAAGTCATACTTCATATTTCGGTCCATGTTTCAAACAAGTGACGTAGAGCGACGTAGAGTGACATAGATCAACTTCAACGGCACCGGTCATAACTATTATTTGATAATGGTAAGAGAGATGTATGTAGATCTACTGCAAAGGTACTCTTTGAGTTAATGTGCATGTGTTGTGTACTTCCTGTGCATTTATTGTGGTGCTAGTTTGAACATTCATGACTATTCAAGTGCGTGCTTCAAAAGCAGCTGAAAAACTTTGCCCTTGGCAATGTATTTTATAAATGTGGACTCAAGTAAAGAAATTGGAATGTGTGTGTGTGTGTGTGTGTGTGTGTGTGTGTGTGTGTGTGTGTGTGTGTGTGTGTGTGTGTGTGTGTGTGTGTGTGTGTGTGTGTGTGTGTGTGTGTGTTCACCGGTGGTATAGGAGGCCAGGAACCCTCCAGCGCTGACGCTGCTGTCGGTGCGGAGCTTGACGTACAGCTGGTTGCTGGAGCCGTTGATGGGAGCAGGGATCTGGTTCCCACACAGCCTGGCCAGCCGTGGAGCGTTGGTGCTGTCCCCGTCATATACCTGCACACAGTATGCACACACAGCATGTTAGCTCCCCTATATATATACAGTATATATACAGTATATGACCAGTAGACAAGTAGCTTAGGTCAATCTGATCAAGTGTTCTTGATGTAACCAGTTTCATCCAGTATAATCTCACATAATTTTTGTCCTTGGCAACTGTGACAACATCTCATTTTGATTACAACGGTTTTAAATATTCTGTTTATCTTGTGAAACATTGAGAGACACTTTGATGCAATGATGGCTTGTTTGTGGGTTTTCCAATAAATGTCTCTCCCGGAATACGACTTTATTATTCTACAATTAACATCATTATTCTTTATGTGGTTTGGAACCATGGTTCATTTGGGTCTTCGGTGTTGAATATGTTTTCTGACTGAAGTGTTTATTCCAAAGTTCACCTGTTAAAAGGTTTGCTTTATGAGGTAACATTTACTTCGAGTTGATTCTTTAAAGTTAGGGTAAGTGATTTGAAATTCATTGTGTAGTACCAGCCTGTGGTCCACTAGGGGCGCCCAAGAGTAGCTACACTATGGGAACCTGCTGCTCGATCCTGATTGGAGGAGAATTCACCCTCCACCTGGGGAACTTTTATTAGCTCCTCTGCTAATGTGGGGGAGGGGGAAACTCCATATATGGTCTGCACACCTTATAATAGAGCATTTTAACAGAAAAAAATGTTTTTGGGGTGATATCTGACAAAAGTAAATCACTTCCCCTTCCTTTAACGTGGCAACTGAAAGGTTTTCATTGGTACTCTGTGTGTACTTAACCCATTTAGGCCTGACCTAAGGTTTTTGAAAAACTTTAAATATTTATATATCAGCATGAAGACAAATTGAATATTTGAATACTGTACATACTGTACAGGATCCAAATATGGATTCCCGTCAACAGTAGTATGGCTTTAGCATGCCTCTCTGTGACATGAGTAATTGGATTACTTTCTCAAGTACTCCCCGTCTTCTGGCTGTTTAGGCGGCTGGTGGTCCTTCCTAATTTGCTATCCACATATTTTGGATCTATTTAAGTATAGTCCTTTTACCACACATATACAGGTAGATGGTATTTTTCTTTTTCTATTTTTCTCTGATTTTTTTTAATGAAATTTCCTACAGGAGTTGAATTTCAACCTTTTTGTGCAATTTATTACACCATTAGCAAAACATTAGTGAAGAAACTTCTTGATAATGCTATTTACCAGATTTTTATAACTTTCCTTTACAAATAAATTTCCTTTATAAATGAATACATGAGATTAAAAAAATGCAATTCTGGACCTGTTGTCGTCGTCATGAAACAACGGTCGGGACAGCGACACTCTACAACTCTGCGGTTGCATGGTGGCTGTATTTGCCATGATAGCGTCATGGCGCACTGCTGCTGCATACTCACATCCAGGTAGTCGTAGGCGCAGGCAGAGTGGCCCTCCAGGTGGAACTGGCTGAAGGAGAGGACAGCCAGACTGCCAGGGTTGGTCCGGAGGGTCCAGTAGCACTCTGCGTTGGCGTGGTACGCCAGCGGGAAGCCAGGGGAGGTGAAGGTTCCGGAGGAGGTGCTGAGGGTACCTCCGCAGCCTGGACAATTACATACGCATGGTAATTAAAACTAACAAAAACAAAGTTTGTAAAAATAATAATCATAAAAAGACATTAAAATCTTAAAAATCTAAAAAGACATTTTCGGTAACTGGGACTAAATAAAAACTAGAAAAGAAAAAGAAAAACTACGAACTGAAACTGTAAAAAACTGCATAGTGTGTTTGCAAAATACTAACTGAATTGGTGAATATTAATGAATATTATTTTTTTTATCCTAAATTGAGTTTTTTAGGGCAGTTGAATGATTAAAAAAAGAAAAAGAATCTGGGGAAAAAATCTGTTTATTCATCTGATTACAGGGAGACAGCTATATGTCTCCGTAAAACCGTGCTCTACCTATTTTTTTGTGGGTTGAGTCATTGTGCACATGAGCTAATTGCGTCAAAAAACTTTAATCAAATTAATTTAACTAATTAACTTTTTTTTCAACAGCTTTTTTTATTACACAGTTTATTACATAGTTATTTTTTAATTGAGAATGGCAGAAAAAGTAAAATAGAAAAAAGAAAAAAGAAAACTAATACACATATAAACATTCCGCTCTCTTCTTCTCTTTTGTTAACAACTTGTTGTGATTTGACACTCAAATAAAATTGAATTGAATTATGAATTGAACTGAATTGAATTGAATTGAAAACATTGGCAATTGCGTTCTAAAAGCTAAACTGCTAAAACTATTACAACCTATATTGCATGCCCACACACACACACCTGTCGTAGTGCCGTCCCAGTGCGCAGTGAAGCCCCGGCGTGTTACGGATGCGTCGGAGCGGAAGCGAACCCAGAGGCGGTTGCTGTGCGACACCACCACCGGGGGCGCCTGAGTGCCACAGTATTTCCCAATTAGCGGCGAGGTCTCAAATCCACCGTCCCTGCATGTGTGGGATGAAACCAAGACTCGAACGTTTAGTCAGGGCGCAGCGAGTGCAAACTCCGGCAACGGCAGTCGCCGAGCATAACTCAAATTCTTACCCTAACCAAACTATTACCCTAACCCGCGACTTCATTTACATCAGTGGTTTTCAACCAGTGGTCCTTGAGAGGGTTCCAGGTGGTCCCCACTCCCAGGCTAAATGATGGAAAGCTGGTTAACCAGATGTAACTCTTTGAGAGCGTAAACATGAAACCAAATGGACCCTTGCGGGTCCAATTGGTTTCAAGTTCACGCTCTCAAGAGTTAAAATATTCACCATCTGAATTAGCCCAAGTCTACTCTACACAACTAGAGAATGTAGAAGATTAATGGTCATTTTTGATCTGTATGTTTGACTGTTTTGTTTCCCAAATGCATATTGTGGACAAAAGCAAAAGAAAAGCAAAAGAAAAACGTTTTGGGGTCTGTGGGGCTAAAATGTCCTCAAATGCGGTCCGTGGCTCAAATGCTGAATAAATAGTGGGCACTGGAATCAAAAAGGTTGAAAACCACCGATTTACATGATGCCTAAGTCATGTATACATTTCAAATGTAAATTTCAGCAAGTGTAAAATTTCCTAAAATGCTTGACAATCGCATCCGGTTACTCGTCAGACTTCCGCCTCACCTGATCTCCACATAGTCGTAGCTGCAGGTGCTGTGAGACTCCAGGTCAAAGTCAGTGAAGTTGAGCATGATCTGCTTGTTGAGCTGCACCACGATGGTGTAGACACAGTCCCGGGTGTTGGGGTAGTTGCTGGGGTAGTTGGGCGAGGCGAAGGTGCCGGTGGGGGACGTGAACGTGTCATTGCAGGCTAGTAGGAGAGGATGGAGGAGGGATTTTTTTTTTTTACTATAAAAAAGCAATATTTTTTCAACTAACGATGTCAATATCAACTAAGGATGTCAACAGCAATGGGCAACATGATGAGACACACGGCAACAGGCAACACCTCCCATTAAAGCGGAATTCCATCCATTTCCTTTTTTTTCTGAGAGTGTACAAATGTGTACTCACTTTGTACACACATTTATACACACTTTCTAGTTTGTATTGAATCATTTTCAATCAAATGTTTACTTAGCAGACTAAAGTTATTAAATCTTCTATCCAGTGAGGCAGCAGCCATGTTTTCAGAAAAGTTTATCTGTGGGAGTCTGGGAGAAAGGATCAGGTAGCCTGGTCTAGCCCTCAATGATTTTGGCCTTGGGGGGCGGGCTGTCGTGGGATCCACACGCGGAAGTGCTGCGCTCTGATTCGATCTCACTAACGTGTCGCCATCTCCGGCCCCTCCCACGCCCGTCCACTGCTGTTCTACGTCACATCATTTAGAGCGACGGCCACCCCGGAAGGTTCACTCCCCCCTCAAGGCCACTTTCCAACGTGCGTTAGTCCAGGCTTTCCGTTTACGCGCAACGCGAATGAAAATGAAAGCCTGGGTGTCAAGGCTAAGGATCAGGTGATGCCAAGGAGAGCTGTGATTGGAGGATTACGAAAAGTTGACCAGTAGAGGGCGCTAAAGATCTGCCTTTCTGAACAACCAGGAGTTGATCATTTTCTCTAGAAAAGTGAAGAGTCAACGTTGATAATTTAAGTTGCTTGCTGATGTTGATCAAAACATTGCTATTTGCTAGGTGTATCAGGGCCTTTAGTGAAGCGGACCTGAGTTGAGTTGTACTACTCTGTGTGCTGTTTACTTTGTCCCATATACTGCACGCCAGATTTAAAGATGGAGCCCCTTTAAACTAAGTAAAAAATCTGGTGCAATGTGCAGCAGTGACCTACCAGTGGTGGCGTTGAAAGACACGTAGGAGGCAGAGAACCCCTCGACGGCCACGCTGCTGTCTGACACAAAGAGCACCGTCATCAGGTTGTCTGTGCTGGTGATGGACGGGGGGATGGTCTGACCGCAGTACCTGCATGGTGCACACACAAACACATACACACACACACACACACACACACACACACACGCACACGCACACGCACACGCACACGCACACACACACACACACACACACACACGGAGGTGAATCAAAATAACAACATACAAGATCCAAATGTCTAGTTTGAGATTCCTGAATTAAAACGTTGCATTAAACATGGAAAGAAGATGGTAAAAAAATGTTAAGTGGAATGGACCGAGCTTGGTGTGAAGCTGAATCATACTGTACTGTATTAACAGTACAGTATGATTCATTAACAATAGTTCAACAATAGTTTGCACAGTGTACAGCAGCCCGTTGCACCACGGTACACACAAGTCCGGAACCACCATGGTGGGGGGCAAGCCTGTCGTTTCGTTTGTGATGTTTTTTGAAAATCTCACACCCAACATCATGGAAAAAATCTAAAACATGTCACCAAGTGCAAGATGCCTTTTTGTTTTATTGAATTCAATGACATAATTGATGAGTCTGACATTCAATGACTTACCTATCCTTTAAGCTGAACCACTCAGACGTATCAACTTCCAATTTTTAACACTAGTTTATATCAATCTTACGACGTGCATCCTACCCAACTGCCAAGATTGTTTAATTACCTTTGGTGCAAAAGCCAAAGTATTTGCAACTTTGATCCGTGAAAATCTGCTAGAAAACAGTTTGTTTTCTATCATTTATCATTTCTTTCTCTCTATCATCTACAGGGATTAAAGTAAAAAAAATCTTTTGATCTTTTGCAAATAAGCACTGAGCTAATTAAATGACCCCTGTGAAATCCTCAGGACTGAAATCAGTACCCAGTACTGAGAACTTTAATCCCTGCATATCATTTGTTGTTGTACAGACAAAAAAAAGCAATGTACTTGATCCTGGTCTTAGACAAAGAGCAAAGCCAGCCAAGATATTCTCTACACTATCCTCCTTCATTTTGGATTGGACTCCATTTCCCAGGAGCCCTTGCAAGCAGGCGCATGCTTTATTTCCCGTTATCAGATTTGTTAACAACAAATCACTATCATAATCAAAAAGCTGGTGCCTTTTTGGCTCGGGCAATGGCAATTTGAAAGCAGATGTCTTATAAACACAAAACAAAACAAAAATCAGTACCTTCCAATCTTGGTCCCGGTCTGTACAGTGCCGTTGTCGTACACCTCCACGTAGTCGTAGTTGCAGTTGGTGTGGTACTCCAGGTTGAAGGTGTCAAAGGACAGGCGGATCAGGTTGCCCGGTGCCACGTTGACATACCAGGTGCAGTTGGCGCCATGCGGGTAGCTGGTGGGGTGGCCGGGGCTGGTGATGCTGCCCGACGGCTCTGTCAGGGTGTCGCCGCAACCTGGGGGAAAGAAATAATAATAATAAGTGACAACAATTCAATTCCAGCTTTTGACTTGATGCGTCTGCAGTCCAAAGACCCGATACACTAGCAATAGTTGAACAATATCAAATGACAATGTCCACATCATCGGGCAACATGATGAGACACGCAACTGTGAACCAAATGGACACTAGCGGGTCCATTTGGTTCCATTTGTAGCTCTCAGGGAAAAAGGAGCCTTAAAGAAAAATCATTAACATGGCAACAAAAAATGTTACAACACAAGTATTATTAAAAATATTATTCAAATTGTTTTAACTGAGAGCATACAAATGTGAACCAAATGGACCCACTAGGGTCTCTCAGTTTTGTTCACTCTCAGGAAAAAAGGACTTCAAAGAAAAATCATAAACATGGCAACAAAAAGTATTATCAAAAATTATAATTCAAATTGTTTATACAATTTGATTTAGTTTGAATTGAATAATTTTCACCGAACAGTTCTCAAAATCACATGACACCAAGGAGTGCTGTGATTGAAGGATTCCAAAATTTTGACCAGTAGAGGGCGCTAATGATCTGACTTTTCAACAACCAGGAGTTGATCATTTTCTATAGAAAAGTCACGTTGAAGTTCCTTGTTGATGTTGATCAAAACATTGCTAGGTGTATCAGGGCCTTAAAGCGTGGCCTGTACCCTCGATGGCGGAGCCGTAGGAGGCAGTGAAGCCGTGGTTGCTGACGGAGGCGTCCGTCTTGAAGCGTATGTACATAGAGCGCTGGGTGGACTGCAGCATGGGAGGCATCTGGGAGCCGCAGAACGTCCCCAGCAGAGGAGAGCTGGACGACGAGCCGTCTCTCACCTGGAACAGAACAAGGTTACGTAAAATGAAAGTATGAAATGAAACCAAAGAGCGTAAAGTGAATGCAAACGCAAGTATGCTCCTAAGAATGTCCATTAACTCTTTGACAGATTAGCAGAAAAGCTAGGCTCGCTGCCATTAGGCTCAATAGTAATGAAATAATTTATATGAAATTCTCTGGTGTGAATTTGTGCAAATGAAGGATATCCAAAGAGAGCTTAAGGTGTCTACTTTAAGGGAAAACATAAAATTAGTTGATGATGTGTTTCATTTTTTTTTTTACACATTTGACAAAACAGCCTGTATTTTCACATTTCACTGTTTCCAGGGCTCATTCAGAGATAAATGCATTTAAAACTATATCATGTATCATTTATCAATTATAGTTGTAAAGTGTGTGAGGTCTTTTCTGGGTTTTGTAGAGAAATCACCACTTAAAGGACTTCATGAGGTGGTGTGCAGTGAGTTAATGAAGTTATTGATAAAACAAAACCAAAAACGACTTTTGTAGTGATAAGCAGACAACAGTCAGTCAATCAATCACTTCAAAAGTCGAGATAAACCTGTCAAGGAGTTAACAGAAATTCACAAGTTACACAAGTTGATTGATTGTAGAACAGCTTCCCCATAAAACTATTTTCAGGGGCATTTTCATGAATCAAAGGCACCTTTGATCCATTATGCTCCAAAAGGTTAATGAACCAATCCTGGCTTGTCTGGGTAGGATGAAAGATTTGATTTAAAGCATGGAAAGTGTTAACCCACCCGCTGCTGCAAGAAAGGGGGACAGTAAGTGTCACTGCCAGAAATACCTGACTTTTAGACAATTATGGAAAAATCTATGGTGGGCCGTTCGAGACACGGAATACCTTAAAAAATCCTCCATCTCTTTGCTTTCATGGAAAAAAAATGTGAGTTGATAACATGTTCTGTTTTGTAGATATTAGCAATTGAATACAGTGCGTTATAATGGCAGATGATGCAGCAGGCCAGAGGCCATTTTCAATAACTCAATTCAAAGTTTTATTTAGCATTTAACATTAGGTAATATTACTGCACATCCATGCCATATATCAAATTAAACCTCATGATGCCTGCTTGAATCTAAAAAAATAAATAATAAAATAGCATCTACCGTTATGTAAATATCAGCCTTGGAAATCAGCATTGTTACTCAATAGTGACTGAATTATGTGACATCAATCTGTTTTTGATCACTGATAACTCCAAAATGGTACATGCTAGAAACTCGCTTTTTCTTTTGTATTCAAGAGGACATCATAACCTTTCATTAGAGATATGGCATGTTCATGTAGTCCCCACAGATGATGTTCTGTGGCTGCATTTTCTTGCAGAAATCAGTTTATGATATAGCACAGTTAGGGAAATATACCACACTCACATCCACATCACACACTGTGATGTACTGTACTAAACTTGAACGGCACCATACCAAAATGTACTATACAATACCCATAACCATATAAATACATCAAAATAATATTATAAATAAAATCATGCCAACCTCAAACAACTTTTTTTTCATTTACTTCCACAACACATCACAACGAGCTTGAAGAACTGCCATGTTCAATGCCTGATGGATTTGAACTATTTCATGTGTAAAGTAGTATTATTTTGAGACCTGGTTACTTATTTCTCTCCGACAACCTGGCAACACTGTAGGAAGAGAGAGAGGGAGAGAGAGAGAGAGAGAGAGAGAGAGAGAGAGAGAGAGAGAGAGAGAGCATGTGTTGCATGTAGTTGAGTCTACAGGGTTCTCATCCTCACCCACGTGGCTCTCCCTGCCACGTGGCAGGAGAGCCACATGTGTCAGCTACAGGTTTCCATAGCAACCACACAACAAACAGAGACGAGAGAGTGTAGTAGAGGGAGCCTTATGGATCTGTACACTAAAGGAGCTTGGATTTATTGACTTTTGGATCTAATAGCGATCTTTTCCCTGATCTTTGGTGGTTGACCTGTTATTTGGAGACAAGGTAAGGTTTAAAAAATGCACAAGGGTTTAATCTAATGTATAATGGGGGAAATGGTTATCGTCGTGATTGGGCTGATCGTCGTGATTGGCGGGGGGGACGGACAGAGAAGATCACGAGTCCACGTGGACAGCAGGGGGTGGGTTAAGTGTCTTGAGAGCAACTCTCCATCATTTAGGGACCACCTGGAGGATGACTGGTTGAAAACCAACCACTACTGACCCAGGCTCATCAAATTATGGCCCCAGGGATGAGGCAAGAAAAAAACGATTCTGCACAAACTCATTTTTTTTTTTTTCGCCCCCACCCATTCTTACCTCCACAAAGTCGTAGCGACAGTTATTGGCCTCCACGTCGAAGCTGGTGAAGCTGAGCGTGACCACGTAGCCGGACGGCTGGTTGATGACCCACTCACACTCCTTGTTGTGAGGGTAGGAGTCGGGGTGGTAGGGGGAGCGGATCTGACCCGTGCCCGAGAAGGTCCCACCACAGCCTGAACAAGAGGGATAAGGATTTATACTGTATGTACTGTATATCAGAAACCTCTTTGTGTCAAGGACTACGGTGCGTTGCCCTGTTCCGATCAATCATGTGAAAAAAGCTGTGCCATTCACGCTATTTTAAAATGATCAGACAAAGATCGTGAGGCAGTGTTGTGTTTACCACTATAACAATAAATGTTACCCCTAAGCTAAATAAGCTATAATGACTACATTAAGACTAAATATATAGTGACAATTTCATTAAGATAATAACAAAAGATCAAAATGTTAGTAAAGGACCCAGTATAAGTCATTTTACTATTGAGGCCCTACTTTGATTGTCTTAAGTATCAGGTCTAAAGTCTTAATTTGACTTAAGACTCAAGTCCTGATACTTAAGACAATAAAAATATGGCCCTTGGTTTCATGCTGAAAAAAGCAGATCTTCAAGATCACATGTCTCACTGTAGTTAATAGCACAGGTAGACACTTCACTTACTGGGCCATGTCTGAAATAAATCTTAGTGTTGAATGTGACATCTAAAAATGAAATAAATGCTTAAACATGTAGCTAGGTGTAATGTCAGAGGCCCCAGAAATGTACCTTTCAAGTACATTTGTTTCCTCAACTCGCTGTTTTTTTTGTAAGCCAGTACGCCATATCTCCAAAACTGCTGGGCCAAACTGAACAACCAATTATGCCATTGAACCTATGATTTCCTGCTTTCACATGATATAAAAAAGCCAAATCCCAAACACAGCCCCAGGAGCAAACCATCACAAATGTAGTTGTATGCCCGCTAAGTTCTTTATTTACAATAACCACCAATCATTAAACACAATGCAACATGCAAGCTGCAGCCTTTTTATGGAGTAACCTTCCAGCACTGGTTGTACACCACCTGTGAGCGCAGTACACACTCCATTATGACGATACTTTAAAGCTGTGGCTGTATTTCCATAAACTGTCCCTTGGGGCCGTCGCTACGTCTGACTAAAAGGGCTGTAAATGAATGGTTTGGGCTCTTTACTTAATCAGAATCGACCCCGACGGAGTATGAACATAAAAAAGCAGAACCTAGGATGAATTGAGAGAGGACGCTGGGTGGGCGCTAATGGAGTCTCTGACAACCAAATAGCTGAATGGGAATTGAGAAGCTAACAAACTGTATACTAACCCCACTGTACAGGTCAAAGTCATATCGTCCATTAACTCAAGACCACAGCAGCTGTAGATAGTTTCTCATGTCTGGTTTAGAAACACCATTTGAGGCCCAGAGACAGCCCTAACAATAATATACTGTATAGTCTAATGCAGTGGTTTTCAACCAGTGGTCCGGGGACCACCAGTGGTCCCTGAAAGGATTCCAGGTGGTCCCCAGGCTAAATGATGGAAAGTCGGTTAACCAGATGTAACTCTTTGAGGGCGTAAACATGAAACCAAATGGACCCTTGCGGGTCCATTTGGTTTCATGTGTACGCTCTCAAGAGTTAAAATATTCACCATCTGAATTAGCCACAAGTCTACACAACTAGAGAATGTAGAACATTCATGGTCATTTTGATCTGTATGTTTGACTGTTTTCTCCGAAATCCAGAATGGAATTGTGGACAAAAGCAAAAGAAATCTTTAGTTTTTGGGGTCTGTAGGGCTAAACCGTCCTCAAATGGTGGTCATCCGTGGCTCAAATTCTGAATAAATATTGGGCCCTTGTATGAAAAAGGTTGAAAACCACTGGTCTAATGTACAAGGCCAATGTATTCCATTAACTGCTACCTGGCCAATAAGGCAACAAGTCAGTCTGTCACACAGACAGTCAGACAGAAAACTCAGCAAATTTCTTACACTCAAGATGGTGGGGATCACACACGCACATGTGCGCAACACACATGCATTAGGAGGGACTAGAGGTCAGTGTGATGAAGAAAATCCATTCCATCTAACTGCATTACGCGGTCTGGCTGCAGGATAATATGATGAAGGTCACAGGGAATGGAATAAGGTCCCTCGCTCTCTCTCATATTAAGAACCTCGGCCTCAGGAACAATCCGTCTTTTGTTCCAGATGGGCTCATGAAACCCACTCAAGAAATTGTCTACGAGCAGCGGACGTCTAAATGTGAAACTACCTTCACAGCAAAAATTACAGATCATATGAAAAACCTTGGCAAAATGACAAAACGAGAATGGGACGCGTTGTATTGCTTATCAATGAATTGTTGCTTTAAAAAATAAATAAAAGGAAGAGGCAAAAATGGGGCAGATCTGCAGGCACTTATTGCCATGTGAGCAGGTTAATCTATCTATATCTATTATCTATAATATAAATAAGGAAATCATGTCTGTCTGAATGAATGTGTGTCTGTCCTTCTGAAACCACCATAACTACTCACTGGGTGGCAAATCTTCACTAGCCCTTCACTAGCTGTCTAGCTCAAATGGCATTAATTTATACCACACATTTCATACAACAATGAATCAATGTGCTTCAAAGTTATAACTAGTAATACGATAACTGCATACTGTGTGACTGCATGCATAGTTGTGTGCGTGCGTTATATCTCACCAACAGTGTACACGGCCCTGAAGCCTGCTCGGCTCACAGAGTGGTCGGAGCGGAAGCGGACAAAGAGGGCGTAGGAGGTGCTCATGATGGGCGCAGGCAGCGTGCTGCCACAGTAGCGACCGATCAGGGGGTCCGTCTCTCTGCTGCCATCGCGCACCTATACACCACCAATGCAGCCAGGTTGAGTGGTCAGATGCATTTTGAGGGCATGTATATTTCTATGATCCCTCTATCAATGTTCTGGACAATGAAAACCACTTTATTCTTTAGATATTTGTCTTATTTTTTATATTAATGTTATGATTAACATCTTTTTCTTATACTTTTTTATCCCACGATTTTGTAACCCATTTTTTAGCCAGTACCAATTCCTTATGTGATCCTGGGCTCTACACATCCTCCACCAACCTGGGAAGCAGCAGACTTGCCTCATGTTTCCTTGAATGCATGATGAGTCCAAGCTGCTTTCTTTTCACCCAACAGGGGGGAGTTTCCCTGGTTGGACTTTGGAACAGGTTATTCCAAGCAGTTCCAAGCAGGGAGGCAGTTTAGAGCCCAGGATTACTGCATGTTTTTGTCAGGGTATCTACCCCAGGGGAGAATATCCAAACTCCACACAGAAAGGCCCTTTCACGGGTATGGACACTGATGACTCAGAGGAGGAGACACGCCCACAGCAGTGTCCCTAGCGGGAATCGCACCCAGGACCTTAAGGCGACAGCACTAACCACTGTTCCACCGTGGACCCATGATTATAATCTTCTGCTTCGGGCCCATTTACAGTAGTGCAATACATTGCATGAGCTCAGCACAATGCGAAGCGGCAGGCCTTGTGCGTTGCGCGTTCGTTCGTACCTCCACATAGTCGAAGGTGCAGCTGCTGTGCGACTCTAGGGACATGTGTGTGAAGTTGAGGGACACCACCTCGCCTGGCGGCTGGCGGATCAGGTAGATGCACTGGCGGTTGTGGGCGTAGTCGTCAGGCCAGTTGGGAGAGATGATGGTGCCCTCGCTCTCCGTGTAGGTACCTCCGCAGCCGGGGTCAGCTGACACACGAGCAGAACGTATGCATTATATACAGTACATGTGGCTCTGACAGGTGGAAAAAAAAAAGACGTGTCACTTTGTCTTTTGTTCCGAGACAAAGTTATACAGGGTGAAGTCACCTGAATATTAACTCGATCCATAGCCAGGATCGTACAGGTGAAATGCATGATATAAGCAAAGAGGAGGGTTAGGGTCGCTCCAGTCTGTGTAGCATCGATCGGACGATTATTAGTCATACCACAACCTCGGATCAATGTTTTACTAAGCTCCCATCATGGTACTTTGTCCCATTCCCCATTCTGAGTAAACAACTAATGATTAAAAACATTAATGTGCACCTATGATGATCTCTTCATTATTTCTCCTCTTCACATTTTGTGATTAAATATTCACTTTATATTATATATTCACACACTTCACGCAGTGAATAGGCTAATAGTCTATTTCCATCGAAGGCCAAACCTCAGTGAGCAAAAACATTGAGATTAATGGTAGGTTGACATTTTTATAGCTTGTGACCCCTGGGACTTCTGCCATGTGGCCCCTGAGCCATTTTACGTCAAGTAGCCCTAATTTAGACAATGCTGTTCATTTGGTCCCATGTCTATCTCTCTGCCTGTCTGTCTTTCTTTCCTTCTTTGTACTGTATAGGTCTTACAGGGAGAGGTGGTGTAGGTGATATGGAATCCTCGGTCGCTGATGCTGACGTCAGAGTGGAAGTGTATCCAGGCGGCGGGGCCGGTGGTCTGCAGAGGGGGAGGGGACGCCGTGCTGCAGTACTTCCCCAGGACGGGGTCTTCAGGGAGGAGTCCGTCACGGACCTGCAAATACATGACAGTAATAAGTACTAGGTACCGGTAATATGCACCCGGAATAACTCTTCCTACATTCTGGACCGCTTCCCTACTTCCTTCACAGGGGTGACCTTCAATGACACTAATTAATAAGGCTCTGTTCCATTGGTAACAGGAAGGCTTGGCCCAAATAATACTCGGCCCTGAGTATAGACAGAGTTAAGCTGTCGCGAACTCCGTTCACTTCATTGGAAATGGTGGCGCCAGCTCTACCATCAACCCTGAAGCTGCACTGGAGTTAAAAAATGTCATTATATATGAATGTGGTAAACAAATATGCTCCTTTAAAAAGGTTTATGGTCAAAAATAGGTCTGCCCCATGGCTTGATCAGAGTCTTAGGTCTCTAATGACAGAGAGAGACATGGCCAAAAAAGCATCAGTGAGTTCTGGATTAATGGAGGACAGACAAAGGTACTGTTCTTTGCGTAATAAGGTTACAAAACTAAACAAGGTGAAAAAAAGGGAGTATTACAAACAAAGGTTATATGATGCAAGACATGATACCAAGCAAATATGGAATGTTTTAAATGAAATCATGGGCCGTAAGGCTACTGAATGCACACCCTTAGTGGAATCAAATGGATTTGTTCTTACTAAGCCAGGTGATATTGCAAACCATTTTAATGATTATTTTGTGGGCAAAGTGACTAAATTGAGGCAGGCTATGAATATGTCAGACAACAAAATATCAAATGACTGTATTAAGAATATTATTATGAAAGATAAATGTTGTGAATTTGAATTTCATCAGGTTGATGTCATTGAGGTGGAGCGGCTACTCTGCTCTCTTCTTGACAGTAAATTAGCTGGCTTAGATAACCTAGATAGTAAATTGCTTAGAATGTCTGCTGCCATAATAGCACCTCCCATCTGTCATATATTTAACAGGTGTCTAGATGTCGGCCTATTTCCTAAAAATTGGAAGGAGGCGAAGGTAATTCCTTTACCTAAGGATGCTAAATCTGCTTTTAATGAGGTCAATTCTAGACCTATAAGTATTCTACCTATTCTGAGCAAAATAATGGAAAAGTTGGTGCATGCACAACTGCAATCGTATTTTCTGTTGAACAACCTTGCAACAGACTCTCAACATGCTTATAGAGCTGGCCATTCTACATCTACTGCCTTGATAGAAATGACTGATGATTGGCTTAGAGCTTTCGATAATTCAATGTTGGTGGGAGCTGTACTATTAGATTTTAGTGCAGCATTTGATGTTCTCGACCATTCTCTACTGGTTGAGAAACTCAAATGTTATGGTTTTAATGATTCTGCAATTAAGTGGATACAAAGTTACTTGTCTTTCAGATCACAGAGGGTTTATCTAAATGGCAGTCTGTCCGATAGCAGACGCTTGGAGTGTGGTGTTCCCCAGGGAAGCTGCTTAGGACCTTTGCTCTACTCAATATTTACTTACGACTTGTCTTGGTCTACAAAAAATGCTACTACAGTCCTTTATGCTGATGATTCAACATTATACTACGCTGCACCAACATGCAATGTACTTAATGAGGTCTTGAGCAGAGAACTGAAAGCTGTGCATGACTGGGTAATTTGCAATAGACTTGCCCTGAACATCTCTAAGACTAAATGTATGGTGCTGGGTACAAGGCATAAACTAGCTAATAGACCAAGGCTTGATTTAGAGTTGTGTAACTTGGCAGTTCAACAAGTTGAATGTACTAAACTCCTTGGAGTGATGATAGACTGTACCCTGTCTTGGTCAAACCATATTAATTATATCGTTTCAAAAATGGGAAAAGCAATTGGTATTTCCAGGAAGTGTGGTTCTTGTGTGCCTCGACCCCTTTTATGTCAGATTGTTCAGAGTTTAGTGTTGTGTCATCTTGACTACTGCCCCACTGTGTGGTCATCTGCTGCTAGTGGTGATCTGAGGAAGCTCCAGGTTGTCCAGAATAGAGCAGCGCGGTTAGTCCTGGGCTGCTCTGTAAGGTCTAATGTGAGCCACATGCATGCCAGCCTGTCTTGGCTTACAGTAGAGAAGAGGTTGTCTTTTAATACACTTGTATTGTTCAGATCCGTAATTATCAGTTCAACGCCTGTTTTTATTCATAGACAAATAGTCTGTCACAATTCTGTACATGACCATAACACTAGAGGGTCAAATAATCTTGTACTACCTAGCCCCAAAACCAATTCTTTAAAGAAATCGTTCATTTACAGATCATTAACTCTCTGGAATAACCTGCCTCAAAACCTTCGCAATACGTGTTTCAGTAAATTAACTTTTAAAAATAAGCTGAAGTTGCATCTCTCACTGTAAATTGTATTTTCTTTCCGTATTTCTTCATCATGCTTTTTTAACAACTTGTAATTCTTTTAACATGGTTGTTTTATTCTGTATAGCACTGATTGATTCTTATTGTATTTTGTAATTGTATTTTGTATATCTTTTATGTGGACCCCAGGAAGATTAGCTGGTTGCCACGGCACCAGCTAATGGGGATCCTTAATAAAAATCAAAATCAAAAATCAAGTTGTGTTTCACTATGTTAATAGTTCTTTTAGGATCTTATTTTCTGAGAGTGTACAAATGGAACCAAATGGATCCACGAGAGCTCAGTTTTCTCATGTTGCAACGTTTTGGCTGGTCTGAGTATTATGTGGGCCGAGCCTTCATGTATTCATTCCATTTAGTGTGCAGTCGTTTTACGGGTCCATTTGGTTCCAATCTGTTCACATTGAAAGCCCCATCGGTGTGTAGTGTTTCCAGTAAGGACCAATAGCAGCACACTGGATATGTTTGGCCAGAATAAATAGCATCATTGACAACACACAGACGGTACAGACAGTAGCCCCTCGCTGGGGCTGACTGACCTCCAGGAAGTCAAAGTTGCAGTTGGGGTGGGTCTCCAGACTCAGGGTCCCGAAGGCAAAGGTGATGAGGAGGCCAGGGGGCACGTTGACCGTCCAGTAGCAGTCCCGGTTGGGCGGGTAGTTGCCTGGGTAGCCAGGGGAGTTGATGTTCCCAAACGTCTCCGTCAGCTCGCCTCCACACACTGGATGCAGGGGGGAGGTCATGGAGTTTGCACGTTAGTGTTCATAAAGCATGCATTAATGTAGATTAATACATGATTCGAATTATTTTGAGGCTTTGTAATTAATTGATCTCAATTAATCGCATACCAATATTTGACCCGAGAAGCATTTTTAAAACGTGTGTTAAAAAAAGTGTGTGAGTGAGGTTTTCTTAATCAAAACTGTGCCCACATTGTGAAGAATTATGCTGAGGGTGAGGGTTAGAGATAGCGTTATTCATTTCGGACCAATGGGAGTACGGAACAGTGGGAGTTCCGAACAATGGCAGCCCTTATTGGTTACCCTGAATGTCATCTTCTCCCATTGCGTGCACCGGTATGATCGGTACGCCTGAAATCTGTCCAGTGAAAAAGGTTCTGTGGTGCAAAATCTAACTGTGATTAAAATAGGCCATGTGCTGAAGGCTTAGAAAATGAATTCCGTTCCCATGTCAGGGGGACTACAAATGCAATGCATTTTTGCATAGACCATACCCTTCTGAACATTGGGTTAAAAGTTCTACTCATAATATCCTGCAGTATTTTGTCAGGAGCCAGATATGTAAGACAAGTCTGTAACTAAAAAACGAAAATCGTATGTTGCTCTTTTTGCTTGTAAAATGTGATCTATTGATTTTGGCAACCCCAAATCTTTCCCAAATGTCATAAATACATATACCTAACATCTAAAACAATTATTGGTGCTATAGTTTACTCATATGTGAATTTAGATCATGAAATATAGCAAATTTGTTAAAAAACGCTTCACCTTAAGTGATTGTCATCCAGCACAATGTAACATGCACATAGTAAATTTAGCCAAAAACTTATGTTTCATACATAAAAATGTTCTCAACCTACTGTGTAATGAAATGCATTAAAGAACATCAACACATCCTACCCCAAAATGGATGATAATCTATGAAAATGTTACCACGCCCCTAAATTGGAATATGGCAAAAATGCACATGACTACAAATGAATGCACTGAAAGTCAGAATTATTGCAGCAAATGGTATGAAACATTTATTAAAGTGTCACAGCATCTGTCATGTGTGTGTGTGTGTGTGTGTGTGTGTGTGTGTGTGTGTGTGTGTGTGTGTGTGTGTGTGTGTGTTTGGTGGAGGGCTGTAAATAACAGTGAACAAAGGCGTCTTGATGGCAAGCTGAAAGGTGTGACCTCCCAGCATTCCTACCTAAAACTTATTGTTATTAGTGTGTCTCATAATGCGCGCGCGCGTGTGTGCGTGTGTGTGTGTGTGTGTGTGTGTGAGAGAGAGAGAGAGAGGGGGGGAGGGGGCTTACCTGCAGACAGTGTTTCTGCTCGAGAAAGTTGATCCTTCGTCCGTTTGCCTCCCATAGTAATATATTTGTCCACTTTTTTACAAAGTATGCAGATGGCTGGAAGCACAGGGCCAGCAGAGCGGACGGGAAGACCCGTCCGAGACCGAAGTTTTTTTCGGGGGGTTTCAGAAGTGGTTACGTCGGGGGTGCTGCTCTCGGGCGGACCAGCGACTGCTTCTGGCTCTTCTCTCTCCTCCGTCTGTGCACAGCGTTTCTCGGCCAAACCCAATCGTCTTTTGCAAATAAAACGACGGTAACACATTGCGTGAAAACCAGCATCCTCGGGAACATTATTAAACTCCACGTCCACGCAGTGTTTAAAAGTTTCGGCGATAGCTTTACTTTCGCCGTCCAGACAAAGCCATTGTTTGACGACGGACCTGTAAGTGTCCCACCTTGTTTTAGTAAAATCCTCAACGTCCTCATTCTGTACGGTCAAAAAGTGCATATAGCATCGTTTTGAGTCGCTTGACTGCTTTTTACGTACTTTTCTTCTTTGTTTTGGTTTGTTTTGCTCTGTTTCGCTACTCGAATTGCTCGTCGCCATGTTTCTAAACTTATTATGGCCCAGAGAATAAACCTAGTCACCTATTGGTCCCCGTGACCAAAACCGCAGCACTCCCCTCGCAGAGATTACTCCGCGCTGAGTGCGCCTTGAAAAAAACAGTGCCGTCTTTGACGACCGATTATAAGAATACTGCAGGATAAAACGAGTAGAACTTTTTTATCTGCACTTTCTACCTATAGATCTATTTTATGAGGTGAAAATTATTTAGTCCGCCTGCTGTGGAAATGGGATTAAACGAAAATCCATATCACAATATGGTCTACATTCTACTGTAATGTATTCCACCTTACACCAACTGTCTTTTCTCAAAAGAGTGACATCTGTTGAGATAATTATGGCACACATAATAATTATAACACAATATCAAAGTTTTATTACTTGCATCAGTGAGCAGAGCGGGTGCAAGTTAAGCGATTGGTGTGTGTTCGGCGGTCCCTTGGAGTACTCTGATTGGTCGGCTTAGATGGTGACATAATGGTGATGTAAGTACGAAACCTTAATAACTAATGTCATGAGTATTGGCTCGCTTTGCTTACACACGAGTAGGCCATCGCCGGCTACTTGTGTGCAACGCTCAAGTTTGCACTCTACTGAGTGCTGATCTAGTGTTATTAGTGGGGTTGCTTGAAGGGGAACCCCACTATTGTTATTGTGATGAGTTTTTTCTGTAACATTTTTTCTCTTTTTTCACCTTGTGATGACAATAGCCTATACGTTGTATAATCAAAATGATTTGATTGGCTGAGCGAGGAAGGTGATGTATGATGATGTAAAACTTTATTTTACTACGTCACCATGTTTTCTCTGTACCATATAAATCCATGTATGATGGATGTCACCCACATGGTGAGTTTATGATCACTGATGTTGTAATGTTGAGATACATCATACATCACGTTCTTTGCTCAGCCAATCGAATCATTTCGATGTTACATCCAGGAAATAATGGTAACCATTACAATATCATCGGGGCAACCCCACTTTGCAATTGCATAATTCTATTTCTAGTTTTTACATACGGCCTAGCCTAGTTCATGTTTGACAAAGCTGCTGTCAGAGACTACAGTTCATTATTTCCTGCTATGGATATAGGCCAAATAACAGAACCTTATAGCCATTATGCCTCTCCTCAGACACTCTCTTCTACAGTATATGGCCCCTGTTCTATTAATTAAATATTTTCCTTATTGGGCAAAGGGTAGCCTGGTCTAGCCCTCAATGATTTTGGCCTTGGGGGGCGGGGGTGTCGTGGGATCCCCACGGCGGAAGTGCTGCGCTCTGATTTGATCTCACTAACGTGTCGTCATCTCCGGTCCCTCCCCCTCCCGTCCACTGCTGTTCTACGTCACATCATTTAGAGCGACGCCCACCCTGGAAGGTTGACACTCCCCTCAAGGCCACTTTCCAACGTGCGTTAGTCCAGGCTTTCCGTTTTCGCGCAAGGCGGACGAAAATGAAAGCCTGGGTGTCGAGGCTAGGCAAAGGGTGATGCAAATGAATGGGCTGCATGAATACATTCCCCTTGATTTAATAGACAATATATATTCTTTATTCATTGGATAGGCTGTGTCTCGCCATACACACATGCATAATTGCTATTCCTCATGCAGCATAATATCGGAGAGTAAATTGTAAATTCAGTTAGGGCCTTACACAATGAATCCACACTTTTTCTTTTGATAGCCTTCCGTATCTTGTTTAATTTTCTGTCCTAGGAATTGTAGGTCTACTAATGAATCATGGGTATGGGGAGGAGTGGTGTGGTGCTTGTAATGGTGAAGAAATTGGGAGACTGATAGACCATATTGTGATATGGATTTTCGTTTAATCCCATTTCCACGGCAGGCGGACTAAATAATTTTCACCTCATAAAATAGATCTATAGGTAGAAAGTGCAGATAAAAAAAGTTCTACTCGTTTTATCCTGCAGTATTTTTATAATCGGTCGTCAAAGACGGCACTGTTTTTTTCAAGGCGCACTCAGCGCGGAGTAATCTCTGCGAGGGGAGTGCTGCGGTTTTGGTCACGGGGACCAATAGGTGACTAGGTTTATTCTCTGGGCCATAATAAGTTTAGAAACATGGCGACGAGCAGTTCGAGTAGCGAAACAGAGCAAAACAAACCAAAACAAAGAAGAAAAGTACGTAAAAAGCAGTCAAGCGACTCAAAACGATGCTATATGCACTTTTTGACCGTACAGAATGAGGACGTTGAGGATTTTACTAAAACAAGGTGGGACACTTACAGGTCCGTCGTCAAACAATGGCTTTGTCTGGACGGCGAAAGTAAAGCTATCGCCGAAACTTTTAAACACTGCGTGGACGTGGAGTTTAATAATGTTCCCGAGGATGCTGGTTTTCACGCAATGTGTTACCGTCGTTTTATTTGCAAAAGACGATTGGGTTTGGCCGAGAAACGCTGGGCACAGACGGAGGAGAGAGAAGGGCCAGAAGCAGTCGCTGGTCCGCCCGAGAGCAGCACCCCCGACGTAACCACTTCTGAAACCCCCCGAAAAAAACTTCGGTCTCGGACGGGTCTTCCCGTCCGCTCTGCTGGCCCTGTGCTTCCAGCCATCTGCATACTTTGTAAAAAAGTGGACAAATATATTACTATGGGAGGCAAACGGACGAAGGATCAACTTTCTCGAGCAGAAACACTGTCTGCAGGTAAGCCCCCTCCCTCTCTCTCTCTCTCTCTCTCACACACACACACACACACACACACACACGCACACACACACGCGCGCGCATTATGAGACAAAATAATAACAATAGGTTTTAGGTAGGAATGCTGGGAGGTCACACCTTTCAGCTTGCCATCAAGACGCCTTTGTTCACTGTTATTTACAGCCCTCCACCAAACACACACACACACACACACACACACACACACACACACACACACACACACACACACACACACACACACACACACACACACACACACACACACACACACACACACACACACACACACGAACATACACACAAATGACAGATGCTGTGACACTTTAATAAATGTTTCATACCATTTGCTGCAATAATTCTGACTTTCAGTGCATTCATTTGTAGTCATGTGCATTTTTGCCATATTCCAATTTAGGGGCGTGGTAACATTTTCATAGATTATCATCCATTTTGGGGTAGGATGTGTTGATGTTCTTTAATGCAATTCATTACACAGTAGGTTGAGAACATTTTTATGTATGAAACATAAGTTTTTGGCTAAATTTACTATGTGCATGTTACATTGTGCTGGATGACAATCACTTAAGGTGAAGCGTTTTTTTTAACAAATTTGCTATATTTCATGATCTAAATTCACATATGAGTAAACTATAGCAACAATAATTGTTTTAGATGTTAGGTATATGTATTTATGACATTTGGGAAAGATTTGGGGTTGCCAAAATCAATAGATCACATTTTACAAGCAAAAAGAGCAACATACGATTTTCGTTTTTTAGTTACAGACTTGTTGTACATATCTGGCTCCTGACAAAATACTGCAGGATATTATGAGTAGAACTTTTAACCCAATGTTCAGAAGGGTATGGTCTATGCAAAAATGCATTGCATTTGTAGTCCCCCTGACATGGGAACGGAATTCATTTTCTAAGCCTTAATCTGGAATCAGCACACGGCCTAAAATGAGTTAATTTTACTCAAACTCTATTTTTTTCTGTAATTAATTAATCTCAATTAATCAGTTAAAGTCCCAGCTTTTTTTTTCTTTAAAATCCCAACTCCCAGTTTTTAATATCATTTTTGTCTGTCCCTCAAAGTTATTTCCAATGGTTTGAGCCGCTACTCAATCAACTTGAGTAGCGTGTTACAACACAGTCCAGATTATTTCATATTTGAGTCATTATAATACTGATGCTAGATAAAACCAGGCTAGTTTCCATTATATGCCAGCTTGGAAAATGCAACAACGTCAGACATTGTAGGCTAAACAAAGTGGAAATGCAAATTTGGACATGAAGACTAAATGAGAGGAGGAATTACACAAAGTAGGATGCATTGATGACATAACAATGAGGACCAAATCAGATGAGCTGTTCCTGAGAGCGATTTCCATTATAGAGTATGTATTCTGGCTCAAACAAGTGCTCTGATTTTCCAGCGGTTTGTGATGTCACAGCCTGCAAATTATGTCAACAGGATTTGCTAGCAGATGTCGTCAAAAATCCACTGAATGTTCAGAGTTTTTGGTATGATTGAGGCCATAAAAACTTGTATAACAAAACAAACAAAACCATACACAGTGAAATGAGATAACAAATGAAAACCAATATCGTGAGACCTTTAAAGACCTACCAGGTTCTTGAGACGTCCAGCTGACGGTGAAGCCGCCAGCGTTGACAGAGTGGTCTGAGCGGAACCAGAAGTACAGTGCATTGTGGGAGCTGAACAGCTCCTGGGGGCTGTTGGTGCCACAGTACTTGCCCAGCATGTAGGCTGAGGCGCTGTCACCGTCGTGGATCTGCAGGAAGTCATAGACGCAGTTGGTGCTGCCCTCCAGGTGGAAGAACGGGAAGGTGATGCGTACGATCTGCACACCGGGAGAGGAGAGAGGATGGTGATGATGATGAAACATTTTAGTATTAAGACTTTGACTACAAAACTTGCGCTTCACAAGTTTTTTTCCCTATGAGAAGTATTGGGAAGTAGGCATTCAAAGTGTTAGCTTTATCACCAAACAAGTTTATTTACATTTACTGCATGTGTTTAAAGTTAACCTTAAGCCATCAAACCATTGTAATTCTACCTCCTTATGATGAAAATCCGGCTGAAAATACCCTTACGGTTTGTTATTAATGCCAACAAACACCCACTTCCTGGATGCGATCAACAACAAAGAGCTAGCAAGCAATGCTTGTTCCTTGCTGTTAATAATTATTAACAGCAAAACCACAGATTAAACACATATAACAAATAGCAGGTCTGGTGTAGACGGAGTTATGATGAGTTAGACATATTATGGTGGGTTATGCAGTCAACATGTTATGAATTAGGGTCTTGTCACGCTTAAATGTGTGTCACGCACGCACGCACACACACACACACACTCTCTCTATCTCTTACCATGTTGGGGTCCACGCGGATCACCCAAGCACAGCTGACCTGGTGGTCATAATCATCATGACCGGGGGTGTTGGGATAGCTGAAGGTACCGGCAGGGCCTGTCAGATAGCCGCCACACTCTGAAATGCACATGAACAATTATAATACGACATTAATACAATAATAACACAAAACAGCACTCATGTCATCTGTTTTAGAGTATTGCACAGCGAAAACTAAAGTATCTGTATTCTGTAATGTTTAGGCTGTAAGCCTACTAGGAACACCAAATGATCTAAAATAAAGGCATTTATAATTATTAAAGCTGGGCTGTTAGTGTTTCTGGTGTAGGCTACTAATGGGATTGGGTCCATTTGGTTCCATTTGTACACTCTTATAAAAAAAGGTGCCTTAGTTTGCATTGAATCATTTTCACCCAACTGCTACACAACTAAAAATGTTCATTTAGTGTTCACCGCAGTGAAGCAGCAGCAGCCATGTTGTTTTCAGAAAAGTTTATCAGGGCCTTAACTCCGTCTACACTCAGTGTCTGAGAATGACTGTCCCTCTTGTCCACCACAGCCATGTAAACCTGTCCCTGTTGTGTCTTTCCTATACCTTGCTGTGCAGTCTGGCAGAAAGGTCCGGTCCACAGCTCGGTGCAGGTGCAGGTGAATCCGTTGAGGCCGTCGTGGCAGGTCCCTCCGTTCAGGCAGGGGTTGGAGGCACACTCGTTGATGTTCTGGTCACAGTTGGTGCCCCCCCAGCCCGCGTTGCAGTTACACACGTAGCCAGGGGACCCGGTGGTGGGCTGGACGGAGTGGGACGCAACGAGGAGCGATGACATGAGTGTGTATTGTTATGTTTGATTTTGATTCATTTCATTTTTAATTACTCATTAAAGCATCCATATTTTACTTATGATAGAGCAATGGAAGCTCTATCATGATTTGCTGTTTGTTCTATTCATATAAACTTGAAGCCCATTTAGCAGGTGCGAGAGGCCAACAGTATGGCCACGCGAGAATACTGTGTCCAGTGATGTGACATTGGAGGAGGCCCCTCTAACTCACCACACATTGTCCGTTCACACAAGGGTTGTTGGTCTGGCAGATGGTGCTGGTCTGGGTGCAGCCGGTGGGACCGTATCCGTTTCCTACGTAGCCTGGCGGGCAGGTGCACACTGGGAGTGTGGAGCCTGGGGGAGAGTCAAAGGTAAGCACGGGGGAATGACCATGAAAACTACACTGGTTCAGGACAAACACAGGTTCAGGATAAAAAGACTCAGGGTAAAATGAATGAAAACCTCTGGTATACCAGTGGCATTGATAGAGCGGTAGAATAGTGCCGTTGTGTGTTTTAGAGACACTGAGGAAAAGACAAGATCCAAGGAGAGTAGCTGGAGGTGGCCGCAAGACTAAAATGTTGAGGTTCTGTCTGGGACGATAAGGTTGGATAGGATCAGGGACGAGTGCAGCAGAGGGACAGCACATGTCAGTTGATTGGAAGATAAAGCCTAGTGTAGTGATATAGTTTAAGAGGACGTGTCATGAGTTTAGTTGGTGTGAGAGGACAGCGTGTGATGGAGGCAGATGATTTGCTGCGGTGACCCCCGAATGGCAAAGTGCGCACGCGCATGCGTGTGTTTACCTGGGTTAGGAGTACAGGTAGCCAGAGGGTGGCAGCCTCCGTTGTTGGTGGCACAGATGTTGGCTTGCGTGCACAACCTGCCATCACCCTCATAACCTGGAGACAAAATGTATTGAAAAAATAAATAAATAATCATCTTGTGAGCTTGTAGATTGGATATTAGCTTTCTTTTTCCCCCCACAATTTCAGTGAAACTACTCTATATTGAATATTGCCTCATGGCCCGTGACGCTTCGCGCCACGGTCCATGAAGCCGCCCCCATGCCATTTTCGGTCACAGGACTTTTATTAGTCAAGTAAAGCAATAATAATAATAATCAGTTGTAATCAATAATAACATCAGTTGTTGTAAAAGTTGCAACAGTCACGCAGCATGCATAAAGCTAAAGGTCTGACTCAGAGAGTTTTCTGTTTTCAATGATGAAATGCTGTTGGTTTAGTGGTGCCACAATTCTAGTTAGTTAGTAGCAGTAGTAGTGTTTCAGAACATTTTAAATATAATGTAAGCACTTTAATTTGAAATATCTTTGAAATCTGGGTTGTTTGGTGGGGCAGTCAGGGCATTTAGGGGGGCATTGCCCCCCCCCCCCTAGATCTGGCCCTGTAGGTTGCAGGTTTCCTTTGCAATCGAGAGAAAAGAAAAGATATTCTACCCGGAGGGCATTGTCCACAGTGGTAGGAGCCCATGGTGTTGAGGCACTGCACCATGGGAGTGGTGGAGCAGCCGCCGTTCCCACTGGAACACTCATCCACATCCTGACAGCTGTAGCCGTTGCCCTGCCAGCCTGCATGGAGAAAGAGAGGCAGAGGAGACGCCCGGTAATATTGTTGTGTTATTATTATTACAGTAGCACAAGATACAATGCTATCTATATGTTAGATAGCATTTTTACAAAGTGTTGGATAGCAGTGTAGACCATTGGTTTTCAACCTTTTCACCCCACATACCCAAAACTAAAGATTTCTTTTGCTTTTGTTGCCACATTTCCAGGTTTATTTTCGCAAACAAAACAGCCAAACATATAGTACCCTAAATCAAAATGAGCATTATTCTACATTCTCTAAATGTAGACTTCTTAATTTAGTGGGCTAATTCAGATGAATTTAGTGGGCTAATTCAGATTAATTTCAGATGAAATGGACCCGGAAGGGTCCATTTGGTTTCATTTTTTATGCTCTCAAGAGTTACATTTGGTAAACCAACTTTTCATCTGATTAACCAACTTACCTGGGGACCACCTGGAACCCTCTCAAGGACCACTGGTGGTCCCCGGACAACTGGTTGAAAACCACAGATGTAGCATTTCATGTAAATATAGCTCTATATACTCTATCCACACACTTTTAGCGGCCTGCATAGATTCGCCCTAGTTTATGTGTGGTTCTTTATACGTACAGTATATACGGCTATATGTACAGTATATGATGCTTTTTCTTTTGGTCATTGCTTTAGTCACTCTGGATTAAGGGTGTCTGCTAAATGGCTAAATTGTAAATTGAACCATTTAAGTGCGTATGAAAATGTTGGGTATTGGTGACAACAAACGGAGTCTTATTGAAAAGAAAAGGCGCTGGTGGCGGCAAATCCGTGAGATTATAAAGTCAGGAATTTGCAACGTCATTAATCTCAGAAAGCTCTGAGATTAATGACTTAGATTTTAAAGTTGCATTTGTGCCGTAACACTAAAAACATAAGCTAACACTAAGCCTCTTCACAAAATAAAAAATAATCTGGAAAAAAGAAAAAAATCACACACTTTTGAAATGAAATGTGCTGTTATCACCACACATCATCCTTTCATTGCCAAAGGGGAATTAAAAAATAGCCATTTTTTCCCCCTCATCCACATACACTATGATGTAAATGATCCATTCATCAACGATGTAATCACCCAGGGTTGAGTGGGTCAGGTCATATCCTACCTGCAGGGCAGGCGCCACAGTAGAAGGAGCCCTGGGTGTTGTAGCAGGGTACCAGGGGGTTGGTGGGACAGGGCTTGTTGGGAAGGCTACACTCGTCCACGTCGGACACACAGGCCGGGTTGCTGCCAGTGGCCTGCCAGCCGTCCTCACACACACAGCTGAACTTAGGCTGGATGAAGGTTTAGAGAGAAAGAGAGAGAAAGGTAATGTGCATGTCTCATTCAGAACATTATAGAGCAGTGGTTTTCAACCTTTTTGATTGAATACAGATTTGTTTTTGAGGAGCACATCTCTAGTTTCAGCTCAGCTTTCCAGCTTTTCTGTCTCTCATCGTTCCCACCCTCAACCAAGGGGAGTAGATTGCTCACTCTCCTGCGATCTTTAATTGAAATATCTTTCTTCAATTGTCAATAGAACTTATTGGATGTATGGAATAATTATGCCATCAGTCTTGGCACATCTATAGAAACCAGAAGTGGGATGGTGCACTGTTGCACTGTTCCTTAATCAAGCACAGTTCTCACAGGTCTGCCATTTTGATTGAAACTGCAATTCGGAATAAGTACAGTATATGTGGTTAAAATGGTTATGTGCCAAGGTCTTTGTCAGCGTCATTTGTGATACGTTGTGCATTCAGAGGCACATAAAACCATATCGTAAATATGTTTTGGTTGCTGATGGACCCTCCCGGGTCCATTTGGTTTCATTTTACACTCTCAAGAGTTAAATTATATTTAAACATCTGAAATACTTTCAAGAATCTACACAATTAGAAAATGTAGAAGAATTCGTATTTTGAACAAATGTTCAAATACTGGATTGTTATTGTGTTTAAAAGAGCCGTAAATATGACAGCTTGTACTAGAGTAGATCTACCGGTACTATTTTCAGCGTGCAACATGCTTTCACAGAAGAAGACACACTGCTGGCTTGTTATATGGGATTCCAAATGACTGAACATGTGAGGAGTCACAGTACCTGTCCCACCACCACTCTATCTCCGTCAATGCACTTGCCGTGGACACACTGGTCCGCTCCAGTCCTACAGTCATCATAACGGACTGTACACAGAGAGCCTGACCACTCTGGAGAACAGGTACAACTGGGAGAGAGAGAGAGGGAGAGAGGGAGAGGGAGAGGGAGAGAGAGAGGGAGAGAGAGAGAGAGAGAGAGAGAGAGAGAGAGCAAGAGGGACATTTTTGAAAGAATTTTGAAAAGTGTTCACTACTAATTGTCTGATATTTCTTTTGTCAAAACCTTGTAGGCTAACATTAACTCAATGGGGAACCATGAAGCCATGGGGAACCATGGAGCCTCAAAAACAAAACAAGCACAAAAACAAGCACTTTGATTCCAATTTTATAGCTTTTGATCTAGATTATCAGGGGTTATTAACGTTACAAAAACAATTTCATCACTGGCTAGATTGGGAATGGGATCGGTGTGGCACAACCAGGCAATATCATACGGTAGTCTAGGTAGAAGATAAGCTTGGGTCAGTTTCCAGTTCAAACGATTCCATCCGGTTTCATCTAGTAAACCAGTTTCATTTCTTTAAACCGTTCTTTTATGTTTACTGGTTTGTCCCTCTTCAGGAGGGATAAGCTGAGCGATCAGTTGCTCGGAGAAGTAGAAGCAGCCCCCATGCAGTCCGAGATGGGGGGGTGTCTTTCTTGTCACTTACGTGAAGGAGCCGGCGGTGTTGACACATGTGGCTCCATTCTGACATCCCTGAGCCGAGCCGGCAAGTGTCTGACACTCGTTGACGTCTGCGTCACAGTTTGAACCCTGGGGACATGGGACAGGAACACATGAACACATGCACACCGACACACACACCCACGCACAACTAGCATCAGCTCCTAGTACCCAAACCTATCTACCCATAAGCGGACATGGCGGTGCCTGGGATTGAAGCCATGAAGACCATGTAGTCTAAAGGCGAGAGCTCTATCCGACTGAGCTATCCGGACACTGCTTGCTGTTACCATATAGTACGCACTGGTTTCCCAGGGGGGAATATACTTATTTGTTCAACATGCAAACTTCACACAAAAAGGCCCTTTTGTCAACCACACCTTGGGTGTGGGCAGTTGGGCACGGATGACGAGGAAAAAAGAAACACTCTGACAGATCGGATATTTTCTATATTTTTTTAAATTATTATTAATATTTTAAAAAGGAACCATTTTGCAGGTCCGAGCTTCAATGGTACAGATGTTCTTGTGGCCTGAGAAAAGCACCAGCCCCTGGCTCTGTGCTGGCGTTGGCCCGCGGTGGGATACTCACACCCCAGTTTCCAGGACACATGCAGTGGTAGCCGTTCAACAGGTTGAGACAGGTGGCTCCGTTCTTACAGGGGTTACTGCTACACGCCCGACTCTGCACCGTCTGCAAGACACAGGAGGATGAGAAGAGGACGAGGAGAAGACAGAGCAGAGCCATGCAAGACCCGATGGTATGCTCTAGAAATCAATTCCATACATACTGTGCTCGATTATCAATTCTCACCAAAAAAATTTCTTTGATCGTCATGAATATGTAACAGAATAGACCTTTAGGTAAGCCCCGCCCTCTCCCCAGTGTCCACCCAAGGCTAGGATACTTTCCAGCCGGGCTTATTCATTCCAATGTAAATATCATGGACATTACACAATACTGGTTCATTTTTTGAACCAGACCTTCAAAATTTCTTCCAAATCCATCAACAGGGCATGCCCTATGCAGTGGAAAAATGTGTGTGACATTTTATTGTTTTTAAAATATTTCATCATATAGGAAAGCTATTGATGGAGAGGTTTGTCTGCCACATGTTATGCTTAGCTGTGATTGGACCATGGCAGTTTGGGGAGGGGCTTACTGAAAGGTCTATTGTATTTTAACAAGTCCCAATGGTAAACTGAATTGCTTCTTTACCGTTTCGAGCGTGGCCACTTTTGTTTCCAGTGCTGTAGTCTGGGAGAAAAAAACAACAACATCACATTGGACTATATTGTAGCGTCTTTTCAGAGCACCAAATTCAATATTGTAACGTCACAACATTCGCCAATCATCATTTTGTAGTATGCGAGGAGAGAGAGGAAGGGAGAAGGAGTGAAGAAACACGACACAACTCACACTGTCACCATGAAAGTGTTAACTGAATCAATTGCAAACTATATTCTGTGTAGTGTGTTTTACAACAGCTTTATGATTATGAAATCTGAATATTTTACACATACTGTACCAGGTGGTCATAAACCATCAATTCCAACCCCAAATTATGGTGTAGTGACTCATGTCAGTGACTCACTGACATGAGTCACACCACTTGACCTTGCCCTACATTATGCCAGCAATTGGACACACTGTTAGTATACCTGGCCCAAGTCCACTGTCCACTCTGTCTTTACTTAATTACTTTGGAAGTAACAAAAACGCGGTATGAGGTTTTCCTCTCCCTCTTTTCCCGGCCTTTATTGAATCCTTTACCCGTTGAAAATGTTGGATTGGTGCGTGCAACTCTTGTTTGGTTTAGTTATGCATTTCAACATATACTGTATATCTTACCTTTGTTTCCAGTTGGCTCAACCTGTTGTTGACCTCAGGAGGTATGACACCTCCCTGAGTCTTTAGGGTATCGATGTCAGCCTTGTTGGTCTTGATCTAAAAATCATAAAAAGAAAAAGAAAACACGTAAAGAATAAGTTACCCTTATTATACACAGTAATGCATCTATATCATTTGATGGACTACCCTGACAAATTCAGTTCACTGTTGTCCACCTTTTTTTTTTCTTTTTTTCTTTTTTTTAACAATTATGGTGTTCAGCACATATTATCATTATAGGCAAGCCAAAGACAATGAGACAAGTTTAAAATTCTTAACAAAAATCCAAGGGCCTGAAACTAATTAAAGACGTTCGTCATGTGGATCAACCACATGTTGATCTTTGGGCCGAGAACTAAAATGCTGCATCTGCTCTCGGGAGCGGTTAATCATTCACCTCTCATCATGTGAGGAGGACACCACTAACACACTCAACCCTGTAGATCAGTGGATTTCAACCAGTGGTCCAGGGATCACCAGTGGTCCCTGAGGGGATTCCAGGTGGTCCCTAGCTAAATGATGACATTTGGTAACCTAATGGACCCTTAAAGATCTGTAACTTTTTTAGTTTAAATTATATTTATACGTCTGAATTCCCGTATTTTCCGGACTATAAGGCGCACTTAATAGTTTTTCTGCCGTCCACGCGCTGCTCGTGGACATCCCGTGGAGAACCCCACTGCCGGTCACGCGGACGGCTCGTATCACGACGAGATGTAGATTTCATTCTTTAATCCAACTATTAGTCTGTGCGCATCGTCTGATGATCATCCCGTTGCTGACCTTCATTTGGGACAGAATTGGGGACAACTTTTTTTTTCCGTCCCATTGACATGCATTCAACCCAATGCATTCAAACGGCTCTCCTCCGGTTTGCCCCCTCAATGTCGCTGGCGCATGGGTTAAGCAGCCAGGGCTACACAGCTCTTCCTGACTTGTGACCCGGATGTTTTTGGGTACATCGCCAGATGATCGATTAGGCAAGACAACAGACACAGCATAACAGAAACAGCACATCCTGTTTAGGAGATCTGAGCTTCAAAATAAGGGCTTTTTTACCGATCGAACTGGTTTGAGCCGCGGCAATGGAGAGGAAACAAAGAAGATCCGATCGCGGTCAATGAGTTAAAAGCCTTTAATTTTCTCAAAAATCCACAGTGAGCCTTATAATCCAGTGCGCCTTATATATGGATCGTTTGACTGCTGTATCTTCTATTCTATGTTAACTGTAGTAGCTTCTATTCTCTGCGCCTTATAATCCAGTGCGCCTTATATATGAAATCAGTTTTAAAAGGTGCGCCTTATAATCCGGTGCGCCTTATAATCCGATGCGCCTTATAGTGCGGAAAATACGGTACTTCATTTTCAAGAATGTACACATTTAGAAAATGTAGAAGAATTGTAATTACACTTTAGGGTCAGGGAATAGTCTTTCTCGTCAACCTCCCAAAAATCACTGATCAAAATGTCACCTGAGTCATGAGTTGTGTGAGGTCCTCTCCCCCCACTTTAACGCGTCCATTCGCTGCAGGCTGGAAGCGGATCTCCTTATTGTTTCCGGTGGAGAACACCAGGTTACCGTTGTCTGATACCATCGTAGGTCTGTAAAGTTGTGTGTGTGTGTGGCAGGGTTGAGGGGGTCAAAGATGCTAGGTTCATACATGTTCATTAATTGTTGCTTATATACTGTACATATACTGTTCTGGAATGATTTGTTTGACCGATGCTATAGGCATCTAGTATGTTTTTTTAATCATTTTGAATCTGTGTGATTAAACTGCTTATTGAAAGTCACCCAGGATGGGAGCGCCGGCTGTATTTCTAACTTGAAAATGAGTGCACTGCAGTGTGTCTAATGCAGTGCAGTGCAGTGCAGTACGTTAGGAACAAGGGCATTAAGAAAATTGGAAGCAACTGCTGTATTGAGACATCATCCTAGCATTCCGAACCAAAGTTTTGCTGTGGTACTCAACAGGTGTGCTACCCTCCAGCAACATTTAACTGCATAACATGTTTTCCCCAAATTCTTCCCATTGGTTTAAATAGACCAGAGCTTTTGAAGAAAATAAAAACTAAAATTAAATCGTAGCAGTCTGGACAGGAAGTCAGAAGTGTTAACACAGCATCAAATATTTTACTTTTATTGCCATATCCAGTATTTTGGCTATATGAAAATAGCTTCTATAACAGGGGTTTTCAACAGGTGGTCCCGGGGACCACCAGTGGTCCCTGAGAGGATTTCCAGGTGGTCCCCAGCTAAATGATGCACAGTTGGTAACTTGGTAACCAAATGGATGCTTATAGATCTGTAGCTCTTGAGAGTGTTAAAATGAAACCAAATGGACCCTCAAGGGTTAAATTATATTTAAGCAACTGAATTGCTTCATTTTCAAGAATCTACGCAATTAGAAAATGTAGAAGAATTGTTATTCTGACCAACATTTTGCCACTGTGCACAAGAAGACCTTTCCAGGTGGAATGCCGTTCTGCTGCAAAATACATAATACCGGTAATTTAGGGGAAGAGAAGACCCTGAAAAGATCCAACAACTCACTGGTCATCATGGATGTCCCTCGTGCTGCGCTGAGGCGTCCTCTGTCCTGTGTCCCCCTGTAGTCCAACCAGGAGGAAGAGGAGGACGAAGAGCGGCCTGGAAAGCCGCAGTGTCCCGGCCATGATGCTGCTGGGATCGTGACACAGATGCTGCTCTCAGGACCAACCACACGCACTATACTGATGTCCTGGACTTGACCGGACACCACTAATTCCCCAAAACACAGACCTTTGCACCCCCCTCCTCCCTGACCTGAACGCGCACGTATAAACCATAAAGCTTTCCTAATGAACAACAAAGTCGATGTGTTTGCGTTGGACTGGATGCTATTTTGTGGCTGTTAACATGTCTTTATTGGGCGATTTAAACAGGATCCATCACATGATTTGAGGTGATGAGTAACCAAAGTGTGTGTTGGTGTGTGTGTGCGTGTGGGTCGTTCAGAGCATTACTAGGGCAATGTCTAAAGAAGACAATTACAGTGAATGTCATTGCGATAAAACATGCAGTTTTTCAGGTTGATCAGAGTCCCTCCGAGATCTGGTAGGCCCTGCTCCTGTTTTGCCTCCACACGAAAATTGTTTATCCATTCATCTTCAACTTATCTGTAGTCAGGCCATGGGGCAACAGCTGTACCAGAGAAATCCAGACTTCCCTTTTTTCATATGATCCATCCATTTGCACCTTGGTCTGCCCCAGGGTATGGTATTTGCTATTTGAACTTAATGCTCACTCCAAAAATGTATTTAAAGTAGAATTTCAGTCTTTTATGGGTCTTTCGTTACCCTTTGAGCCACCATACTTATTACTCCAATAACAAGAACAAATCAGCCATCTTTGTGAAAGTACACACATGTGTAAAAAAAAAAAAAAAAAGCTGGTATCTGGCTGGTATCTGAGCCTGGCAAGGATTCAAAGGCAGCTTTAGAACAGTGTTATATTGGTAGTGGTACATATAAAACAATATGATTTTATTTAGAGAAACCAATATAAAACAAAAAAACATACATTAACATAAGAAATACCGAGAATACATGTTCACTATACTGTAGCAGTCCAGTAGTGTTTTTTCTTCTGTTGGTTTCCTTTTCCCACCATTAGTCTCACAGAGTCACGGTTCAGCCAAACCAGCTGTTCATTGTTCAATTATTAACCACAATGCCACTTCCAAACAGGAAGTACTTCCTTCAACGACCGTCTGAATGGTCACCATGATAGGAGAAACGCCCCAAACAGGAAACTGCATGTTTCTCTGTATTCAAGTGCAGTCTTTGGTGGCCTACAGGCTAAACCACCGATAAGCAAAACAGTCTTGCTCTTTGTGTTTAGCTTTTTTTTCATTGGTGGTGTGTCTGTGTTAGGATACCATGAGCTGAATGAGTCTGGACACCACAAGCACGTTGAGACTGTTCCCCAGCACACGGTACTGCTGCTTGAACGATACAGACTCCGGGAAGGCTGCAGAGTAGGGAGGGAAAGAGGGGGAGGGAGAGAGAGAGAGAGAGAGAGAGAGAGAGAGAGAGAGAGAGAGAGAGAGAGAGAGAGAGAGAGAAATCACATTTAGAATGGACTCCAAGGAACAGCAATCAATGTGTCTGTCGGTCTGTCTGTCTTGTCATGTCATGTCAGTAATACCAACAGGTGGCAAAGTGTCGCGGTTGACCTTCACGCTGTGCTGAGGTGCATGATGGGAAGCTGAAGTACAAGTATAACTCAATGGGACGGGTGAGAAGAAGTGTTAGCCTAAGCATGTATATTTTATCATTTAGTGACAGTGACTGACAGAAAGTGACTAACAATCAGTCAGCCAGCAAGTCCTGTGGGAAGCCTGTGATGTTTGGGTTAGTTATGGCAAACATTAACTTACAGAAGTCCTGTGGGAAGCCCATGATGTTGGCGATCTCTCTGGGAGTGAAGTAACGCAGCTTCAGCCTGGACAGACGCTCCAGCTTGTCCTCTTCTGACACCTGATCCAAGCCCTTAAAAACGGACTCCATCTGCATTGGACAACAATACAACAATACAAAAAGGTCCTCGAACCACTGCAAGCCTTTTATGGCGATGTTTGCAGCATGTGTGTCAATTAGATAAATGTGCATCTTTTAAATTCAATGCACGGACAAGCAAAATTTCTATCCAGTGTTGGCAACTTGGTGCATTTGTCGCTATATTTAACTTTTTTCCAGACCACCAAAATTAGTGAAAAACTCCTGGCGGAAAATCAAGAGTTTTTTTTTTGCTTGTGAGTTGGGGCGAAAAATCTTTGTCCTATGACAGAGTCTTCCTTCCTTCCTAGAAGGGACCATTGGTAACCAAATGGACCCTTGTAGATCTGTATCTCTTGAGATCGTAAAATGAAACCAAATGGACAAGTATGGGTCCATTTGGTTTCATTTTACACTCTCAAGAGTTAAATTATATCTGAATTACCTAATTCTCAAGAATCTACCCATTTAGAAAATAGTAGAAGAATTGCTATTTTGACCAGTTATCTCTCCTATATTAGTCTGAGAAACTAAACTCAACATCAAAGGATGGCTTCATTGGTGGACTGCAGACACACTGTGTAATCTGACTGTGAAATCATCAATGGGAATTCCGTACAAACTAATGGAAACCACAGGCAACTCAGGAAGCATGTTTGTCAGTGGGGTGTAAATGGGGTTAAGGAAAGACAATAATGAAGTCACTTCCTACCTCTGTTTCCATACAGGACTGCAGTACAGAACCGGTTCCTTCCACATAATGACCGTAGCTGTTAGCGAGAGCACAGGAAAACACATAAACGGAACGGCATGCCTTTGTGTCTTAATTATTCAGTGCTTTTTCCAGTGCTGGCACCACACAATCATCTTGCAACTGATGCAGACGGTCAAACATGTTCTCATAGTGGGGTTGAAGGTTTTAAAGACGGGGTCCCCAGATAAATTATAGATAAGCAACACTAACAGATAAGATGGAGATTTTATCTGCATCTGTGTCACTTTGGGGGAAAAAAGCTCTGAGGGTACAAATATTGTATGTGCTAAACACACCTTTGACAACATAAGACAATGCCAATATGAGGATGCAGCTGTTGTTCAAAGGCCTATATTCTTCCACAAAGAAAACCAAATTCGCTCCGACTTTCCGCATAGCAAAAGCGTTAAGTCATAAAAACGCAAGTTATCTTGAAAATAGATACACACTCACAATGGGAGGCTATATCTGCTATATTCAAGGGTATGTGTGGAAACAAGTCAACTAAATGCATCGACGATTATGGTCCAGGTGCTTGTCAGGGCATGTGTGTCCCCACCGCAGTTAATTTATTTCTTAGCATTATTATTGCTAATTAATGTTAATAATGCGTAGTAAGTAAGTATGTAATGCTAATAATGCTAAGTATTGTTAATAGTGCTAATAATGGTTATTAAGTAAAGCTAATAATGCTAAATACTGTTAATAATGCTAAGCAACGCTAATGATGCTAATAACACTAGACTATGGAACTGACTGAAAAGAGTCGCGGCAGCGACTCAGAACCAGAATCCAAAGCGTGCGTGGCGTATGTGTGTGTACCCTTTGGTGAAGCAGACGGAGCGCCGGCAGGTGGGCCTGACGATGTCCATGAGCAGAGCGTAGCGCAGCAGAGTCTTGGGAGGCAGGAGGTAGCGCTCCATCTCTGCTGCATCCGCTCCCTCACCTAGGAACTCCTGGATCTGACGCACCGACGGGTCGCCGTTCTGCCTGGACTTCCTCTGGGCGTCGTGTGCCGTTTCCAGCTTGTACAGGATATTGTCATCGCCTCCATCTTCCTCCTCTTCTGCCCGCACGCGGCAGGAGGTGTCCGAGCAGGAAGAAGTGTGCGAGGAGAAGGTGGTGGGCGGGGAGAGGTCCAAGGCTTTGTTGTCGCAAGCGGGTGGCGGGAAACCTTCTATGATCTGTTCGGAGAGAAAAATAAATGATGTAGACCACCAGACCTTAATAATAGAGGAAATATATGTTAAATCCAGATATAATCTTTATGGAAAGTTCATTCATGGACTGCATGTGTATTACGTAAACTCCTTTGGGGAACCCCCAAAATATTTTCGGAACCCCTGAGGTATCTCACTACAGAATATTATTTGGTGCAGAAGTAAAGAGGAGGAGACAAGCTATAGACCCCTGAATGTTCTCCCCTCCTCTACCTAGGAAGAACTACTACTGTACACAGCAGTGCACACTCCTCTCTCTTATCTTGTTTCCATCTAGACTGTTAACTGACAGTACAATGTCACGGTTGGCCCATTTGGCTGTCCCAGAATGAACGCCTTGCTCTTGCTCCTTGAATGAAATGTATGAGCAAATTAAATAGATGCTAATCAATGACCTGTGTTTGATCGTCCCTCCATTTCATTTCTTGTCTGGCTACTTTGTAGAGATGGGAAAACCTTACAGGAGGACGACAATCAGTGCAGCGCTAAACCCATCTGGCTTTTTAGGCAAGACAGAAGCCATTAGCCACTAAAAGGCACACCGTAGTCTGCTGCATGTTTGCTTAAATGCATCTAAATGCCACTCAGGCTAAGGCACATATGTCAAACTCAAGGCCTGGGGGCCAAATCAATGAATGAATTATATTCAGCCCACGGGATGATATTTAATTGCTATTACAACTGGCCCTCGGGTAGAATGCACACACAATGAATGGAACTAATTGTTTTACTTTCTCATTTTACTCTGAAAGCAGTGATTGGTGAGGATCATAGAACAGGAAACTGAGCTTTAATAATGCAATCAGTTGAGTGCATGCAGTTTCATCTTTGCATTTATATTGCTATTAAGGGACATTCATGATTTTCAAAGATAAATTACTTTTCCAGAGGTTCCGGCCCTCGACTTGTACCAATTGTTCTATTTTGCCCCACCGTATATTTGAGTTTGACATCCCTGGGCTAAGGGGTTCAAAATCCTCTTAACTAGTGAACTATTTGGACACAAAAAGTAGATGGCGCAAACCAGCCCCTGAGGATCACCAAATGACATGTAGACATGTCTGACATGTCTTACTGTCTGATTGAAAACCAGCCCTGGGACAACATATACCTGTAGACCATGCAGCTCAAACAGCCTTAATACACAACCTTATTTCATATCTCAAAAGAATTGCACTAATCCTTGGGTAAAGGTTCTGCCTAAAAGAACGGGAAAAGCACTTGTAGCCAAGGTTGGACAATATTACTTAGGAGAGTAATACATTACTTATTATCCCTTTAGGAAAGTAATAATATTACAATTACTTGGGCTCAAGAGTAATATTTACTCTTTGACTTGACACTCAATGGCTTTATACATCTGGCAGTAAAAAAATGAAAGTGCTGCCTGTTCATTACACTATTAAAGCTCAAAGTAAAGTGGCATTAGCTCATCTCGCTTCAATACTGATAAAAGCATTATGAAACTAACTAGTAATATTAGCAGAAGTAACTGCTAAAGTAAGTAAGGCAGCCTTGTTTGTACCCAGGAAAGGTTATTGGCATTGTATTATGTCACAGTGATAGTGGTTACTGTCATGGACTTACCTCTGATTGCGTCTGGAAGGAGAAGCTGCCTTTCCTGGCAATGAGGAAGTAACGCAGTCTCGAGTTTGGGATGCCAAGCTGTGGTGAGAAATTACATTTTATTACAGTGTAGGGGTGGTAGGCTGTATTTAAAAGCTTCCAAAATATGCTGCCACCATATACAGTATATACTGGTGGCAGCATATACTAGCAACTAATACAAAGGCTTTAAATGTCTGTACTGCTCCATTAATTCTAAGTCTTCTTTGGCTTTATATGCCAAGGTGCATAGTTGAGGTCTTACACTTGTCGGTGACACCATGAACTCCTGAAAAGTATATCCACAATTCTTTAGCGTTTCCACCAATGATTCCCTAAATGAAGAAAGGAGACAAGAAGTCAAGGCCAATAGCATGTGATTACAACAAACCTTTCACAAGGATTAAATTTCCTTTGATAATGAATGGAGAATTTTACTTCATAAGAGTCTGGGCAAACAGGTATAGTGTCTATTTTGTGTCATTATGATGTTTTTAATTATGGATGGATGAGCGCAATCATTTATTGTATTATACTTTCCATTTTCAGATATTTTTGAGTGCTTTTAAATAGAAAAAGCAGATGTACACACACTCACAAAACCTCAAACAAACCTCTTGAAAGGGCCACATCCTCTGAGAAAAACAATGTCTGGACAAAAGGAAAGATTGTAGGTGAACCGAGGCCGATAAAAGGTTGTGTGTTTGTGTGTACCAAATTTGAGAAGATTTCAGTGTAATGCACTACTGAGTGTAATGCATGATGACGTGTGAAAATGAGAGCCAACAGCCACTCATTTCACTTCAGTTTCTTTAATTATTTCCCCACTAAGCAATCGTGCTTTCACTTTCACAGTGAAATTACCATTAGCAGATGCATGCACTCACAAAACCTCAAACCGTTTCCAAACGTTTGTCTTGACAGTAAGAAAGGTTCAACTTGGTTTACCTTCCTCAGAGAAAAACAATGCCATAGAAACATTTTTTTTCTGAAAACTCGTTTCCTCATAACCATCAGGTCCTTTTTAAAAAATAGCATAATGTGATGAAGTTCACTATTTGCCATAATGGTTTTCATAAGCTGTTGTTGTGTAATGATTCTAAAGTATATGAAAGTTTGTTCATTTTCATTAAGTTATGGCAAATAATGAACTTTATCACATTATGCTAATTTTTTAAAAAGGACCTTATGTTGCAATGAGTTTTTAGGGGGAAAAAACGTGTCTGACAGTGGGGCTCAGCCCTGTTCATGTCTAGGACCCCCAGAATTATCTGTATTTTGCCATAAATATAAATTTCAAAGTTTAAAGAAGAACGGAAGATCGGAGCTCACAACTTTTTTTTTTTACGTTTATTATCTTTTCCCATGAAGTTTTCAGAAGGTTCCCCACACACGTCATATTTGCCATAAACAATTAAAGGACAGATTAGGTTGCATGTCTGTCAAATGCGACGTAAATTTGTGGCAAGACAAACATTGAAAGCTCTTGGCAATGAAGGGAAAATCTAAACGTATGTCATATGTAGATGAGCAAATCGGCAAAACAATCACATGAAGTCAGTTGTTCATGAGTTGATGTACTACTGTATATGATGTATAATATTAGGAGCTCTCCTCATGTCATGTGGATGCCATTTTTTCCTCACATATTGAATTATTATGGCTTTGTTGCCTTTTATTTTATTATTATGAATTATTGGTTAATAATAATAATTTATGTATTTATTTATTATCATTTTTCTGCATTAAAACATCATATAGGTGCACATTGCCCATAAAGGACTAAGCTTACACAAAAACAAAGAACCAAAAATAAGCTGCACAACCTCAACATGTACTTTTGGTGGATGATAAATTAAGAACCAACAGCGAAAGACACAAGACAGTATACACATGTATTGAATAGTATGTTTTATAAAAGGCGCCTTGGATATTAAGCTAATACTAATTAGTGAGCCTACTGTACTAAGGATTTCCTAAGTAAAGACAAATGAAAGATTATATTGGAAAATCCATTTACATACATTGAAAATGGGACAGATTCTAGCTCAGATTGAAAGGTACAGCAATGTCATAGACTCTAATCCTAATTTACTGTCGTAAAACTTCATATTGTCATATAGCAGAAAAAATACTTTCCAGCCGCATCACATGGTATTAGATTATTCATAGGGAGAGAGTTAACGCTGAGGATTTTATGGTGTGGTTGGCTATGGCATCCTGCTCTTTCTGACATGAACCTGCCCTCTTTGAGACCAAAACTACTACAATGATCTATTCATTTTATTGTCCACCTTCCACCCTAACCTGATAGCAGTCTCTGGTTCATTCTGTTCATTCTGTCATTCTTCAGTGTGTTCTTTTTGATGAGGATAAGCGGGTGTCCTCGATTACGCTGCTCTGTGTTCACGCTGCTGCTCTGTGTTCAGAGCAGCCGCTGGCGGCTGCTGTTAATCTGCAAGACGATGATATACGTATCGTAGGCGTAGATGAGCCCATTGACCAGGCCAAACAGAGCACCTGCGAGGCCGACCCTGTCCACAACACCGTCGTAACGAACCAACATGACGACAGAGCTGATGAAGTACGCTATGCTGTGGACGACGGCACGGGAGAAATCCTGCCAGATCCATCTGGACTGCCGGTCAAGGTCTTTTATGTCCAGCATGAAGATCACAAAAAAGACGGAGAAGACCAATGCAACGATGGGCACCCAGAGCCACCTTCCAAACCACGAGTCAGCATAGCAGATGAGAACGATGAGGCTCAGGACTATTTCTGCCAGGAGAACAAGTCCCTTCTCAGTCCTAACGCAACTCATGGCTTTGTCCTGGATGCTGGCCTCAGGCTCGGCAGTGGTTGCAGTCTCATCAGCCATTGTGTTACTGAATACAGAATGCTATATCTTCTCAGTGGCTGTAGTTCAGAGTGGATTCTTTAACAATATGTGTAGAGCTGTCTTCTCAGAGGCTGTATACCTCAGTGTGGCTTCTACCTGCTTCGCTCTGCTTGTTATGCTTCTACTTCCCCATTCAGAGTTTCTATTTAGAGTTGTTACGGTAGTGGTTAAACGGATATTTGTACACATGTAGTGTGTGACTACTTAATTGTTTTAATATATATCTTTTACAAGGTGGGTCTGTAATTTTTTCATGTTTACACATCGATTTCAGCGGTGCTCTGGTATATATGAAGATTCTGCCTGTGCTATTACAGTAACTCATTTTGGATTAAATAAAGTGGGGAAAAACAATTCCAGTGCAATTGTAGACAATGAGCGTTTTTTCCTTTTTGATGCCAGGAATTTCAGCCTTCTCCTATGCACCTGTCATAGTATGTGTGCAACAAGTGTTTCTCCTATTGCAAAATAAAATAAAAATCTCCTTTCTCCTCTCCTGAAATGAGTCTTTCTGTTTGCACACACACACACACACACACACACACACGCTAAAAGGTGAACATAGGAGGCTCCTGGCACCCCTCAAAGATAAAGCATTTGAGAAACGTCAGACGTTCAATGCCAAACATGTTCTTCAGAGAGAGATGGCAGAAGGCAACATTCTTTAGCTTGCCATCCTGGCAGGCGGTCAGGCTAATGCGTTTAGAAAAGCTACAGGCGGCTTTCTTTGGCCAGAATCCCCAGGGAAGGTCAACACACACGCACGTGTGTGTGTGCGCACGCACGCACGCACACACACACACACAGTCTGACCCACTTAGCCATTGGCATCCTGCCAAGTTGCCATGGGGACTATCCCCCCATCCCTCTGGGGCCCAGCGCTGGGACACACTCTCACTGTCTCTACTAGTGATTGTCCATCACTACATTTTGGACCAATATCGGTTGACTATGGATTTTATAATCTTTGAGTAACAACAGACATTGGTTCAGCTGTCCTGTTTTCCAAAATGTCAGAATAGGCCTTGAATAATTAAAGGACCACTTCACCTCCTCCCTCTATCATGAGTAAGCAATTAAGTGGAAGCAGAGCCTCCTCCCCAACTTGGCTCCTTACAGTTATTTACGCACAGCTTGTTGCTCGCAAAAAATAAAATGTAAAGATATTCTAAAATATGCTGTATCTTTCCGATTTCAGGAGGTGCGGTTCCAGACTCTATGGGCATGTTCAGAAATTGCGCACTGTGGAACACAAACTAATAGATGAATGCGCTTTGGTGCGGTATAGCTTTTGGAGAGTGGGGAATAGTTGTCTGGCTGTGGAAGACTATTCCCTAAGTCAGTGGTTTTTTACCTTTTTATACCAAGGCCCACTATTTATTCTGCATGGACCATGCAATGGACCCCTAAGAATCCATTTTGTATCATTTTATAAGGCCGGGACTTATAGCGCGTTAATTGAGACTAATTAATTACAGAAAATATAGCGCGTTATAAAAAATAACGCATTTATTCGCACCTTTTCTTTATCCACCATTGGAACGGAACGTTTGTCACTGATGGCCCATTCACACCATTGAAGTGGAACGTTTCTCACTGTATCACCGTTTCACACCTACCCAATATGCTAACGCACACGGAAGCGGCAGTCCACCCGGAGTCACGACATTGAGGAGTCAGAAACTGAGCGCTTGAGCGCTGTTCAAATGGCCTGAATAGGGACAAACTGCAGTTGAAGTCAACGTAGAAGAATCGCCATTGGTCTACTAGCTCTATGGAGTAAACGTCACTCAGTCTATACTCTAAAGCTCCGTCCGCCTCCTCGTCCTCTTCCCCCGCAGCAAAAACAAAACAAAACAACTCACAACATGAACGACAAACCAGATGAGCAAGCATTACTCGGCCCCGTTGATGGCAAATTTAGATTTAAGCAAAGAACGGATGGAAGCGTGGACAAAAAGGCAGTTTATGCAACAAAGAATGTGCATACCATCGCAGCAGTTCGAGCCTCAAATCACATCCAACATGTTGGAGCTAGTGTATTTACTGTCCCCGTTTCGTAGAAATCTATGTAGAAGAGCCACCATTGGACGAACCCCGTGAAGAGAAGGGAGCTTGGGTAAGTCTTTCTGCATTCTGGCTAGTACCAGAGCGACGTTGAGGTGTCCGACATTCAATGGCTTGAATAGGGACAAACTGGAGTTGGCGACCGGCGCTCATCAGTGCAGCTGGAGTCGAGTTCATATTGGCTGTAGCTGTGTGTGTGTGTGTGTGTGTGTGTGTGTGTGTGTGTGTGTGTGTGTGTGTGTGTGTGTGTGTGTGTGTGTGTGTGTGTGTGTGTGTGCGTGCGTGTGCTCAGATGATCAACTGACGTGGGCTTTGGGCAAACAAATCCTCCGTGAGCGGTTTGATCATAGTAGCCTAGTTCAGAGTAGTTCACTTCACTGTGTTTATCTGACGCTAAATTGCATGATAATAATGACTGCTAAATGTACGCAAATGTATGCTCCAGAACAATCAGCGCTGTGTGTGTGGCACTGCCTTTCTTACCAGCTAGTCTTCCAAGTACCAGTATTTTATTTATTTTGCCCCAGAGTCAATTATTGTACTGGACTGACTGAGAAATGCTAACGTTTGTACTTGAATTTGGTAAATAAGAAGAAGAAAAAAAGAAAAGAGGAAAGCTTTGGAATTGGGGAATCTTTTTGAATCGAGAATTTAAAAAAAAAATCTAGAAATCTAGTTTTTGGATCGAATCGTGACCCAGAAAATTGATACTGAATTGTATCGTGGGACACCCACAGATTCACAGGCCTAGTATTCAGTTCATTGCTTCACTCATTCAGTTCATTGCTTCACTCATAATATAATAATAATAATAAATTCAGTTCAAAAATGTGCTTTCTCACTTTTCTCAGGTAAATAATAATATGCGATTAAAATGAGATTAATTGAGATTAATTAATTATTGAGCCTCTAATTAATTAGATCAAAATTTTTAATCGAGTCCCACCCCTAATCATTTTACGATCTCAAGAGTTACAGAGCTATAAGTATCCATTCGGTTACAAACTGTCCATCATTTAGCTGGGGACCACCTGGAATCCTCTCAGGAACCACTGGTGGTCCCCAGACCACCTGTTGAAAACCCTTGCCATAAGTATCCTCACAATGCATTTTAACACCAGGCGACAGCGACTACTGGTCATATCCCAAAGTTAAAACAGGTAAGCACATGGACCACCGGGGGTGCCCGGACCACAGACCCTCTGGGGTCCCTGATTACCTTGCCGAGGAGGTCTCAAATCCCTTGACGTTCTCCAGCAGGATGAATCGAGGGGGCGTGGCCAGCCTACAGGAGAAGGGGGAGGCGGTTGTTAAAAAATGCAAAGAGATGCTACAACACTTTGGTCCAACCCAATGTGATATTAATGTCCATGTCAAATGCATCAATCAATCCATCAATCAATGCTGCGATAGGAACTAATGAGCGTGTCACAGTGAGGAGGGAGCGCCTATTGATTTGGAGGATCGGGTGGCTCAAGGAGAGCCTGCCCCGTCACCACATTGACCCATGCAACAGGCCAGCTGTGCCCCACCCCCCTGACCCCCTGTCCCACAGTCCCATCTGTCCCATCTGTCCCCGTAATACTGCACCCAAGACAAGCTATGTCATCCTGCATGTTCTGTCAATATCAGGGCTGGTAACTAATTTGTGCAATGGTAGGATAGTCTCACGTTGCCAGACTGTTGCCTCTCACAATTTTCAAATGCTTCCGTTTTACAGTCAGGAGCAATGGAAAATCTACCATGAGTTATAAATAAAGCCCATATGGAGCCTCCTCCTCACTTCCCTTTAGTCTTTACAGTCGCACAACTTTCTCCTAATAAAACATCTAAGCATATTGAGCTTGTTGCTTAGAAGAAAAGGAAATACAACAATAAATCGTAAAGCTATTCTAAAATATATTTCCGTAAACAGAAATGGGAGTTTCTTTACTCTGATTTTGGGTGGTTTATTGTTCTAGACGGACATTCTGTGAATTAGTGTTTGGTTCATTATACAATTATACAGAGAAAACTTGTTGGTGATGTTAGAGAACTAAACATTTAAAACATTATAGGCTATTGTTATAGACCAATGGTTTTCAACCAGTGGTCTGGGGACCACCAGTGGTCCTTGAGAGGGTTCCAGGTGGTCCGCAGGTAAATTATGGAAACTTGATTAACCAGATGCAACTCTTTGAGTGGACCTAAAATCCAGCCTGTAATTGTGGGGAAAAAACAAAAGAAATCTTTAGGTTTGGGGACTGGGGGGCTAAAATGTTCATCAAATGGCGGTCTGTGTCTCAAATTCTGTATAAATAGTGGGCCCTGGTATGAAAAAGGCTGAAAACAACTGTTAAAGAGATGAAAAGAGACTGATAGAGATGTTGTGTCCATCTTAAAGTTTGCGTTTTTCCCCCCGATATTTTTCAAAAAATTAATTAAATCGGCATGGAATACAGCATTTACTAAGGTCTTTGCCAAAGGCCTTGAACTTTACATACAAACATACTTTGACTCTATCAAAGATTTACTCATCTCAGCAACTGCACCGGCATCTGAAAACCAGCAAGAGACCATCACTGGAACAATACATTGCTCTGTGCGTAGGAAATGATGACTAGCTGGTTACAGAAATACACTGGTGGTAACAAAGAGGGGAAGCCGGTCCACTACTACTACGGACATGAGGTAGAAAACGGACTGTAAAAATGTGCATGATCACATCTAGGGACAAAGGCCAGCTGTACAGACACACAGAAGGACACATTGTAGGACAGAGAGCTGAGTAATGGTGGTTGAGGAGTGTGGCGTCTGACCTTGGAAGAAGACTTAGAATGTAAAGAAAGCTCTTGGTCCTTGGGTCAGCCGTGTCTCCCTGCAAACCGATTCTGTAACAGAGACACGCAGGAATAAGCGCAAAAAAGAAAGGATAGAACACTTGAATACAAGTTATAACAGCATAAAAGTGTGAGCGGTTTTGTGCTTTTGTAGATGGAAAATTAACTGTAATGGTATCCGTCTTTCATTTTTTTTCTATCACACTGCGCACACACACACACACACACCCCCACACACACCCCCACACACACACCCCCACACACACACCCCCACACACACACCCCCACACACCCCCACACACACACACACACACACACACACACACACACACACACACACACACACACACACACACACACACACACACACACACACACACACACACACACACGCACACGCACACACACACAGATGTGAAAACCTACCTAGTGAAGGGTTGGCATGGTGGACTCATCAAAATCATGTCAAATAATAGATTGTTGAACGTATCCAGTGTTATCCCCTGAAAACATAGAAATGAAATACACAGTATTAGGCACAAACAGAGCACCAAGCCTCTGGCATCACACACTAATCCCCTGGATCCAAGGTGTTTCTTCATGGACAATAGAGAGTAGGGTCATCTATTGGGGGATGTTAGAATCTTAACAGAGGTAATACCCCCCTCCCCCCTGTCTTTTTTTTCTCTACACCTAATCCAAGTCATCAATAGCAGATCAATAGCCTATAGCAGGAATAGGCAACCTTTTTGACATGAAGTGCTGTCTCTTTATTTTCTTGATATTTGTTGTGCCATAACATACATAACTGACATTATGTTTAATTATGACACCACAGCAAAATTTCTATCCGATTTTGATTGCTCATACACACAGCAACCTTTATGTTTTCTCTTCTTTTGAACTACTTTATTTCGTATAATTATTATCACTCATTTTTATTACCACTACTTTTTCCAGTCAGAGTTCAAAGAATGTGAGTTTGAATTATGTACAGGATGTAATTTACACATTGAAGAAAAATATTTTCTCTCACACTTGTGCCAGTGATCACCCTCTGAAGTTCCAATATTGACAGCTGTGCCTTCCTGGCCTACAGTATAAGCTCACAAAATTATACAAATTATGTTGTGAGCTTGTAGTCTAGGAGGGGAGGAGCAAAATGGAAACAGACTTGCGTTTTAAAGATGTCTGAGTTACAGAATGATGTAGTGCTTCAACAGTGGTAATTCTCATGTTTGAATCATCTATGGACGTTCCGTGACCGGTGGCACATAAACTCAAGCCAAGCCAGAGTCCATTGACATCATCAGTGCCACACAATAAAAACCATGGGAAGTTGTAGCCATGAAACCACATCCACATTCTAGCTTCATGTCTGCAACATCGCTCCTTCAAACTCTCACTTAGGACTATTCCTGTTTCATCCGTGTTTCCTTTTTTGTGTTTTGAAAAAGAGTTGGTTCCACTAAAATGTGTGCAATACAAACAGGCAGACACTGTGCTCAATAAACCACAACTCACACCTGTGTCAGGGTCTGATACTTTGGTCCTCATGTCTCCCAGGCCGTTTTCCTTTTAGAGCCATTTAGAGTATTTTTTTCTCTTTTTTTGGCTAAAATTGTTTTTAGTAGTAAGATCAAAGTTCCTACTTTTTTAATATGATTAAAAAAAGATTTTAGCCAGAAAACGAAAAAAAAAAAAAAAATACTTTAGATGGCTCTAAAAGGAAAACTGCCTGGGAGACATGAGGAACAAAGTACCTGACCCTGACACACCTTTACTTGAAAACATCGTCTGCACTCTTTCACATGTCTTTTTTTATTAACTCCTTAGGTGCCATTTTGCCAGCCTGTAGCGCTGCCATTTGGTCCAGAGTGCCATTTATATGCATTAATTAATTGATCTATTGATCTCAAAACATAAACAAAATGCAGTCATATACATTTTCTTTCAGAGAAAACTGTGCTTTGTGATCATTAATTTGTAAGTCGCTAATGGTGTTGGTTTAGTGGTGCCACAATTGTAGTTAGTAATAATGTTTCAAATCATTTTAAATATAAGCACTTTAATTTTAAATATCTTTGGGTTGTTTTGCATGCCATCATGTTTGGTGTGGCAGTCAAGGCATTTAGGGGGTCATTGCCCAGATCCGGCCCTGATCGGTAGTAAATCTACATGATCGATTTCAATACTTTTTTGGTTACTTTTCCTGTGCTGCCTGGAGACAGTTGAAAAGGAGCTCCTGTCAATGCTTGCTTTTGCTGTGCAAGCATTGGACCTTTACTCCTTAGTAAAACCTCTGCAGTTACACTTTTACCGTAAACACCTCATTAAAAAGCTGCAGTCACGGGACAGTGTCAGCAGCACAGCGAGGCAAATAAATTAATAAACTTTAACGTTATGGACATGGTAGACAGGATATGCATACTGCTACTACATCAGATGTGTTGTGTCATATAGTCATGTACTGTATGTTTTCTCTTGTTCGCAGAAGCCATAGGGTTAGTCTAGGTCTAGGTCTAGGATACTAGGGGCTCCATTTTCGTTACATGCTAAACCCCTTATCCCAAATCCCAAATTATTTGGAAAACTTTTTGGAATATTTCAACATGACAATGTTCCGCTCCACCCACCCTTGCCCCCATTCAGAGCCGTTGTAGGAGAGTTACAACTTTACAGTCCAATGGCTGTAAAGTGTCAGTGTCAGCTATGGGATGCCGAATAGAACTGGCAGTTGCCAGAATGCACCTGATTCAGACAACAGCAAAAATCCCTTATTACTTGAATTGTAAAGTTTTCACTGTACAATACTTGGCAATACTTGGCTATGGCAAAATCAATTGCGATTAAATATACTTGTCTAAAATTGCTGATATTCGTGCTGCTCTCAACAATGTTGTTAAAACTTGACTGACAATCTCGACGTATGTAAGTGTGTGTCCAACACTCGAGCGCTGTTTTCGCTCCCCTCATTGACAGATGTTGTGGCCCCGCCAACCCTTGCCCCCATTCAGCACTCACCTCTATGGTCTTGGGCCAGAGGGGCGTGTCCGGAAAGTTGTGCCTGTAGATCTCATTGGCTGTAGTGTTCACGTCCACGGCAGCTACCACCTGTGCTGCTACGCTGCTCTCTACAGGGAGACAGACAGAGTTGTGTGAACCTGCACCTGGACTGCAACCTGCACCTGGACTGTTCTGACTGATGATGCGCAATGCATGCATTGACTTGTTGCTTTCTTTCTTATATAGTTGCCAATGTAATGCTGCACATATAAAAGACTGTCCTAATCCTAAGAAATATAATGTCAAATCAGGTTAGATATCCTTATAGTCTAACATGAGAACAAGGTTCAACATAAGGATGGAAAACAAAAAACAAATGTTGTTCCAGTGCAACAGCCTTGTACTTGTACCGGCTTGTATTTTAGCAGTACAGCTTTCCAAAGCTTGGAAAGGGTTATGTATTATACAGTAGGATATACACTATTCTGATTCTGGACATCTCAGACCTGGGTGTCAGTCTTAGCACACACTTATTTTCACTCCATTTTGCACTGATTGAATCGATCAATGAATGAATGAATGCATGAATGCATGAATGAATGAATGAATGAATGAATGAATGAATGAATGAATGAATGAATGAATGAATGAATGAATGAATGAAAAACCACCTTTGTGAGTATCTGCAACTTTCTGAGTTATTATGGCCAGGTCTCCGTGAAATGTAAAAGTCTGAGAAGAACGACTGATGTATAACATCCGGTCAAACACTCTAGTGCAGTGGTCTCTAAAGTAGGGTCCCTGCTAGCTGCAATGCAACTCTAGATTTTTCTTATAATTGGGCTGAATCTAAAGTTGCAATACACTTCATCCGCTCTCAATAAGAGGAATTTTCATCTGCAATCTACCGGTACTTGTATTAAACAAGGCCACAGTTCTTGTTTTATGGCATGTTGTAAAAAGTCAAGATGGTGGCTGGGTGTTTTTGCTTGAGGAATATTTTGGACAGATAGTAGATTATAACATGTCTATGTTGGATTTTTATGGAACAAAAGCTTTGCAGATAGAAAGAGGATAATTCAAGCTTTCCCTACAGCTGCACGATTGGTGAGTTTAACGTTGTTTGATACAAGCAAATCGCAGATGAAAATTGCCGGTATTGAGAGCGGATGAAGTGTACTGCAACTCTAGATTCAGCCCAGTTATAAAACAATCTAGAGTTGCATTGCGGGATACGTCCCGACGACCCCCAACCAGGGGTCCTTGAGAGTTCGAGGGGGTCCCCAACTAAATGGCAACTCTCAGACTTAAATTAACGTGAATTATATTATATAAATTTGGGTTCATGGCATATTCTCAAATGAGAGTCAATGAGTATCAATTGGGGCGTCCTTGACATGAAAACGTCTGTATCCCTGACTGAAACATGGTCTCATGCGAACCAAGTCATGGCTGCTACAAGTTAAAACCAGTAGTCCTTTCCAGGTGGTTCCAGGTGGTCCCCAAGCTAAATGGAAAGTTGAATAACCAGATCTCCTTGAGAGCGCAAAAAAGAAACCAAATTGATCCTTGTGGGTCCATTTGGTTTCATTTTTACGCTCTCAAAGAGTTAAAGTATTCATCTTCTGAATTAGCCCAAGTCTACACAACTAGAGAATGTAGAAGATGAATGGTCATTTTGATCTGTATGTTTGCCTGTTTTGTTTCTCAAATCCAGCCTGGTATTGTGTGGTCAAAAGCAAAAGAAATCATTAGCGTGGCGTCTGTGGGGATAAAATGTCCACAAATGGTGGTCCGTGGTTCAAAGTCTGATTAAATGGTGGGCCCTGGTATGAAAAGGGTTGAAAACCGCTGACTTCACCGCCGAACCCACACCGAACGTCGAGTGCTTACAGCGAGTCTCTCAATGACCCAGTGTAAACACTGGGTCAGGGAGGCTGCTACCACGTTTAGCAAGGCTGAAAATAACCTCCATGTACATTGCGTATGCATAAATTAATAATATACATACCTTTTAAAGCATAATGCATCCCCCCAATCCCACTGTACAGCTCTAAAACCCTGAGAGTGTCCATTGCTGTTGACTTCTGACAGCAGGCTGGCAAAACGTAAATACAATACACGTGTTTCCAGGCGTGCGCCGCTCCGACCAGAAACATCCGCCACGTAGAATGGTTCCGGAGAACTTTGGTTCCGCAAACATCAATAATACAGCAGTGGTTTTCACAAACAGTGGTATTACTTTAGTTCCAAAACCACTGATGGTGGTAGTATAGGGTCAGAAAATGAAGGAGCCTGGTTATTGTATAAGTATAAGATATAAGATTTGAAAATTATATATATATATATATATATATATATATATATATATATATATATATATATATATATATATATATATATATAATATATATATATATATATATATATATATATATATATATATATATATATATATATATATATATATATATATATATATATATATATTCGTCTTTGCCTTTTCTACCCAATTTATTTGTTGTAATAATTAATTATTTCCCAATACATGTGTTGTCACTGCATCCTACTGACTGAGACTCATGCACCTACCGTTAAACAGCACCCACTGGGAGGACATAGAGCCTTCATATACTCCTGTGCTTTAAGTGCTGACAGGTACCATCCCATACAATTAGTTACCATTATTACACTATGTAATTTGTGTTGATCCTCAATTCATTGTCACTGTCTTTATTACTGCTTATCATCTCAAGAGATACTGTATCAATACAAGCTTTAAAAAATATAAATGTTATATTGAGACTTGAGTCGACACTTTCCAGCAATGACATGTTCAAAATGTGTTGGTCTGGCTCCAATTACTGTAACATGCTTGTTATGGTTATAATGATCGGGAGTGACATGCATCTGCTTGTACATTACAGTACTTATAGAATAAATATGATTGTAAACAGTGGTAATGTGGTATAAAGAGATACATCTGTTGTTTTCCTCATTTTGTTCTATTCTAGATCTACTTAAGGTGTTCTTGTGACTCTTGTGATCATCGCTCGCCATTTTTAGAGCAGTGGTTCCCAAACTGGCGTCTGGGGACCACCAAGGGGTTCCAGGATGCAGCAGCATCAGTGGCCAAATACTGTATAGACTAGAGCCTATGTAAATGTAGGACTCCTTGGCATGAGAAGTATATCATTGAGTTAAAGGGACACTCTCGGAGCCTTATTCAAAATTCACAACAATGGTACATGAATGAATGAATGAATGAATGAATGAATGAATGAATGAATGAATGAATGAATGAATGAATGAATGAATGAATGAATGAATGAATGAATTTTTTATTGACAGAGATGAGAGTTACAGTACAACTCAAGTATACACTGCAACAAAACTGATAACAGCTTGGAGAATTACAGTACAATTCAAGTACAACTACATAAAATCTGACAGAGCTGATTGGACACACTCAGGCCTGGACTGGGAGCTCAAAACGTACCGGGCAATTTTGTCTCAGAGCGGCCCTCTGGAGACCCTTATAATGTTAGTTAGTTAGTTTTAGTTAACTATAAAAACCCTGCAATAGGCAGTCTCATTTGAAGAGGACAGAGGGCCGCCAGCACTGATTCGTGGGCCGGTTTTGTGCAGATTTTTTTTTAAATTAAAACACGACATTAACGGCCCCCGGGGGGGTCGGCCCACCGGGAAAATGCCCTGTATGCCAGACTGTCAGTCCACCCAATCCTCCTCCTCCTCCTCTTGCACCTCCTCCTCCTCCTCCTCCTCCTCCCCCTGCACCTCCTCCTCCTCCTCCTCCTCCTGCACCTCCTCCTCCTGCACCTCCTGCACCTCCTCCTCCCCCTCCTCCTCCTCCTCCTCCTCTTGCGCCTCCTCCTGCTCCTCCTCCTGCACCACCTCCTCCTCCTCCTCCTCCTGCACCTCCTCCTCCTCCTCCACCTCCTGCAACTCCTCCTCCTCCTCCTGCACCTCCTCCTCCTCTTGCACCTCCTCCTCCTCCTCCTCCTGCACCTCCTCCTCCTCCTCCACCTCCTGCACCTCCTCCTCCTCCACCACCTCCTGCACCTCCTCCTCCTCCTGCACCTCCTCCTCCTGCACCTCCTCCTCCACCTCCTCCTCCTCCTCCTCCTCCTGCACCTCCTCCTCCTCCTGCACCTCCTCCTCCTCCTCCACCTCCTCCCCCCCCTGCACCTCCTCCTCCTCCTCCTCCTGCACCTCCTCCTCCTCCTCCTCCAACTCCACCTCCAACTCCACCTCCTGCACCTCCTCCTCCTCCTGCACCTCCTCCTCCTGCACCTCCCCCTCCTCCACCTCCTGCACCTCCTCCTCCTGCACCTCCTCCTCCACCTCCTCCTGCACCTCCTCCTCCTCCTGCACCTCCTCCTCCCCCTGCACCTCCTCCTCCTCCTCCTCCTGCACCTCCTCCTGCACCTCCTCCTCCTGCACCTCCTCCTCCTCCTCCTCCACCTCCTGCACCTCCTCCTCCTCCTCCTGCACCTCCTCCTCCTGCACCTCCTCCTCCACCTCCTGCACCTCCTCCTCCTGCACCTCCTCCTCCACCTCCTCCTGCACCTCCTCCTCCTGCACCTCCTCCTCCTCCTGCACCTCCTCCTCCTCCTCCTGCACCTCCTCCTCCTCCTCCTGCACCTCCTCCTCCTGCACCTCCTGCACCTCCTGCACCTCCTCCTCCTGCACCTCCTCCTCCTCCTGCACCTCCTCCTCCTCCTCCTGCACCTCCTCCTCCTGCACCTCCTGCTCCTCCTGCACCTCCTCCTCCTGCACCTCCTCCTCCTCCTGCACCTCCTCCTCCTGCACCTCCTCCTCCACCTCCTCCTGCACCTCCTCCTCCTCCTGCACCTCCTCCTCCCCCTGCACCTCCTCCTCCTCCTCCTCCTGCACCTCCTCCTCCTCCTCCTCCTCCTGCACCTCCTCCTCCTGCACCTCCTCCTCCTCCTCCTGCACCTCCTCCTCCTGCACCTCCTCCTCCTCCTGCACCTCCTCCTCCTCCTCCTCCTGCACCTCCTCCTCCACCTCCTCCTGCACCTCCTCCTCCTCCTGCACCTCCTGCACCTCCTCCTGCACCTCCTCCTGCACCTCCTCCTGCACCTCCTCCTGCACCTCCTCCTCCTGCACCTCCTCCTCCCCCTGCACCTCCTCCTCCTCCTCCTCCTCCTGCTCCTCCTCCTCCTGCACCTCCTCCTCCTGCACCTCCTCCTCCTGCACCTCCTCCTCCTCCTCCTGCACCTCCTCCTCCTGCACCTCCTCCTCCTCCTGCACCTCCTCCTCCTCCTCCTCCTGCACCTCCTCCTCCACCTCCTCCTGCACCTCCTCCTCCTCCTGCACCTCCTGCACCTCCTCCTCCACCTCCTGCACCTCCTCCTCCACCTCCTCCTGCACCTCCTCCTCCTCCTGCACCTCCTGCCTCCTCCTCCTCCTGCACCTCCTGCACCTCCTCCTCCACCTCCTGCACCTCCTCCTCCTGCACCTCCTCCTCCTCCTGCACCTCCTCCTCCTCCTCCTCCTGCACCTCCTCCTCCACCTCCTCCTGCACCTCCTCCTCCTCCTGCACCTCCTGCACCTCCTCCTCCACCTCCTGCACCTCCTCCTCCTCCTGCACCTCCTCCTCCTCCACCTCCTGCACCTCCTCCTCCACCTCCTGCACCTCCTCCTCCTCCTCCTGCACCTCCTCCTCCTGCACCTCCTCCTCCACCTCCTGCACCTCCTCCTCCTGCACCTCCTCCTCCACCTCCTCCTGCACCTCCTCCTCCTGCACCTCCTCCTCCTCCTGCACCTCCTCCTCCTCCTCCTGCACCTCCTCCTCCTCCTGCACCTCCTCCTCCTGCACCTCCTGCACCTCCTGCACCTCCTCCACCTCCTGCACCTCCTCCTCCTCCTGCACCTCCTCCACCTCCTCCTGCACCTCCTCCTCCTCCTGCACCTCCTCCTCCTCCTCCTGCACCTCCTCCTCCTCCTCCTCCACCTCCTGCACCTCCTCCTCCTGCACCTCCTCCTCCTGCACCTCCTCCTCTTCCTGCACCTCCTCCTCTTCCTGCACCTCCTCCTTCAGATGCTCCATTCGTACGTGCCCACAGAATTATGGCGATGATTATGGCGACCAACAGGGCCGGATCTAGAGGGGGGCAGGGGGGGGGGATCATCTGGTTAACCAACTTTCCATTAGTTGAGGACCACCTGGAAGTTGGAACCCTCTCAAGGACCACTGGTGGTCCCTGGACCATATGTTGAAAACCCCTGATCTAGGATCATACGTATGGGGAAATTATTGTTCATTTCTTTTTAAAGATTTCCTGGCAAGATTGCATGTGGTTCAAGCAGTTCAAGTCATGTAGACCATGTAGACCTCCTGCACCTCCTCCTCCTCCACCTCCTGCACCTCCTCCTCCTCCTCCTGCACCTCCTCCTCCTGCACCTCCTCCTCCACCTCCTGCACCTCCTCCTCCTGCACCTCCTCCTCCACCTCCTCCTGCACCTCCTCCTCCTGCACCTCCTCCTCCTCCTGCACCTCCTCCTCCTCCTCCTGCACCTCCTCCTCCTCCTGCACCTCCTCCTCCTGCACCTCCTGCACCTCCTGCACCTCCTCCACCTCCTGCACCTCCTCCTCCTCCTGCACCTCCTCCACCTCCTCCTGCACCTCCTCCTCCTCCTGCACCTCCTCCTCCTCCTCCTGCACCTCCTCCTCCTCCTCCTCCAGCTCCTGCACCTCCTCCTCCTGCACCTCCTCCTCCTGCACCTCCTCCTCTTCCTGCACCTCCTCCTCTTCCTGCACCTCCTCCTTCAGATGCTCCATTCGTACGTGCCCACAGAATTATGGCGATGATTATGGCGACCAACAGGCCGGATCTAGAGGGGGGCAGGGGGGGGGGATCATCTGGTTAACCAACTTTCCATTAGTTGAGGACCACCTGGAAGTTGGAACCCTCTCAAGGACCACTGGTGGTCCCTGGACCATATGTTGAAAACCCCTGATCTAGGATCATACGTATGGGGAAATTATTGTTCATTTCTTTTTAAAGATTTCCTGGCAAGATTGCATGTGGTTCAAGCAGTTCAAGTCATGTAGACCAGGATATTGGACTACAGAATGCCTCTCAACCTGGTGTGCCCTATAGCAGGTCATTATAGGTAGAGTTCTGAAATGAAAATTCTATCTAAAGCGTTCCCAAAGTGTAATACCTTACTAAATTATACATGACATAGTTAGGAATAGGAACAAATTGTTCCCCATAGATCTGTAACTCAGAGAGTGCACAAATGGAACCGTCTGTGTCCCCTCAAGATTTTTTTCTTCGTTGAAATATAAGTTGGGGGTCCCAGAGATTGAAATGCAAATGCACCTAATGCATAATGCATGCGAAACTGGGGTTCCATGAAATAAATATCGGAATCACTGCTCTACGTATAAACATCTTGTGTCACATTATGCTCAAATGGGGATCCATGCACGGCCTAATAAATGTCGATTTGGGGGTCTTTGGTATGAAAAGCTGTGGGAATCACAATCATCTAAAGGCCAGCTATGGCTCCTGCACCTCCTCCTCCTCCTGCACCTCCTCCTCCTGCACCTCCTCCTCCACCTCCTCCTGCACCTCCTCCTCCTCCTGCACCTCCTCCTCCCCCTGCACCTCCTCCTCCTCCTCCTCCTGCACCTCCTCCTCCTCCTCCTCCTCCTCCTCCTCCTGCACCTCCTCCTCCTGCACCTCCTCCTCCTGCACCTCCTCCTCCTCCTCCTGCACCTCCTCCTCCTGCACCTCCTCCTGCACCTCCTCCTCCTCCTCCTCCTGCACCTCCTCCTCCACCTCCTCCTGCACCTCCTGCACCTCCTCCTGCACCTCCTCCTGCACCTCCTCCTGCACCTCCTCCTCCTCCTGCACCTCCTCCTCCCCCTGCACCTCCTCCTCCTCCTCCTCCTCCTCCTCCTCCTCCTGCACCTCCTCCTCCTGCACCTCCTCCTCCTGCACCTCCTCCTCCTCCTCCTGCACCTCCTCCTCCTGCACCTCCTCCTCCTCCTGCACCTCCTCCTCCTCCTCCTCCTGCACCTCCTCCTCCACCTCCTCCTGCACCTCCTCCTCCTCCTGCACCTCCTGCACCTCCTCCTCCACCTCCTGCACCTCCTCCTCCTGCACCTCCTCCTCCTCCTGCACCTCCTCCTCCTCCTCCTCCTGCACCTCCTCCTCCACCTCCTCCTGCACCTCCTCCTCCTCCTGCACCTCCTGCACCTCCTCCTCCACCTCCTGCACCTCCTCCTCCTCCTGCACCTCCTCCTCCTCCACCTCCTGCACCTCCTCCTCCTCCTCCTGCACCTCCTCCTCCTGCACCTCCTCCTCCACCTCCTGCACCTCCTCCTCCTGCACCTCCTCCTCCACCTCCTCCTGCACCTCCTCCTCCTGCACCTCCTCCTCCTCCTGCACCTCCTCCTCCTCCTCCTGCACCTCCTCCTCCTCCTGCACCTCCTCCTCCTGCACCTCCTGCACCTCCTGCACCTCCTCCACCTCCTGCACCTCCTCCTCCTCCTGCACCTCCTCCACCTCCTCCTGCACCTCCTCCTCCTCCTGCACCTCCTCCTCCTCCTCCTGCACCTCCTCCTCCTCCTCCTCCACCTCCTCCTCCTGCACCTCCTCCTCCTGCACCTCCTCCTCTTCCTGCACCTCCTCCTCAGATGCACCTCCTCTCCTCTTCCTGCTCCTCCTCCTCAGATGCTCCATTCGTACGTGCCCACAGAATTATGGCGATGATTATGGCGACCAACAGGGCCGGATCTAGAGGGGGGCAGGGGGGGGGGGGCACGGCCCACCCAAACGTGCATCCTTCCTAGTCAATGAAAGGTAATACCAGTGGTCTGGGGACCACCAGTGGTCCTTGAAAGAGTTCCAGGTGGTCTGCAGCTAAAAATGAAACCAAATGCACCCTTGCGGGGGTCTGTGGGGCTGAAATGTCCTCAAATGGTGGTCCGTGGCTCAAATGTCGGATAAACAGTGGGCCCTGGTGTCAAAAAGGTGGAAAACCACTGCTTCATATGAAAAAAATTGGAGGTGACCACACTGCCAACCTTCCAGCCTATCCTAGTAGGGCTGGCTAAATCCGGCCCTGACGACCACACACACACACACACACACACACACACACACACACACACACACGCACGCACGCACGCACGCACGCACGCATGCACACAGTGCAGCTAGTCCACTCTGCTGCTTTTATAGTTCCAGTAGATTCTCCCAGCACACATCGTGGAATGTATACTGTAGAAGATGATCCCCATGGTGGCAGCATGATGTGTCCCAGAGCGAGTTCGGCCCTTTCTCCTTGAAATGCTGCACGGCAGGATACCCCCCTCTGCCCCCCCCCGCCCCGACAGTACTGATACTACAGCCTTTAATTAACCATGGTGATGTCGTTAACACTAACAGAACTGTGAAGAACTACTAGAACTACTACACCACCAGAGGTGGAAAGTACTTGCCTGACGCTCTGAATTATCATTTCGTTTCACTTCATTATTCAGTCTGAAAGCCCTACTAGTTAAGCATACACTTGTTTACAATAGTGGCCAACTTGTTCATTTCATTTAGGCATTCAAATACATAGAAAACAACTACTTCAGTGAAGTAAGAAGCAGCAAAGCATGGAGGTAAAATCATATAGTGGAGGTAAAAAGGGAAAAGAGAAATGTATAAAGAGGAGAGGGGGGTGGGTGGAGGGAGCATTATTTAGGCATTCATCATCAAACGCTCTTCAACCAGAGCAACTTAAAAGCAATCATAACATGCAGTCCGCATCAATATATGACAGTGGTTTTCAACCTTTTTGGCCCACTATTTATTCAGCATTTGAGCCGCACGGACTACCATTTGAGGACATTTTAGACCCACATACCACAAAACAAAAGATTTCTTTTACTTTTGTCCACAATATCAGGCTGGATTTGGGAAACAATACAGGCAAATACAGATCAAAATGACCAATAATCTTCCACATTCTCTAGTTGTGTAGACTTTGGGCTAATTCAGATGATGAATATTTTAACTCTTGTGTGAGTGTAAACATGAAACCAAATTGACCCGTAAGCGTCCATTTGGCTTCATGTTTACGCTCTCAAGAGTTACATCTGGTTAACCAACTTTCCATTAGTTGAGGACCACCTGGAAGTTGGAACCCTCTCAAGGACCACTGGTGGTCCCTGGACCATATGTTGAAAACCCCTGATCTAGGATCATACGTATGGGGAAATTATTGTTCATTTCTTTTTAAAGATTTCCTGGCAAGATTGCATGTGGTTCAAGCAGTTCAAGTCATGTAGACCAGGATATTGGACTACAGAATGCCTCTCAACCTGGTGTGCCCTATAGCAGGTCATTATAGGTAGAGTTCTGAAATGAAAATTCTATCTAAAGCGTTCCCAAAGTGTAATACCTTACTAAATTATACATGACATAGTTAGGAATAGGAACAAATTGTTCCCCATAGATCTGTAACTCAGAGAGTGCACAAATGGAACCGTCTGTGTCCCCTCAAGATTTTTTTCTTCGTTGAAATATAAGTTGGGGGTCCCAGAGATTGAAATGCAAATGCACCTAATGCATAATGCATGCGAAACTGGGGTTCCATGAAATAAATATCGGAATCACTGCTCTACGTATAAACATCTTGTGTCACATTATGCTCAAATGGGGATCCATGCACGGCCTAATAAATGTCGATTTGGGGGTCTTTGGTATGAAAAGCTGTGGGAATCACAATCATCTAAAGGCCAGCTATGGCTCCTGTCTCTCATCGGTCACAACAGCCACGGTGGCCTAGTAGGGGATATGGACGGATGGAGGGCACATGCAGTTCAATGGCATTCCTCGCTTTGTGAGTGGGAAACACCCCAGGAACAATAGCTGCTAGACGGAATGGGAGAAAGAGAGAGAGAGGTGCAATGCAGGGAAAGCCTGTTCACTGTGTGTGTGTGTGTGTGTGTGTGTGTGTGTGTGTGTGTGTGTGTGTGTGTGTGTGAGTGTGTGTGTGTGTGTGTGTGTGTGTGGTGTGTGTGTGTGTGTGTGTGTGTGTGTGTGTGTGTGTGTGTGTGTGTGTGTGTGTGTGTGTGTACCCCATCCATGTATGGCAGCCAGAGCCAGCCAGCCAGGGATGGATGGACCACTCCTACAGGCTCCCACACGCGTCACTCATCCTCATCCTCATCCTCACACACACACACACACACACACACACACACACACACACACACACACACACACACACACACACACACACACACACACACTCTCTCTCTCTCTCTCTCTCTCTCTCTCTCTCTCTCTCTCTCTCTCTCTCTCTCTCTCCCTCTCTCTCTTTCGCTGCACCGTTATGTCATTTGCATGGGGGGGGGGGGGGGATTCATCGAGGCTGGGGGGGTGGGTGTTGGAGTATAAGAACCGAGGCGGGACCTACAGCGGAGCTCTCGCTAGTGGTGGGACGGGACGGTCCATGTTGTGATTTGTTCGGAGGAATAACTTTGGGAAAAGGGAATTTAAGGAACTGGTGGTGAGCAGCAGCAGCAACAAAGCAGATCTCTCACAAACGGATTTGTAGGCAAATAATAATAATCGCGATGATGATGAGCAGCACCAGCCGGACCAGCAGCAGACCGTCAGCCTCTTCTTCCTCCTCCTCCTACGCCAGGATGTTCGGCGGAGGTTCTGCGGGCTCTCGGTCCACCTACTCCGCCTCCTCCAGCCGCCAGTACTCCAGCCCGGTGCGAGCCTCCTCCTCCTCCCGCATGTCCTACAGCCTCTCCTCGGCTCCCCACATCTCCTCCTCCAAGACGGTGCGGCTGCGGTCGTCCGGGGGTCTCGGTAGTGCCGGTGGCGGTCTCCGGGTCGGGGCCGGCGGGGGGGACACCGTGGTGGACTTCGCCCTGCAGGACGCCATCAACACGGAGTTCCGCGCCAACAGGACCAACGAGAAGGCGGAGATGATGCACCTGAACGACCGCTTCGCCAGCTACATCGATAAGGTGCTCCCCATCATGATGGGTGATGATGTGTAACCTACTGAAAGTGAAATAGTATCGTTTTGTTTCTTTTGCAACTCCCCCCACACACTCTCCTTGGGCCTACTTTACGAACGGATTTTCCTTTCTCCTTTTTTCTTCTTCCTTTTCGTAGGACGGGACAGTATTGGGAGCCACACAAACAGGCAGATGTGTGTGGGTGTGGCAGCATGGCCTCTATTATGCTCTTAAAAGAGAATTCCACCCATTTTCAACATCAGACATTAGTCTAATCATGTTTATAGGCTACCATAGAGTTCTGTGGAAATCATCAAAAAAGACGCCTCTCTGTGTTTGTCAAAGAACAGGGCGCTTTTATATTATACAACAACAAAACGTATATTAATGACCTACAGTCTCTAATTTTTGAGCATGGGTGGAATTCCCCTTTGAGCCCTGACTACAAGCTCACAGCAGCAAATGGCACTATGGTGTGAGCTTTAGCTTGTATAAATCTGTTATTTTCACTTTAGTTTCTTAAAAAAAAACACATTTCATAATATTTCTGGAATCAAAACAGGGATTATATTGGAAATTTAGTAAATATATAAGAAAGGCACACAGCAGGCCTACTTCATAATGTGTGCATTGATGATTGAACTTTTTTAATCTATATTGTTTAATATTGCTTTAAGTTGACTAGTTGACTGAATTTGTCATGGTCCATATGGTTTAGAATTGTTTTAAAGGAGAATTCCACCCATTTTCAACATTTTACTGTACCTTAGAGATGTTGTGTGGACATTATAAAAATGCCCCCCCCCCCATCTCCTAAAATGGATGTCTCAAAGAAATCATTAACATGGTGAAACATAGTTATGTTTTTTTTTTTAAATGATTTTTAGGACCTTTCTTCCAAGGGTGTATTTGTACGCTCTACCCTTCCCGCTTCCTCTTTAAAATGTTGTAGTATAATAAAAGCACAGTCATTTGTGAGAAAAAAATGTGATATATATTTGATATATCAAATCGCAGCATAATTAAGAATCGATTCAGAACCCTAAATATCATTATTGTATCGTATCTTGAGGTAAGTGAATCGTTCCACCCCTACCACCACCACCACCACCACCACCACCACCACCACCACCTGTCCTGAACACGAAGCAGTGGCGTTTCTAAACAATTTGAAGCCCTAGGCAAGATTTTCCCTGGAGCCCCCCCTTACCAAATGGACCCTTACGGGTCCATTTGGTAAGGGGGGGCTCCAGGGAAAATCTCCTGTAAAATGGTGCATGCCAAGAGATAAAATTATTAACTACTTAACTACTACTACTTATTGTTAAACTAAAGAACATATTATGTGTGTGTGTGTGTGTGTGTGTGTGTGTGTGTGTGTGTGTGTGTGTGTGTGTGTGTGTGTGTGTGTGTGTGTGTGTGTGTGTGTGTGTGTTTTAAATGTTCAATGCCAGTTATAGAGGACACCTATAATGTATTTATCCATACGAGGCTTATTAGACTGGGATGCTTTTAAAGCATGTCTGGTGGTTGCCCCCCTCCCCTCATGGTCGCCCCCTCCCCTCATGACACCCTAGGCAACTGCCTACTAGTCTACCTAATGGCATGCGTGGTCTTTCAGCAGCCAGTGTTCTGCTACAGCGTTTCTTATATCAGACTTTGTTCCGGCTGTGTGTACCAACAACATAAAGGTGCGCTTCCTGGAGCAGCAGAACAAGGCCCTGAGTGCAGAGCTGGAGTCGCTGCGCGGCGCAGGGATGAAGAACCGCATCCCCGACCTGTATGAGGAGGAGCTGCGCGAGCTGCGCAGGCAGGTGGACCAGCTCACCAGCGACAAGGGCCGCGCAGAGGTGGACCGCGACAACCTGGGAGACGACATCGAGCGCCTCCGGCAAAAGTAAGGATGATCAATGCGATTTAGTGCTTGGTTAGTGAAAAGTACTGCATGCACCTGGATTGGATGGAATGGATGTATAGGTTTGGACCACTACTTTACACTACACAGGCCTAATCTATTTGCAAAAAAAGCCGATCTACAACTTATACATTCACTAATGTCCCCCCAGCATCCGGATCAAGTTGTTAAACAATTTCTTTTTTATTGATCATTTAGTTTAACAAAGAACATTTAGAATGTACTACATTTAGAATGTAGTAGTCTATAGTCTATAGGCCTATAAACCACCCAAAGCATCCTCCTAATTGATTCATTTAGGCCAGGGGTTTTCAACAGGAGGTCCAGGGACCACCAGTGGTCCCCAAGAGGAGTCCAGGTGGTCCCCAGCTAAATGATGGACAGTTGGTAACCAAATGGACCCTTATAGATCTGTAACTCTTGAGAGCATTACAATGAAACCAAATGGACCCTTACAGGTCCATTTGGTTCATTTTACTCTCTCAAGAGTTAAATTATATTTAAACATCTGAATTACTTAATTTTCTAGAATCTACACAATTAGAAGATGTAGAAGAATTGTTATTTTAACCAATATTTTGTCAGTTTATTTCTCCTAAATTCTGGACAAAAACTTGCTTTTGGGTCAGAGAGATTAAACTCGACATCAAGGGTGGTCAGTTTGGTTGGTGCTTGGTTAAAATGCTGAATAAATGGTGGGCCCTGGTATGAAAAGGTTGAAAACCACTCATTTAGGCCTATACAATTTAATTTAGCCTATAGCCCAATTCATGCTCAAAATGTATGCTCAAAATGTACTGTATGTTGAAAATACTATTCATTAAAAGGTATTACTAAATGTACTTTCATTCATTCATTCATTCATTCATTCATTCATTCATTCATTCATTCATTCATTCATTCATTCATTCATTCATTCATTCATTCATCAGACTGCTAAATTGTCTCCCCAGACGTGTAAAAGTCTATTGTTATTATCCCAAGCTGCCCTCTGCACTCGATATACTGTATGTGTTCATTCATGTACTGGAACTCCTGAGACAAACACTGTACAGTGTGTGGGCTGTTGTTTGTTTCAGTAAGAGCCAAGACTTCCCATGCGTGTTTCTCATTCTCAAATAGCTTTCAAATGAGCTCATTCTGCATGGCACAATTCCACATAATTACAGTCTATATGCATGCAGCACAGGATTGTATATTTTGGTCAGGACTCAGGATCAGTCACATCTCCCTTATCAATTAAAATCAACATATACATACAAATATATTTATTTAAATATTTATACATTTAACCTATAGTCAAATGACCCGTGGTTGCCGCAGGCTGTGTTTTGTTGTCATTGTTGTGGTTAAATGTGTAGTGTAATGATTCCATGGAGAGATATTTTGCTGGCATGTCAGAACAGGGCTGTCCCTCATGCACAGTACTGAGCAGCAGTGGGGCGTGGCAGCATTATGTAATTCTCTCCGTCTGCCTTGTTCTTTCTTCCAGGCTGCAAGAGGAGATGATGCAGAAGGAGGAGGCAGAGCACAACCTGCATGCATTCAGACAGGTATATAGTTAAAATATGATATTTCTATTTAGGTTATTTGCTTTCCCCCCCCCCCCCCCCCCCCCCCCCCCCCCCCCAACCTTTTTCATACCAGGTCCCACTATTTTTTCTCTATCTTAACCACGGACCACTATTTGATGTTCACTTAAGTTTCTCTGACACAAAACTAAGGATTTTCAAGTTTTGGCCCACAATTTAGGAGAGATAAACTGGCAAAATGTTGGTCTAAATAACAATTCTTCCGCATTTTCTCAATTCTTGAAAATTAAGTCATTCAGATGTTTAAATATAATTTACATATCTGTATGGGTCCATTTGGTTACCAAATGTCCATCATTTAGCTGGGGACCACCTGGAAACCTCTCAGGGACCACTGGTGGTCCCCGGGCCACCTGTTGAAAAACCCTGGCCTAAGAGGTTAGAAAGGCTTCCCCACGGAATGTTGAAGAGGCAAAAGTCTGTTTTGTGAAGCACAGAACCTCACCTTTTATTATTTTATTATTTGTGTACCACCAAGACAGCTCAAGGAAGACTCTTCTACATTGCTGTGATGCAGTGTGACAGCAGTGGGTTTCTTGATATAACATTTTGCAGGCCTATTCTATCACCCCAAGTCTTTATTGTATATGACCATAATACTGGGTACAATCTAAAGGAGACTCTTCAAATCAATAAATGAATAAGTAAATACAACATAAATACAAAATAATAAACCTATTGGCTAGAATAAAATGATGATCATTTGATGTATGTGTCTACTTGTTGCTAAGCATCTCTGCCGTATACAGTAGGTCTTATTTGTGCAGATGGCATCGGTGCGCTGTTTGAGGGAAATGCTCCGGACAATATGGTGCCATTATTGATTTTTAGCTCAGCAGCCTCCCAGGACTTCCCCGTGCAGGCAGGATGTCTCATCTGTCTTCTGGTGTCCTCTGAAGTGGTACCTAGTGTAATGTAATGCCTCTACGCAGAGCCGCCCCCACAGCGCGTGCTGCTAGTCAAGCGATCAATGTGTGTCACAGTACTTGGAAGGAAGGGTAGGAAGCATTGATCGCTTCTTTGAGTTGACGGATGCTGACCGATGGAGTTTACAGAGCCTGAATTGGAAAAGAGTCATCAGTCGCAGTGATGCATCTGAGGTGTGATGTTGTGGAGGATGGATCTGCTTATTGATGGATGCATAAATCAATAACAGATTTTCAAGCTGACAGCCTGTCTTGCCTTGCCTAGAAATGGGGTTTGTGTGGAGAGCAGGGGTGGGCAAGTATTTTTCCCAATGGGCTTTTAGGAAAAGTTTAAGGTAAATTCTCTCTCTACTGTAGAGAAATACTGTCCTTGTTGTGCGACAGCGACAACACTGCCAGAGAAAACAGAAAGGGACATCAGTGTGTTATCCAATCCTATACATAGAGTCACTATGTGGAATCCTTGTATCACACCCTCTTGTCAGTGTTACAGCATGTTACTGTAACAGAACAGCTTTTACTTTACTTTATTGGTTTATTTAGACGGGACAATGCATATTAATGAACATTACAAAAAGAATAGTGCAATGTAAATATGCCAGACTCAGCAGAGTTGTATTTCAATCCACAGTCCCCGACATCGAACACGAGACAAGTTTAAAGAAAACGAAACATGAAAAGACAGCAATAACAGAGAAAGCAGCTCTTAGTGGAGGCTTTTATTGGCACCTTCTTCCTTGTTAAGTAATTTAAGTGGTTGCTCTATGGTACGTTCACACTGGCAGCTACAAAAGCGCGTTGATGTCAAGCATGTTTTCCCCACATTACCAACAGGACGGTTGGCTTCCATTGACTGGCAGCCTTGTAATATAGCTTTGTGTGGCTGCCAGTCTTGAACGCAGCTTTACTCTTTGGCTTTGCTACTTTGTCTGGACCACGTACGTCGGCTTTCCGTACGGTTCGCCAGGCGGTCGCAAAAAAACATAGTGTACGTATGCCAGCCGGTGTGTCATGGTGTTAAAATGCCGCTCAATAGCCGGCTTTGTCCCGGCTCAACTCTGGGGCAGGAAAGCTGATTCTCCCAACATGCCATTGTTCTTGGGCCGATGAGGAAAGGGGCTTTATTATTAAATGACAAAGCATGCTGTTGTGCAGGAATGTTTTTTTCCCTTCTTCTTCCCCCCCTGTGTGTTTGGTGCACGCGCGTACATGTTGCTGCTGACCGACAGGATGTGTGTTTGTTCATGTGTATGATGAGCCCCTGGCACGGCGGGGCGTGTGGGCCCTCTCTGGGCACATGAGGGCAAGGGGCCACGGACAGTGCACCGATACTGTGCTTGCTGGCGACACACCAGTGCTCCAAGTGGCTGCTTAGGGAATTGCTCTGTCATTGGATGCAGCATGGTTATAACGGTCGGGTCGGACAAACGACACAGTCTAATGGAGCTAAATGTTTTAGACCTGGATTCCTTGATGTTTTTCTTTTTCTGGATTAGATTGCTATGATCTCAATGCATCGGCATGTGTGTGTGTGTGTGTTTGGGTAACAATGGTGGCTGTTCTACAAACTACATAGACTTCTTTATTTTTATTTTAGATTGTTTCGTAATAATATGTTATAGCATAAACATCAGGCAACAGCCTGTCATTTGGTGCAGCAAAAACACTAACAACCCAGCTTTGATGATTATAAATCCCTTTGTTTTAGATTGTTTTGTAGTACTACTAGTAGGCCTACAGCCTAAACATTACAGAGACTTTAGTTGTCACTGTGCAATACTTTAAAACAGATGTTGCACACATATGTACTGTGAAGCCAATAAACCAATAAATGATAACAGCGTTCCTAGATAGACAGGAAAGGCGAGAGAAGGAGGGAGGTGGAGGTTTGTACACTATGGTGCCTGTGAGAGACAGTTTGTGGTTTGGTTCTTCAATTATTTCCTTCCTCCTGTTTTATTGTCTGTTGCCTGGAGATGATAACAGCGTAAGTAGATCAGGATACAGTATCAAACTAATGGTTTTGGAAATTAACCGTAATGGACAGCACCTCGTCTATGGCCGATTAAGCTCCAAGCCTGAGTCATGTTGCGTCACACAGTGAAAATAGCAGACCGTCATCAAGCTCTCAACTCGGCACACTTTTTTCTATGCAACAAAATGTCTCTTTTCTGAAATGTGTCCAAGGGAATATGAAGGCCTAGTGTTTCATTCTCAAGAAAATAGCTAAAATGAATTTATCATTACAGAGTTTTTTAGGTCCTATATTACCCATGCTGTTTGTTATCATCTAAATCAGTGGTTTTCAACCAGTGGTCCGGCCGGGGACCACCAGTGGTCCTTGAGAGAGTTCCAGGTGGTCCCCAGGCTAAATGATGGAAAGTTGGTTAACCAGATATAACTCTTCGCTTGCTTCCTTCTCCTTGTCTTTTTGCACTGGTTTTTTTTAGTATAAGTCCTAATTCATTTTCATCAAGATTAATGGTCTTTTTGATCTGTTTGTTTGACTGTTTTGTTTCCCAAAATCCAGCCTGGGATTGTGGACAAAAACAAAATAAATTGTTATTATTGGGGTCTGTGGGGCTAAAAAAATGTCCTCAAATGGTGGTACGTGGCTCAAATGCTGAATAAATGGTGGGCCTTGGTATCAAAAAGGTTGAAAACCACTGATCTAAATGATACATTGATAAGAAATAATAATGATGTAGGCTTGAATGCATTTTGAGTGGTTTCTGTATAATATACAGTGCAATAACGTACAATATAATCACTTGTGATTGCTTGTTTTTCTCAAATCTGGATTTGATCTCATACAGCTCTTTCAACCCACTTCAACTCCCATTGCTATGTATAAGTATGAGGTCCATAATGATGACAATGAATGACGATGACATGACATTGTGTATTGCAGGATGTGGACAATGCTTCTCTGGCCCGTTTGGATCTGGAGAGGAAGGTGGAATCTCTGCAAGAGGAAATCATCTTCCTCAGGAAGGTCCACGAGGAGGTAGGTACTGTACTCTACCACTCTTGTCAGTGTGGTACTGTTACGTTTAAGGCCCTGATACACCTAGCAATGTTTTGATCAATATCAACAAGCAATTATCAACGCGGACCTTTCTACTTTCATCTTTCTATAGAAAACGGTCAACTCCTGGTTGTTCAGAAAAGTCGGATTATTAGCGCCATCTACTGATCAACATTTCGGAATCCTCCAATCGCAACCCTTCTTGGGGTCACGTGATCCTTTCTCCTAGACTTCCACAGATAAACTTTTCTGAAAACATCGCTGCTGCTTCTCTGCGATGAACAGAAACAAGGATTTTATATTTTTTTTATTCCGCTAAATGAACATTTTGAGTTGGGTGGCAATTGGGTGAAAATTATTCAATGCAAACTAAGGGTGCTTTTGTCTGAGAGTGTACCAAATGGACCCGCTAGGGTCCATTTGGTTCACTTTTGTACACTCTCAGGAAAAAAATTAAAATGGGTGGAATTCAGCTTTTAATGGGACGTGTTGCCTGTTGCCATGTGTCTCATCATGTTGCCCATTAATCTTGACATTGCTAGTTGATATTGATCAAAATATCAGGGCCTTTACAAACTAATACAAATTGTAGTAGATACTCCCTTCCCACCACTGCCAATCGTTCCTCACAGAGAACACAGCATGTCTCTTCCTGGCCAAGCTAATACAGCTTAAGGGCCTCCTGGTGTGCTGTGTCTTGTCATAGAGATTACTCTCACTGAGACGGCAGGGCATTAAGAGGCGAGGGATAAACCGTGGGGACACGTGCGGGGGCAGTTGGCAGGGGACAGAAGAAGTGCCCTGTCGAATGGCGCTTCTTGTCCGACCACGTACCATGTTACATACGGCTGCCAAGAGGTGGGACGGATAGGGTTGCCAACTCCTAGATTTTCAAATTCAGGACAAATGTGGAGGGGCGCTGTGTGGTCCGAGAACCATTTAGCCTATGGTGCTAATAGGCTTGGTCATCATTTTAGCATAAAAGATTTTTAAAGAATAACTCAATTCAATATCAATAAGTTTATTTGATATCAATAAGTTTATTTGAAAGCCAACATTGGTTGTTAACAGTGGTTCACAATACTAATCACATTTTTAAATAAAAAAATATATATAAGAAGCTTGCAAAAATATGGTAAACATGCCTGTGAGCCAGATATGTGCAGTGAAATCATTGGATTTAATGCAGAGGCTTTCAACTCTCATATCAAGGCCCATTATTTATTGGCCCAGGTAATTAAATGGCCAAGTCCCTAATTCACATCAATTTGATTTGGGGGTCATTTAAATTAAAATAGCCGAGGATCACTGGGTTAAACAGTAGTTCCCTCTGAGAAAATACAATGAAAGTCCACATATAACTTTGGAAAAGGACTTGGTTTAGAAAAGCCTATATTGTCAAATCAAAATTTCAATTTCATTGTTCCTCGATGCCCGTACTTTTAGGCATTGTTTTCAGACATCTCTGTCTATCTGTCTATCTGCAGGAACTGGCTGAGCTGCAGGCGCAGCTGCAGGAGCAGCACATCCAGATAGAGATGGACGTGGCCAAGCCTGACCTCACAGCCGCCCTGCGCGATGTCCGGCAACAGTACGAGAGCCTGGCCACCAAGAACCTGCAGGAGTCTGAGGACTGGTACAAGTCAAAGGTCAGGAGAAGACAGGGGGACAGGATGAGTGGATGGATGGAGGGACGGATGCCAACAGTGATGCCAATTCTAACTCATTATAGCAGGGGTTTTCAACCTTCTTGATGCCAGGGCCCACCATTTATTCGGAATTTGAGCCAAGGACCACCAGTCCACCACTTGAGGACATTTTTAGCCCCACAGACCCCAAAACTAAAGATTTATTTTGCTTTTGTGCACAATTCCAGGCTGTATTTGAGGAAACAAAACAGTCCAACGTACAGATCAAAATGACCATTAATCTTCTAGTTGTGTAGACTTGGGCTACTTAAACGGATGGATATTTTAACTCTTGGGAGTGTAAAAATGAAACCAAACGGACCCGCCAGGGTCCGTTTACGTTCTCAAGAGTTACATCTGGTTGACCAACTTAGCTGGGGACCACCTGGAACCCTCTCAGGGACCACTGGTGGTCCCTGGCCCACATGTTGAAAACCCCTGCATTATAGCTGTGTAGCTACTAGCTACACATCTCTTCAGGCGATCACTCGAGAGACAGCAAAATCCATTTGTGACCATAACGTATGTCACGACGTGTGCGTGTCCAAAACGGTCGACTGTTCCTTACTAAATCCTAACTCCTAACCCTGAACATAACCTCAGCATAAACATAATAACCTATGCCTAAACCTAATCTTAACTCCTGGCCGTTATGCCACTGTCACGGAAGTTTAGAAATCTCGACCATTTGACCACCCGCCGCGTCCGTTTGGCCACCCGTTGCGACATATGCCGCGACGTATGCCATGGCCACAAATTGATTTTGCGTCTCCTGGATCAGTCAACTGTCCCCCGTTATGTGCCATAGGTTCACTCACGCATCTTAACACTTGTCTTGAGTCTTACAACCTGTACTATGCGTTTCACACAGCTAGCACTGCATTTACTGTGGGAGTCACATGATTTGATGAGACAGACTTGTTGCATGGGGGGGCAGAATAAACACATGTGCCTCCCATTGGAAAGTCATTGTAAGATGTGTGAACGGCACCCTGTCTACCCTATGTAGACAGGCGGCTAGGCAGACAGACAGACAGACAGACAGACAGACAGACAGACAGACAGACAGACAGACAGACAGACAGACAGACAGACAGACAGACAGACAGACAGACAGACAGACAGACAGACAGAGACAGAGTGTAATAATTCGCCGGTGAGCGGTGATCCTGCTGCTCTCAGCAGATGACACTTGACACGGACATCAGCCCTCCTCCATGGCGATTTAAAACGTCCTGCTGTGAGGACAGATGGGCCCCGAGGAGAGCTGATTGGATTTATTGACTACCTTACATCATGCATAAACACACACACACACACACACACACACACACACACACACACACACACACACACACACACACACACACACACACACACACACACACACACACACACACACACACACACGTGCGCATATGCATACATAGATGCTCAGCTGTGACAGGACACTTGATGTTTAACTTAAAAGCCCATTGGCCTTTGGAAGAGAATAGCTTGGTGTGGACACGCTTGAACGGCCACTCTCCGAGAGGAAAAGGGAACATTTACGTTATGCCATTTGATTTAATGAGCAGGGGCGTTCAGGGCAGTTGCCTGGGGCACCATGAGGGGGGCCGGGGCACCGGGGCAAGCACCAGACATGCTTTAAAAGGATCGCAGGCTAATAAGCCTCATATGGATACATTATACTTGTCCTTAGGGATGTTAATCGACACATATTTGGAATTTTCGACATGTCCAGGCCCAATATTTATTTTATTTTATAAATAATAATATCATTATCGAAAGTGTGATATTTGCACAGATATTGTATCATATTCATGAGTTATACCCTAACATGTTCTGTCTCCCACCAGTTTGCAGACCTGGCCGACCAGCAGCAGCGTAACGGAGAGGCCATCCGCCAGTCCAAGCAGGAGGCCAACGAGTACCGGCGCCAGGTGCAGGCTCTAACCTGCGAGGTGGACGCGCTCCGCGGAACCGTGAGTTAAACCTTATTAAACTATGTATTCTCAGTACGGGAGCCCATCAGAACACAATATCGATTATGCTGACATTCAATATATTGACAATATATTGACTGACACTCAATATGATTGTCTTTTCGGACCTTTTCTTCCTGAAAGCGTAGAAATGGAACCAAATTCACATTTGTACACTGTCAGGAACATGTTGAAAATGGGTGGAATTCCCCTTTAACCCATTTTGTGCCACTATCTTGAAATCAATCGATCGATCAATCAATCAATCAATCAATCAATCAATCAATCAATCAATCAATCAATCAATCAATCAATCAATCAATCAATCAATCAATCAATCAAAGGTCTTTGACACTCCTTAAAGATGCCATAATATGTTGTAGACCTGAATCCCCATGGTACAGGTATAGATGAGAAAAGAAGCATGTTCATGTTAGAAAAAGAAGGAAAAAATACCCAAAAGCTTTCTCTTTAGCAAAGTGAACTGGTTGCCCTCTCTGTCCCATCCCCACACCATCAATAAACCTCGGTAGAGTACTCTCATGTGGTTACTGTTCTTTTTTTGTGCCAAGTCAGATGTAATGTATTTTTGATGAGCCAGTGTGTTCAGACATCCTGAAATAGCAGCACCACAATCTATCAGCTCCAAGATTTGACGTGCAGTGACTGGACAGAAATGCTGTGATGCTACATTTTAAACTCTAGGCCAGTGGTTTTCAACCAGTGGTCCAGCCAAGACCACTAGTGGTCCTTGAGAGGGTTCCAGGTGCTCCCAGGCTTGGAATATATATTTTCGCTTTTAGACACGCGTTAAAAACAATACATTTTTTCTAAAAATGATCGCTGTAGTGCAATTGTTTTCAATCTTTTTGATACCAGGGTCCACTCATATTCAGAATTTGAGCCACGGACCACCACTTGATGACATTTTAGCCCCACAGACCCAAAAAACTAAAGATTGATTTTGATTTTGCCCACAATTCCAGGCTGGATTTGGGAAACAAAACAGTCAAACATACAGATGACCAATGACCATTAATCTTCTACATTCTCTAGGTGTGTAGACTTCCTAAAGGGACAGTTCAGATGTACTGTAACTCTTGAGAGTGCAAACATGAAACCAAATGGACCCACAACCTCCTGCCATAGTAGCCTCGATACCCAGGCTTTCATTGTTGTCCGCTTTGCGTGAAAACGGAAAGCCTGGACAAATTTGTTACCAACACTTGGCCTAGAGGTGGGAGTCAACCGTTCGGGGTGGGCGTGATGATCACACGTCAGATCAGCTCATCTGCCGTCTAAAAATGACAGCACCGCCCCCCCATAAGCCAAAATCATTTCAGGTTAGGCCAGGCTGCTGCTGTAGTGCAGGGGTCCAGCCTGTTATTGTGGAAAAAAGCAAAAGAAAACTTTTGTTTTGGGGTCTGCTGTAGTGGAACGTCTTACAGAAACACCTTATTTTATTTTGTTTTTTCCTTGTGTCAGAACGAGTCTCTGGAGCGCCAGATGAGGGAGCTGGAGGACAACTTCGGGGCGGAGGCGTCAGGCTACCAGGACTGCATCGCCCAGCTGGAGGAGGACATCCGCAACATGAAGGACGAGATGGCACGCCACCTCCGCGAGTACCAGGACCTGCTCAACGTCAAGATGGCCCTGGACATCGAGATCGCCACCTACCGCAAGCTGCTGGAGGGAGAGGAGAGCAGGTATGCTGCTGAGAAGGGCAGAGAGTGGGGCACTATTGGGAAAAAAAAATGTGAAAACAGCAGATCTCCAAGTTCACAGAGAGATGAGATCAGATATTTTTGGCCCCAAGCCAGCACTATTTAATGAGTGGAGTTGTGCAGGTGAAGACAGATTTAGATAATATATCTATGTGAATGCGTCACTAGTAAGTTGTGAAATAATTTCTCTCTCTCTCTCTCTCTCTCTCTCTCTCTCTCTCTCTCTCTCTCTCTCTCTCTCTCTCTCTCTCTCTCTCTCTCCCTCTCTCAGGATCACCACTCCCATGCCTAACTTTTCCTCCTTCAACCTGAGAGGTCAGTGTGCTCATATAGTCCAAATATCAAATACATCAACCATGTTATTTATGTGAACAAATTAAATTAATTAAGGGGTTAATGTTACTAAAAAGCAACACTGGGCCCTGTAGACGCCCGTGAGCCGGATGCTCAAACCTCCTAATCTGGTTCCTTTCCAGGCTAAGAAGGGAGAAAACTCATAAGCCTCAGTTCATGAACACACTTTTTTTCAGACCCCCCTAGCACCAAAATTAGAAAATGTTGAAGCTATTTTGACCAACATTTTTCAGTTTCAGTTATTTCTCCTAAATTAGCCCGAGAGACTAAACTAAAATGCAGAATAAATAGTAGGCCCTGGTGTGAAAATGGTTGAAAACCATTGCTCTTGTATTCTAGTGCATTTTGGAAGTGCCACTAGTGCATTTTGGATTTGGAAGTTTGCAACACTGGCGAAGATTGCTCGGTAGACGGAGGGCTTTTCCTTCTTGCTCAACTCCCTACATTCCAAAACTGTTGAACCGTGCAGAGTCGCGTGCATCAGCATGGTTTTATGTTCGATGTGGCCCGATGTGACCTTGTTTTATGTTCAGTGCTGAGTAAGAGAGCTTCACGCACGCCTTCAGAAAACATGCACGCCATCCTTACATAATGCACTAGTCTACACAATACCCGGAGGTTAGCTCACCGCGTCAATGTTAATGGCTGGAAACATCAATGCTCCAAACCTTTGGGGTTTGCACTTTTTCCAGAAAAGCCATTTGATATTCTGACCCCATTTACATGGCTCACTTTGACTGACGATTGACTGTCATTGAAAAACACGTAATTCTCTCTCTCTCTCTGTTTCTCTCACAGAATCCATGTTGGAAACCAGGCCGATGATGTCTGACAACTTGTCTAAGAAAGTTGTGATTAAGACCATTGAGACCAGGGACGGACATGTGAGTATGACCAATCCCCTATGGATTGATCATTTGAACATAGCATGTAAACTAGCATACCTGGTGTATTCTGCAGCTAACAGACACAAGCACACGCCAGTACATCTGATCATCGGATCGGATTGGATGATCAGAAATCACGGCCGATCATGTCGTTTTTACATGATCGTAATTGCAATGGTAACATCCCTAGTATATACCAGTATAGATATATTATATCCACATCATGAGATATAATATATCGATATACAGTATATATGAGAGTTCGGATATTGTACTACGGTGACATGGCATGAACGGTATTGGCAGATGCTCAAAATCAAATCATCAGATCGTGAGGAAGAAAAAAAGCGAGATCGGGGACATAAGTGTAGATCCTAAAATAACACAACTAAGACTAAAGGAAATTGTACCTCAAAATGTGCTGTACTGGATCGAAGACCTCAGGTGTCCTGGTGACGTCCCCGCGGGATCACATTTCTTTCCCTCTCCCCACGCCAGGTAATCAATGAGTCGACCCAGCAGCAGCATCACGACGATGAGCAGGACGACTGAGATGGACGGACGGAGTGGAGCGGGACGGGGCCGAAAGACATGGGGACAGTCGGGAGGGGGGAGGGGGACTGGGTGGGGGAGGGGAGGGCGGGGCATGGGCGGGAAGAGGGAGGTTTAAGGCCTGTTCATATTAGTCTAGCTTCCGGTTAAAGAGCTGACCACTGAAAATGGCGCCTATTAGTGAAAACAGAGAGATGTGCTGTTGTTGTTGCTGTTGTTGTGTGAGCGCTGAGTGGTGAGTCGGTGACCTCAGTTGTCGTTTTCGGAGGTCAACCTCTTCACCGAAAACTGGACCCGCGAATTGGCCTTTACCATGAAAATCCGAAAGGCAAGAAAATGGCCATGTTAATGTTGTTTCAGCGGAAGTGAACAAACAGTTAAGCACCCACACCCACACATGCACACACACACGCGCGCACACACGCACGCACGCACACACATACACACACACACACACACACACACACACACACACACACACACACACACACACACACACACACACACACACAGACACACAGACAAAGGAACAGCTTTAAAAAGTGCCTTTTCGACACATTTTCAGTGGGATTTGCTTGCTGGTATATACGGTTGCTCTTCTAGACTAGGTGACATAGAACAGAATAGTTCCCAACGCGGGGTCCACACGGAGTCCAAAAAGAAACCCTGACTGGCAGATCTCTCGTATAAGGGTCCATTTTGTACCCCTGGTGGCCCCCCCTCGGACCGCATATATTGAGAAACGGTGGAGTAGTAGTAATACACATGCTTTTGCAGGATGAAGAAGCTTTATCACGATGTTCATGTCGTCTCACTGTCCGTAGTCTCTTTACACATGTGCACTAAAGTGCACACAGCAAGACCGTCTGAGGGAAAAAAATGTTCTTTCTTTCATCGTGTCTTAAATGTGACTGAATCTTCGAGACAAAGAATTATGCCTTAAGCCTGTTTGAAGTTTCCAGAAGAGTGACGTTTTCAAATCTCATCACTGCATGAATGTAGGAGCGCAACGCTATCGGTTATGAAATTGCGATTTATTTAGATTTAGTGGGCCGTGTCAGTCAACTACTCAACCTGACAGACCTATTTTGGTCATAGGCCCAGGGGCGGATGTAACATGTCCCATTTGAGGGGGCAAGAGAACATGTTGATGGGGCAAGAGAAAATGGTATGGGGGTGGAAGCCGCACCCATAAAATGTTCGGTTACAGGACTTTTATTAGTCAAGTAAAGCATCAAAAATAACATCAGTTGTTGTTGAAGTTGCAACAGACACACAGCATGCATAAAGCTAAAGGTCTGACTCAGAGAGTTTTCTGTTTTCAATGATGAAATGCTGTTGGTTTAGTGGTGCCAAAATTGTAGTTAGTAGCAGTAGTAGTGTTTCAAATCATTTTAAATACAAGCACTTTAATTTGAAATAATTTGGGTTGTTTTGCATGCCATTGTGTTTGGGGGGGCAGACTGGGTATTTAAAGGGGCATTGCCCCCCCATGCCCATGCCTAGAACCGCCCCTGCATAGGCCTATAGCTAAAAAAAAACGTTCTACAGACATACAACACCTCACGGTGCAATGTGTCGATCGATTGTTTTTTTTTATTATTATTGCTTTATTATTCAAAGCGAAAGGGCGAATAATCGCTAACACGATAATGGATGTTGCTGCCCTTCATGACTGTAGCCGACCTTTGAGTGTTGAGGATTCATTTTTAAAAATGATAGGGGATGTGTATTCCTGGGTGACTAATAACACTGGCAAGCTAGTATTTTTGAATTGATTGTACAAATGTAAGTGCCGCTTTCCTTTGGACAGTGACTTCAAATGGACTTCCACAATTCTTTGTCCCAAAGCTCGATTTTATCTTCACCGAATCAGGATGAGCAAATAACAAAGATTACACCACTGTTGTATTGTACTCAGTAGCATGACCAACATCACCTCCATGTCAACTTCCTTAATTCAATAAACCACAGAAAACGGATTTGTCTTTTGTTTTAATTCAACCCAGATGGTTTATGTTGTTGTATGAATCACTCAGGTGCAAGGTAGAATTAGCGTAGAGCAGAAGAGGAAAGAAGAAAAGAAAAGATACAAATTAAGATTAATAAAAGCAAAAAAAAGCTCATGTACTTGCTTGACTGAACTAGCTAGTAAATAAGACTTTTCCTTAACCAACCAATATAGGCAAATATTCACTGAAATTGATGTACATACTGTAAGGGAGATTTAGCTTTGGTGCAGAAAAAGGAGGAGGGTGTATATAAAAATATGCTTTCAAATTCTCTTAAAACAGGGAGCCGGTTGACTGTGGGGGATTGTCCACATGCTTTGACACTGGCATCATTGGCTCAGAACCATAATCTGTCTGTATTACTAGCCCCAGGCATTGGCATCAGACATCTGCATCATCTTTTTCCCCTATAGTAAAATGTGTGCTGCCTGTACAGTCTACTAAAATCGAGACCGTAGGCTAACACAGAAGATTTGCAGCAGACAATGTTAGCAATTAAGGGCTTGACAGAATGATTTGTTTGGTGAGCTTGACCTTTACATACCGGTATTTACTTTTTTCAGTGGAGTATAGTATAACAGGGCTGTACCATTCGTCTGATCATTTTGTTGGACCCTAATTTCAATGGCCTCTTGGGAATTCCCTGGCCCCACTTTGAGGACCACAACCGTTCACAGTCAAGTGAAGGTCCGCTTCGACCTTTGTCTGCCCTTCTGTTAATACGAATGGAGTGATGTGTGAAAATCATTAAATCCCTCTCCTGACGTGCATCCAAATCAGCATACCAGACCAGACTCAGCAGTTCACACCCACTGTGACAGCTCTCCCCCGGAGCGCTGTAAAGGCATTTTTAGGAGGACTGCTGTTGAAATATTAACCACTCTCCAAAGAACTGTAAATATGAGTGCTGGCTTTTTTATAGCCACGTTCTTGCCCTTCCGAATTTATGTTGGATGGAGACAGAACTTGGCTAAAAATAGGCACACATAACTCTACTACAACCTCCCTCTAGACTTCAGCAGCCTCCGGGTTTGTGACATGCTGCACATTTGGCCCAAATTGGCCGGTGCGAAACCCTGGGATCCAAGTGTATTCTCTGACAATGCTGACTCATGATGAGGCATATTAGCCTGCCCTGCAGACAACTTGTCTCTATCTCTATGTCTTTTCATATAGACAGACACCAGCATAGACGGATCTCTAAATTCTGGGTTGCCACAGTCAAAGGGCATAGGCCTAGGCCTACACCAGAGGATTTTTCTTCCTGACACAGCGCATATTGTCTGCACATGCACACACATATAAATAATAACCAACTATTTTATTTTATTTTCTAATGGCACAAAACCAACTAAAACAATGTGTGTCATGCTTGAGTCGAGCTTTTTATTATATTATAATAGAACAGTCCTTTTTGAATCTCAGTCTTGACAAAAAATAGCCATATTGAAATCAGAAACTACACTGAATAAAAAGTAGACTAAAAAGCAATGCACTACAATATATACCATGCAATATGAATATAGCATACAGATTGATAGAAACTATTGTCATTTATAACATTGTATTCATGTCATGAGGATTTCTCTTTTAAAACACACATAATAAATCTTTTACAGAAAGTTAAACCCAAAATTGGTTTCCTCTATCGAAATAGGTCATGCTTTTCCAAGGAAAACAGAAAAAGGATAGTCCGAGCCACAATTTTGCCAATTTTTGATTATGGCGATGTTTTGTACATGCACGCAGCTGAAAGTACCCTAAAAACCCTGGATGCAACCTTTCACAGTGCAATTCGTTTTATTACAGGATCTAGTTTTAGAACCCATCATTGCTTATTATATACTGCAGTAGGATGGTCTTCTCTAGCTATCAGGAGGAAACAACATGCTACCCTGTTTATTTACAAAGGGCTAACTGGTTCTGATGGGATAAAAAATAGACCTTCACCATAAACACCCATACTTTTCAGAGTGTGCCATAGGCCGGCAGGCCGCTTCAAGGTCACAGCCCTCTGAATATTATGCCTGACAAAATAGATAACAGGCAGAGATCTCTCCAGCAACCGACACGCACGCTTGCTGTTCCTCCTGGGGCGCCCCGTGACACCTGATGTGGAACGAATCTCATTCGTGAAATAACAGGCCAGTATTATTCTGATTTTATGTGTTCAAATGTTGTTCCTATCTGTGAGTCAAGTAATAAACAATGCCAGAATTTGCTAAATTGGAAAGCTGCCTACAGTCTTATTGAGTACTGGTTTAACTGTATACTTCAGGTCCTGGTCTGGTACTGCTACTCTCTGGGTATACCCCACCGGTCTTTAGGTTGTTGAGCACCCAGACGGTCTGCAATGACCCATTAAATGGTGACCCCGACCTGTGAGCAACCTGTCCGGTGGCCAGAGACCAGATACAGAACAACACACGTCCTTGAAGGACTTCCCCGGTCGTTTCCCTACAGGACTTGGCTATACACTTTTGGGATCCCAAACAAGATGCATACGTTCTATGCTTAGTTCATTTAGTGAAGTGTACAGTCTAAAGTTGTATGTATGGAAACGCTATTTACCAAAACTTACATACAGGGGAAAACAGGAGTACCCAGTAAATTATAATGCTATAGATGTATACAGGCCAGTGGGTGCTGAACGACTAAGTGGGAACAACACTTGAATATCAGGTATGAATGAATGCATGAAGACCACCTGGGGAGTGGCAGTCGACTATAAAGAATAGAAAAGAAAATGTGTTTAACATGAGATGTCGTGTCAAGGGACACTGGACAAAGTCCGCAGAGTTTGCGGCCACGTGAAGAAAAGACAAAATAGAAAAGAAAATGTGTTTAACATGAGATGTCGTGTCAAGGGACACTGGACAAAGTCCGCAGAGTTTGCGGCCACGTGAAGAAAAGAGAAAATAGAAAAGAAAATGTGTTTAACATGAGATGTCGTGTCAAGGGACACTGGACAAAGTCCGCAGAGTTTGCGGCCACGTGAAGAAAAGAGAAAATAGAAAAGAAAATGTGTTTAACATGAGATGTCGTGTCAAGGGACACTGGACAAAGTCCGCAGAGTTTGCGGCCACGTGAAGAAAAGAGAAAATAGAAAAGAAAATGTGTTTAACATGAGATGTCGTGTCAAGGGACACTGGACAAAGTCCGCAGAGTTTGCGGCCACGTGAAGAAAAGAGAAAATAGAAAAGAAAATGTGTTTAACATGAGATGTCGTGTCAAGGGACACTGGACAAAGTCCGCAGAGTTTGCGGCCACGTGAAGAAAAGAGAAAATAGAAAAGAAAATGTGTTTAACATGAGATGTCGTGTCAAGGGACACTGGACAAAGTTCGCAGAGTTTGCGGCCACGTGAAGAAAAGAGAAAATAGAAAAGAAAATGTGTTTAACATGAGATGTCGTGTCAAGGGACACTGGACAAAGTCCGCAGAGTTTGCGGCCACGTGGAGAAAAGAGAAAATAGAAAAAAAAAAAGTGTATGAATGTATGTGTATGTATGTAGGCCTACGTGTGTATGTGTACGCATGGGTATGTATGTGGTATATATGTGGAAATGCCAACAACAAAAAATAGAGGAAAGCATCGTTATGCAACACAACTCTCACACCGTGAGAGCAGAGAGAGAGCGGGGACTTACTAGAGGGACAAAGGCTAATTTTAGACACTACTCAGAGCGGCAGATACGAGGTCTCTGTTTGACTTGGAATCTGGCGTCTTGACCAGACTCCACACCACGAACTGAGCCACTAAACACCTTCTATAGAAACTATTGAAAAAACAAAAAAACAAAACAAACAAAAAAAAGAAACAACAACATACAAGCCACACACAGGAGTCAGACGAGGTCATTAGAGAAAAAGAAAAGAGGAGAGAATAGAGAGAAGGCAAGGACAATTACAAAGGAAACACGTACTGTAGGTGTGTGTAGCCATGTATGTGTATATGTATATGTATATATCCTATCTCGTATATGTATGTATTTACTGCGTGTGTATGATGTACATATATAGGTATGTATATATATATATAGAGATATGCTGCATGTAATGCCATCCCACCGGGAGACATATAACTGATGCATCACCCCCTGACCCAATACTGCTCTGTGTCCACAGTAACTACCATATAGCGTGCGGCGGGGCAACCTTGCCCCCTGTGGCTACGGGCCAACGACAGGGAGATCTGAGAAAACACACCACTGAGCCTAGTCGCCCCTAATCAATCCCACTAGTGGGGTAAGTGAAAAAGGCTGAATGAGTGCATGATTTAGAAAATGCAGGAGTGAATGAACCAGGCGCACCCACTTATATTATAGGACTGTGGCATGTATGATCCCATAAATGACCTCTTGATAGTCCGTTCACCCGGGCCTGCTCTCGGAGTCATATATGTAATTGTACAACCACAACTCACATAGTCTTGTTGTGGGGAGGGTGTTGTGAGACACTGATTTGGTTACCAAACTGCGTTATGCCTCTCTGCCACAAAGCGTGGAAGAAGTGAGACCGGCCTCTGAACGCAGCGCGGCGTTAAGTCCTGGCTACAGGCAAAAGTTAACTGGGTGGACTGGGGTGGACATGGCATTTTACAGTACATAGGGCAGTCCGTATTAAAACCAACAGTACACTTACAACCACTTGTGCGGAGAACCAACTACTGGAAAAAAAAAAAAGAGAAAAAAAAAGAAACTACCCCCATTCATTCACTTGGCTTGCATTCAAACACCAACAAGACTTAATTTGATGAAATAATTTAGGAAAAAAAAAAAGAAAAACACCTGAGCTTTATTGAGGCCTACTCCCCCGAAATTTACACATAGCAAGTTTCCAGTGAGATAACATTAGAGAAAAAAAGAGAGAGAGAGGGACAAGGACCAGCCCTGCACTGGAGTAGACCTTTTTTTTTTTTTTCCTAACCCCAAACATGGAAACAGACATCCACTCTGTTCGAGCAGACACAAAAGTTGCTAGCAGAATGGCAAGATAAAGAACACTTGACCTTGACGCCTCACCCAATGGAGTATAGCCGAGCACAGAATGCCTCTGATACACAAAAAAAAAGAAAAAACGTCACGCGGCTATAAACCGAGATCAGATAGAACGGCTGTATGCCCTCGAAGGCAGAAAAAGAAGACACTCTTTTCGACCGGTATACTAAAGGCCGCGAGGGAACGTAATCGACTTGTCTCTCTAATTTATCACAACTTTTTGTTGACTGCCCCTGATAACAAGAACAACGCACAGCCTGTCCCAGACAATCTTGTCAATCTAAAACCAGAACCAGGCGCCAAAGCAGATACAATGTCGACGCTCAGCGTTAACAATAAGACAACACCAATCTCTGAAAATAACACAATGTCTCTCCTTGCCCCAAAGATTAAAACTAAGGCCCAACAGGATTGTGACCTGCCCCGGGCAGGCCAGCTACAACAATTATACCCTGAATTAGCACCATTAGCCAGCCCAATGCCAACCACTACAGAAACAACTGAGAAGCCCCCCGGGCCGCTACTATATGCCAACCCTGTCATGATGAAACCATTTGAAGCCACACTCACCAACCTACAGTGGGACGGCATTACTCTCACAAACCCTGTGAAAATACCAATCACAAATAATAGAGGAGTGGCCCTTCAGAGCGAACACGCGCACGGCACGCAGGCCCAGGTCCTTACAAACATCCCAAAACTGGACAGGCAAATACATCACCAACAACAAGCCCTGCAGCGTACCTCAGCAGCCTACAAGAGACCAAAAAAAAATGTGCAGGAAATTTATCAAAATCAACATAGGATCCCGGCAGCAGATTTAAACAAAGAGTTACTCCATATAACAAAACAAACGTAACACACAAATACCAGAAATATCAATTACAATACAGGTATGGCAAGGATAATTAGTCCATTTACAGACCAGACTCAGAGCAAAACAATAACTAATCAGAGATTATTCTACGGCAAGATCATTGTTAATGGGCTGGTCTGAAATTTGAAAAAAAAAGAAAAAAAAAAAAAAAAAAGACTGAAGAGAATCTGTGTCCTAGAATCAACAGCGTTCCAAAGAATAGATCCTCTACTCTTGCCTTATCGAAAAGCTGTAGGGTATATATAAATATTCCGCTTGGCGAGGAGCATAAGAATGAATATCTGGATTACAGAAAGAATTGAAACCATTTGAAAGCGTATGAAAGTCGTAAGTGGTCCTTATACAAAAATATAAATATCTGCAGGGATTTTATCGGCAAGACAGAATGTTTAGTTTCTAAAAAAGAGGAGCAGATGGTTCGACTCAATACGAGAAGGACTTAAGTGCTAACAATTGTGTTTAAAGTAAAACAATTATTTTGAAGAATAGATAAATAGAGGGTCAACCCATATCATGCTACAATAGGATAGGTAAGGAAAAAAAAAAAAAAAAAAAAAAAACTCAAACTAGTGTAAAAAAAAAACACCTATTTTTTTTCCCAATTTAAGCTATCATCAATTATGATACCTAATAACATTGAGGCAACCTGATTGATTTTCGTGCCATTGCCGACAGACTTGCATTCTCCCCTGAACACCTGCTACTATTAGTAAAAAATAGGGGTGGGACTCGATTAAAATTTTTGATCTAATTAATTTGAATCTGTGTAATTAATTAATCTCAATTAATCACATACCAAAATTTGACCCAAGAAGCTTTTTTTTGTCAATTAAAACAGGCTCGTGTAGCATGTGAGAGTTTTTCTAAATCAAAACTGGGTCGACGAAAGTTGGTTAACCAGATCAAAATTTGGTTAACTAGATCAAAAGCTGGTTAACCAGATGTAACTCTTTGAGAGCGTAAACATGAAACCAAATGGACCCTTGCAGGTCCATTTGGTTTCATGTTTACACTCTCAAGAGTTAAACTATTCACCATCTGAATTCCAATTCTAGGCAACTAGAGAATGTAGAAGATGAATGGTCATTTTGATTTGTATGTTTGACTGTGACATTGTTTCTGAAATTGTGGACAAAAGCAAAAGAAATCTTTAGTTTTGGGGTCTGTGTGGCGATTAAAATGAGTTAATTTTGTTAATCGCGTTATTGTTTCTGTGATTAATTAATCTCAATTAATCAGTTAAAGTCCCAGCCCTAGTAAAAAATAAAATTAATTATCTACCTTCAGTGGTAGCTTATTTGTCTGAAACCAATCCACAGGAGCCTAGATAAGTTTCCATTTGCTCCTATAATTAGCTGGACAAAATTCTCATGTGACTTTATAAGGTACCCGAGCAAAAAACACTTATATATATATAAAAATTAAGGCGGTCAACATTAACTACTTAATCGTGAGTTAACTCAGCCACAAGTTAACTCGACCAATTTCATTAGTGCGCAAAAAAAAAAAAAAAAAAAAAAAAAAAAAAAGCCAAGTGGTTCGATTGCGCCAAAGGCAGAGGCATAATTGTTAAACATCGGCATCCCTTAAGTTAAGTTAAAAAATAAGTCTACACAATTGGAGAACGGAGAAAGGACTCTAACAAATTTGCAGGTTTGCTCTAGTGGTTCCAACATCAATACAGCTTGGAATTGTGGATGAAAATAAACGTCACCAAATGTGGTCTGTGGCAGTCACTGATTTAATTGTTGGTACTTTTAAGATCTAGATTAGTGTAGGGCATATATGTCAAACTCAAGGCTGCGGGTTCAAAGCAGGCCCGTAAAAAAAAAAAAATCTTCTTAGGCCCGCAGGAAGACATTTAATTACTATCAGAACTAATACCCGTGTGTTGAAACACCGGCTGGCGCACAACATGGCACACTGGGCATTGCACCGACGTCCTTGGTAGGATATTAGGGTAGGGTTATCCAAGACATTCCAATTAGAAATGACCGCATTCACTCTGCAATGACGTAGGAGTAAGATGCGCAATGACATGACAAAGACTCATTAGCTCTGCAATGACGCATGAGTAGATGCAATGACACGACAAAGACTTACTAGCTCTACAGTCTGCACTAACGTAGAGACACAATGACGCAGACCAACACTAAGTGTATAAAATTAATTACTGCATACAGAGGTATGTCCCCATTTCCCCATACACGATATTTGACATAGTTTATCAGCATGACCACTTGGACAGTCATCATGTGAATAAGTGAGTTAATTATAATTTGACTGAACCATAACTACAGTTTTCACATCATGCAGTGAAATGGGAAGTGAAGGTGTAGAAACACACTGAAATACTTAAGTTGAGGGAGAATTATCTAATAATTACTCTTAACTAATGTACAGTATCTACACAAATATCCAGTGTACAGTATCCAACTAAATGGGCACCTATTCGCATATTACAACGTATTAGCCTCAAGCGAGAAACAAAACATTGCATTAGTGCATACTAAATAAACGCAAAATGACAATATATATATATATATATATATATATATATATATATAAAAAAGAAAGATTATGCAATAAATATATTCATGTACCTGAGGACCTCAAGTGTTGCTCTTGTGCTCAAGAGCGCTTCGACTAAAATTTGATTGGGACATCAACAAGAGCTCATCGATATGTCGTAGGCTTTTAACTGATACTGACCCTAGACACGGTATAGGGTGGTACAGATAACACCTAATAAACAGCAATTCCACAAAAGAAAAGAACAGTCTACACCCTACCCACCACCATCCAGACCAACATGCTAACTAGAAAAAAAAATGTAAAATGCACTAATTTTGGCAGTCAGTCATGGTGTCGATTTCCAATTCAACCCTGTGATCATGTGCAATTAGGAGGGGGTGTATACGCCCCAAAACATGTTTTTGGCATTGGCCACGCCTTGCACTGTTGTGGCGCCCCTATGTGATTAATTTGTTGATAATATGTGCGCAAAATATTAAGCGTTGGAGGAGTAGGATACCAAACTTAGTTACCTAGAGAAAAGATTAATAATCCGAAATAAAGTGTTACAATTACAACAGTCTGGTTATCACACTAACTAGTGGAAATACAAATTTTGCCAGGTACAGGCTATGAACATTAACAAACAGGTGTGGTAGTCAAGGAGGGGCAGAGGTAAAATGACATAGTGACACAGTTCCACAACAAAGTACTGTAGTACAGATCCATCAGACATCAATACCAGTGTTGCACAGAAATATTGCAAGGTACATCAGGTATGTACAACAATGTAACAGGGAAGAAATAGCAACAGGGAGACATTGTCAAAATTATATTATCCGACTGTGTCTCATTCAAAAAAGAAACAACAACAACAGCAGGACAATACTTGACTTCACATGTTACAGCCTACTGGGCTGTCCATTCAAAGACTGCCGCACATCCTGCTCCACTCAAGAGACATTGTTGCTGTTACTGGAATCCACCATCCAGTGCAGCGACACAAACAATGAACTGTTCCGAGTGTTTGGGGGACACTCATCAGAGGCAACTGACAAGCCAACAACGAACTGACCAGGCCACAGACAACCAGCACACAGTGATGAAGTCAAAGAACTGTTCCAGTGTTTGGGGAGACGCTCACTCAGACAGACTGAAATGACCACACCACTTAAGGTCATGGGGCTGTGGTGCAACGCCTGCACTACCTCTGCCCACACACAAGGCCGGAGTCATTTGAAGTCAAGTATTGGACCTGCCACAGTTGAAGTTTCAGTAATTCAGGTCAAAACAAAACAATCAAATAAGGCGAGAATGCAAATTTATGAGCAACATTGGTACAACCATCAACCAGCAACTGGCCACCCCTATAGGAAAAGGACTTATGTCCCCCCCTCCCACCCGCAAAAGAACATCATGTGTGTAGACCGCTGTGGTGGGTTAGGATCTACAAACTTACTGCCATGTCGGTTATCTGTTGACAGCTTGTAAAACCTGTGCTTTTCACATACAACACCAAACACGTTTGTTGTAAGTAATGAGGCGTGATCTGATGGAGTTATATTACCCACTTTTGACAGAATAAAATCATTAGGGTATTATTACCGTATGCAATTTGTTACTGCCCAAATCTGGTTACTAACACCATAGTGAAGTTAAATGAAGTAAAAATAAATAAATAAATACTAATTGAACACTACAAAGACACAATTGAACCGTCCAATTATAATTCTAGAACCAAAACAAAAATATATATATTTCCAAATGTTATCTCATCGCACAGGTTGAATGGTGGTGGAATTAACGAAACTCAGTAATTGAGCTACATGCATAGCCTAGTGTTTGACAAACTTAAACGATAACCTTTAGTCTGCTAATGCACACTGCTACAATCAGTAGCATAATCAGTGGGTCATATAGGCCATAAAAGGACCATATTGATATTGGAACGTCTCAAAATAATGACACTTTGCTAATCAAAACAATGAATACATAACACCAATGCCAGAAGTTTAAGTAATTAATTAAGGTAATTCAAAAGTGTCCAAATAATTACGCTTCAAGGAAAATCACCGAAATGCTGTAGCAATAGTAAAATACAGCCTCAGTACAGGGAAATTAAAGTACTACTACAAGTAGCACCAAAGTCAACTGACCAGACGCCAAATGAAATGATAATGACAAATTCAATCTAACAAAGCAACCATGACTGCGCCTAAAGAAGAAAGCATCTACTACTTATTACACTGTACACAATACAATGTATCTCATCAAGTTAAGGTTTCGTGTGTATACCTTAATCATCCCTGCTCATGCATTCCATTTCTGCTAATAACAATAGTTCAGGCCCAGGGCACATGAATGAACATCAACCGGAAGTGAACATCTACTTACTATTATGAAATACAATATGACATCACGTCCATGACACATTACCCACACTGCCACGATAATGCATAAAACGATAGTAGCAGACACACATCTCAAGACACTCAGCTAAATCTGAAAGGCATTTACCTGGTACAGGAAGATATGACCAAGACACAGGGTGACTGCTAAGTTGGTTGAATTATACTCTTGATTTAAACTATAGTGGCGTTTGACTTGCAAAATAAATTAGATAATTAATTATCCTGAAAATAAATACATTTCGTATTACCACTACTAGCTACGAGGAGTACATGTTGGACAACTAATGATTTGTTTAGATAAGAGAGATTTTACATTACTAGTGAGGGATACCATTACTTACATATAGGCACAGTGAGCAGCACAAGATAGTACAACGTTGTTTAGCATTTTTTTCATCACTCGATCATCAACGATGCCACATGCCTCCAAATCATTGACCAAGTTAGTATAGCCAAAATAAATTTTATGATGTCAAAGCTTGTACCATACACAGACCCTCGGGCCTAATTGGAGTCGAACACATTGACGCACATTTTCTCCACTGTTGTGGGGTCACATTATCAAGTGAATTGCAAGTCTACCGACTCTTCTGAATCGTTTACACTTGACTCTAGGTTTTGGCAGTTTATCGATTTTACAAAAAAACGGGTCACTCATATATTTCCATTTTTGATAGGTAGGTCATGCTGTTTTAGGGTATCAAGTTGGTTGTAGTTTGACTGTATGGCATCCTCATATTGCAGTAGGGTGTGTGGGGACAACTATGTGATATCCTGGGCAGGAGGCCTTGGTGTAGGGAGAAGGACGGTTAAGAAATATCATGCGTTTGTCCTGTCATTCCTAGTCCCAACACTCTGTCAGGTGATCAGGTGTGCTTCATTAGTCTGGACGCGGTGTATAGAGGGTGTGCAATCAAAATATGTATTTCATCTAATAAGGAATCCCATTAAGTATGGAAAAAAGGTAAACTTTTTGGTTGATAAAATAACAGTGAGAAAATATAAGAAGTGATAAGGTTTCAACCACAAAGGTGGGGCGCTACGGATAAGGCAGTGCAACTCACCAGTGAATACATCCGAGAGTGGCAGAAAACTACAGAAATTACAGAAATTAGGAATTACAGAAAATACAGAACTAATGTAATACAAACCACAAAATACTGCTTCAGCAGAGTACCAATGGCAATAACAAAAAATGAAAAAATCAAATATAACATTAAAATTGCCCAACATCAATACAGAACGGGTCTTAAAATCGCACAGGAAACTACATTGTTCAAACTTATGTGACCAAATTCCCCTAACACGGTGAGTGGTACATCCAAATGTGGACGGGGAGCAAGGAGATAATGTATAAATGTCGAATCTAAAGTAACCATAACAATGTTTACCCCACAGGAACAGGTCTACAGACAAGGAGGGAGGTCTAAAAAGTCCAAAGTGTTTAGCAAACCAAAGCCATATTGTATAGTACATAATATGATGTCATGTCAACTTTGGATTGTCTTAACAAAGAGGGAAAGTAAGAGGACAAATAGAATGGTGGGTAATAACAGAATATCAAGGAGGAGTGTCCAATTCATAACTGTAACACATTTCCCACAGGAGCGGAGAATGTTTGGATGTAGGGACAATTTTCCAAATGTGCATGTGTGGTGTGCTGATCTTATTCCGGGATGAGGTCAAAGTATTAAACTAACAGTTTCACAGTACAGTGGCTCAAGAGACCCCCAGTTGCGAGGTAAGCGACATCTACAGCCCGTATCCGAAGGTTACTAATGTGAATTACAGGGCAAGGTGGAGGACACGTTCCAGATTATATCTAGGAAAGACGAGGATGGTTTGTCAGAAATCAAGAATAATGTTAATTTTTCAGTTCTAATAACTTTTTGATCGTTGGTGATTCTGTCTGTGTCAATCAAACCCGATGCCAATGAAATAACTCACTAACAGACTAATAAAAAACCCAATTAGAGTGTTTGTATAGATTGATTATACATGCTATGGCTCCTCTTAAGTGAAAACTACCCAATTCAGTGCAGAGGGCCAGGGAAACAACTATACACTGATTTTAACTTCATACATCCATATAGTAGTAGAACATTGGACTAAAACATTCTCTTGACAATAAGTAGGGGTTCAACCCAACTGAATGGGAATCAAAACCCATTAGTATTGATTACATATATTCAGTTTAATATCCAGGAGGGTGAAGAATTCACTAATTTAACAATAAACATCAGCCCAACAAATCTAGTTTTGGATTGTAGAGGGCACAAGCACTGCCTTTCCTCCACAAACAGGACTATATGAGGTGTTTACTAGACAGTAAGGGCATTAAGATCAAGGAGGGAGAGTGGAAAAAAAATACATGCAATAAAATGGAATAAATAGAGAGAGGATATACACTCATTTCGATAGACCAAATTGTCTCAGAATAGATATCTCGAAGGTCAGGCCACTGCAGGGAGCACCATATCTATGTTTACATTCCAAAACATGATTCCTGACTGGAGGAAAAGGGGACGAAATACACACATCCCAGATCTGTTTACAATAATTCAAATTTCAAATGGCAAATAAGGCGACACCAACACATAATTATTGGGCCAGAGCCTTAGAACTAGGGTTGAATACTGCACCAGAGGGAAAATGCTACGTTTTCAGAACAGAGAGACACACATACATGGGCACACAACAGGTCCCTAATCACCCTCGCAGGCCCCGCTAGTAGATCCGTAGTGTAGGGAGACACAAGGGGGGTAGAGATTCAGGGCTATAATTTTTTGTCTGGTACACAGGGGGGGAGGATGGGGGTTAGAGAGTCAGGACAGGAGTTTCCTGGTACGTAATGTTAGAACATTACCAGCCCGGTAGCGTAGTACATCCACCAAGAAGAAACCACCCCCCCCCAACCCCCCACCAACACTACACTTGCCCCAAGAAGAAAAGCCACCCCCCCCCCCCCCCCCGCCAACACTGCATTTGCCCCAAGAAGAAAAGCCCCCCCCACACACACACACACCCAACACTACACACAAGAACACACACACACACCCAACACTACACACAAGAACACAAACACACCCCCACATACACCCAAAGAAGACAAGGAAGCAACAGCAAGGTCGTAGAAAATAGACTGGGGTGGGACCACACACGCCACCACCATAACATCAAATAAGGCTAAGGGGATTAAATGTGATTAGGAAAAAAAAAAAAAAAACGAAAAGTGAGTAAGTAATCATTATTTATATTAAATAATGATGACTAGGGGGGGATGCAATTTGGATAGATATATTGTTTTATACACAATTTTGAATATGTTTTTTGGGGAGGGTTAGACACCAGTTAATTTGGGGATTAAGACAAAATGTAGGCCTTCCAATTATGGTGGCGGGTTGGATCTGAACTCAGGCTACTGACTATTGACTATCCAGTGATCAACGCCGCCCCATCATGGTCCAGAGGACAAGGAACAGGAGCGCATCACAACTCACGGCTTTATGGATAAGCCTATACGATGTTGAGAAATTGTTCAATTCGGCCTTGATTATATATATTGGTCCGATGTCCAAAGACTAGGACAACCACCCCACTGGGGACACTTTTGCCCAAATTGAGGACAGGGATATATGGGACCCTTAAAATTTCCCATATTCAATTACGAATGTCTGACAGTGTCCAGAGGCGGGGCATGGCCGAATGGTATGGATAGGGCCTGGCATCCCACATCCATAGTCTCAGGTTTTCCCCACTAAAAGAACAAGAAAGTAAAAACAAAAAAAGTGGTTTTCCCTGTATCACATGCTCCGCTGAGGTCAACTGGCAGGCAGAAGTAAAAATGAATGATGATGTTCTATGTACACATAACTGTATAGCAGAATGTACACACTTAAATGTTACTGCTGATGTTAATCATTATATCAATGAACTGATTGGAATGATCTAGGAGTGCCTATGTAACCTAAATATATAGCACAGTGAGATGAGTGGTGCGAATAGACTACGCCCACAATGACTGTGGAGAAGGAAAAAAAAAAGACATGTAATGACAATCATGATGTAATCAACGTTTAATTTAACTATTTTAATATACTGATTCCATTGTTGTTATTTTCCGGTAAATCCACGTTTAATTTAACTGTTTTAATATACTGATTCCATTGTCATTATTTTCCGGTAATCAACGTTTAGTTTACCTGTTTGATATACTAATTCCATTGTCGTTATTTTCTCGTGATCAACTTTGGTTAACTACTGATTCCACTATTGTTATTAATTATAATCAATGGTTAGCTAACTGAGAGAGTATTGATAGTAGGCTATCGTTATTCCCCAGTGTAGTTCTTTATTAGCTCTTTATCATTAGTTCTTTATTATCATTATTTTTATTTTTATTTTTTGTTGACTAAAATACATACAAACCATTGTGAACTCAAGGTTTGGGAATGAGTCATTACTAATCAATGGATAGATTAAAAGTGAAAAGATGAAATTGTAGCTGCAATTTATCGGTAGACCTATACACTCAAAAAAAAATTCTTTCAGTTGAACTCATTTTAAATAAGGTAAATATTTCCACGCATTTTAGATGAGTATGATTAATGTATGGGATATAGGTAGTCCCAACTCAAATCAGTAAATTCAAGGCAATGTATGCTATTCAATTATTAGACCAACTCATTTTCTTTAAATTAACCCTGAACATTATTGATTTAGGTTGGTCCAACTCAAATTAATGTAACTGAAATTGTGTTTGTCCAACTCAAACTAATGTAACTTAAATGTGTCGGTCCAACTCATTTTTATAGAATTGCACCAATATACTTTTAATTTGTACATTTTAAAGGGATAGTTCGGATTTTTGGAACTTAGGCTGCATGAAACATTTGCCATTAATATAGTGGTGTCAACTGTATTAATTGACATCCGACTCCTACCACAGGACTCCGGACATCAATTAATACAACTGACCACTATATTAATGGCAAGTATTTCATACAACTTAAGTTCCAAAAATCTTAACTATCCCTTTAAATACTGATCTAAGCCAAGTAGACACTTAAGACAAAATACATTGTTATTCATTTTATTTAAACCTGCATTCTTTGGCAATAAAACTAAGTTGTGTTTTTTTTTTTCTTATTTAAACATGCATTTGTGCATAAAATATTCCAAACATTTCAGATTTTTAACAAGGTAGGCTACAGGGATATGCACAAAAAAAGCAGTTAACAAGCTCACAACGCAACACATACTTGTAGATCAGCTATTTTGGGGGCGCAAGTCACAGAAATGTGGTGTAACATGGATTCCTAAACAAATTTGTTGAATGCAAAAGGTTAGGTTTAAAACACCTTTGTTTAAAATAAAAACATAAAAAGCAATACCGACTGCTGGAATGAAAAGAGTTTCATTTGCATTTCTGTCCATACCAGCACAGACCATATCAAATATGTTATCTGGAAAGAGCCGGAGCCCCATTTGTGCACACGTCCCTGATGATGAGGTATATACAGTAAATGGTAAAATCACCCTTGCCGTGGTGCAATTCCAAGGACGAGATCTTCAAAAAGTAGTAAGTAAGGGGCATATTTTAAATCATCAATTTCTAACTTTTTTTTATTATTATTTCTTGGAATTATATCATGGCAAGGTAATCGTCTCACACACAAAACCTTCATAAAATAATACATTGAAGTGTTAAAAGGGTAAGACCACTTGAGATGTGGGTTGTGTAGTTACCTCGCCATTGTGTAACTCCAAGACTGATTGAGAGATGTTTTATCATACAAGTCAATGAGGGACAACCCAAACACCAAAAAAGTGATCTCCCATATCAAGTGCATGTCTTGATAAACATTCATAACTATGGCAAGTTAAATATTTAACACTTATTTTATAAAGTATAATGAAGAAATAAAAATAAATCAGAAATAAATAAATAAATAAATAAAAGTAGTACTCATATTTTCGAGATTTGGGTTGAGTGGTTACCTTGCCGTTGTGTATGAGAGGCATATTTTGAATTGTCAATTTCTAATCCCTAGAAGTTACACTCTGGAATTACATCACAGCAAGGTAATTACACAACCCAAACCTCAAAAAAGTGGTATTTTAAAGGGTCTGTAACAGCTCTATTCATGACAAAGACAGGTTGAACAACCACTTTTTGGGGTAAATTTACTCCAGAATTGCGACCTACCACATTTGTTGTTCAGATTGTGACATTTCAAACGTATCCAGAAGATTGATATAGTGTGTGTGTGTGTGTGTGTGTGTGTGTGTGTGTGTGTGTGTGTGTGTGTGTGTGTGTGTGTGTGCGCATATGTGTGGCAGCGACTCAACTTGATTTTCTGCTGATCTACCTTGGGATTCAGCTTTGTGTGTCCAACTTCATTATGCCTTTCTGGATGAACTCATGGTAGTATTTGTGATTCCCAAGTTCAGCTTTGAAGCTAATTTTGCACTACACAGCGGATGAGTTTGAGAAAACTGGAACAACTTATAGTCCTGAACCCAAGGTGAAGAGTGCCATCCTGAGGGTTCTAGCTACAGAAATTATGAAGTACACAATATATCCAGATGCTCATCAATGGGAGGAAATAGCACAGGCTTTGATTCAGGCCCGTCCTTGTTTGTCACAGCTGGGAGCCACAGATGGAATTGGAGGATAGAAAACATAACTGAAGTATAAAATGCAGAACGCCCGATCAGACCTCAAAAGAATCATGATAATACCGGGTTTGACAGTGTGGAGGATGGAGGATTTTGAGGCCCTTGGTAGGTGGCAGACGATGGCTCGAGTAGTGAAACAGAGGTGGTGAAGTGGAGCTGGCAGACAGGATTGCAGGACTCAGCAGAGGACCAAGGTGGTGAAAGGAAGGTCGCAGAAGAGGCTGCAGATGGTGGCTGTTCCCCAAGGTGGTGGATTATTGGTTGTGCGGTAGGAAGCAGGAGATGTGCAGACTGTGTGTGGCAAGACGTAGGAGGTTTGATGGTAGTTGAGGTCCCACTGTAGTCGACATCAGCCAGAGGAGAAACAAAAAAATGACACATACATTTGACTTTAACCCAGTGAAAATATCAGCTATACAGGCTAAGAACATGTCAAAGTAAAAAACATTAACATTTATAATGTGATCTGACTTTTTGGTTTAAAGAACATTTCACCATTTTTTTTTTTTTTTTTTGCCAAAAAAATGTTAATGACGTATAGAAGATTTAGAACACTTTCCTGGAGATCTGTGTGTATATGTGGTTTTAGATATTTTAGCAGTGCGCTCAGTGTCTGAAGTCATGGACATTACTTCCTGTACTACATGTTGTCCAAGTAAGACAGCCACTCCCCCTAACCACAAGGAGGTGCAGTGCACAAGGTGCATGTCCCTTTAACAACACTGACCTGGGCCTGGTCGGTGTCTAGTAGATATGCGACACCCCAGATGGTACAGCTGGGGTTGAGCTCCAATTCTTTGGGGTGTAGTCAGCATCATGCAGTTGTCTAGAGAAAAAAAAACACAACAAAAGACATTTGCACTTTTAAAATGTATAGTGAAAACGGTAGAAGATATATAAGCAAACATCATGTCAAGGTGTGATATAGTATATAGCTTAAATGTCGACAAAAACAACATTGAAATTTAGCATGATCTGACTATTTGGTTTAAAGGACATTTCACCATTTTCTGCCCCCCCCCATGTTAATGACGTTTAGGAGATTAAGAAAACTTTCCCGGGGATCTGTGTGTATAATATGTGGTTTTAGATATTTTAGCAGTGGGCTCAGTGCCTGAAGTCATGGACACTACTTCCTGGACTACGTCAATGACTATATAATAAGGACAAGAAGCCAAGAGACCTATGGGGGAGTCCACATTGGTTCATGGGAGGAAACAGACATGCGCTTTACATTCCAGGAAGTCAAACCATCCAAGAGACCAATGGCTTGCATGGTTTGCAAGCATCAAACTTCCTGTAATGTACTGCGCATGTCTGTTTCCTCCCATGAACGAATGTGGACTCCGCATAGTCATTGGACTACATGTCATCCAAGTAAGACAGTCCCTCCCCCTAGTCCCTTTAACAACACTAACCTGGGCCTGGTCGATGTCTGGTAGATAGGCGACACCCCCAGGTGGTGAGCTCCAATTCTCTGGGGTGTAGTCAGCATCATGCATTAGTCTAGGGGGGAAAAAAAACACGAGATTGCACTTTTAAAATGAATAGTGAAAACGGTCTAAGATGGTTTTAGATATTTTAGCAGTGGGCTCAGTCCCTGAAGTCAAGGACACTACTTGCTGGACTAAATGTTATCCAAGTAAGACAGCCCCTCCCCGTAGCCACGAGGTGCATGTCCCTTTAACAACACTAACCTGGGCATGGGCCTGGTCGGTGTCTGGTAGATAGGCGACACCCCAGGTGGTGAGCTCCAATTCTCTGGAGTGTAGTCAGCATCATGCAGTTGTCTAGAGAAACAAAAGAACAAGAAATACATTCAACTCTTATAACAAGTCAACTTGTGGTATAGAAACACTCATCAGCGCGACAAGCCGTGACCTGTAGGGGAAACCGTAGTTTGCTTCTATTGTCTACAATGTACTGTAATTATACAGAATAGCCGTTTTTAAAGAGATTGCAATGTTTTAGATTGAATCACTATTGTCCTTGGACAAGGAACACTAGCTTAGGAAGTTAAACACCGGAATACATAGTTGTCTGTATATTAAAGAATGGAGAAAAAATGATCAATGAAATTTGTAAATAAAGCCATGAATTGATTCAATAATTGAGCATTGTTGGTCTGTATCTCTAAGGGTCTATTTGTACACACTCAAAGTTCAAACTAACATTGATTTTACAATATAAATGTAGGTATATTTTGAGTTTCGTTTCAAATGTAAAGTGCACTATAAATGCTATTACTATCACATTCAACCGTGATTTTATTGATAATGAAATCCCTGTCTGCTGTCTTTAAACTGAATACCACTAGATTCATAACATTTGTAATACCAGCGTCATGTTAACGTTGGCTAAATTCTCTTGTACGCTGAAGGCAAGTGAATGACAGTGTTCCAGATATCCTTCTGTTATTTTCTTTGGTGTCAATATTTACACTGGCCAATGAATCAGAAAGTTATATCCAATGGATCGTATTAACTCTAAGCGGCGAGAATGTTCTATTCCCTAGGGATGTGACGGATGTGACGCTTTCGGGCATTCTGTGTGCATAGTACCTATATAGCTTAAGTGTGTGTTTTTTTACTAACCTGGGCCTGGCACTGGTCAGTGTGTGATAAGTTGCAGGAGGGTGCAGTAGACACCACAGAGACCACTGGAATATCATCAATTTGTCTAGAGGAAAACAATACATACATTCCATTAAAAAAAAAAAAAAAAAAAAAAAAAAAAAAACAATATATGGTGAAAATAGCAGATATACAAGCCAACAACATGTCAAGGTGTGGTAGGGCCTATAGTATAGAGATTAAAAGTATAGAAGAACAAACTGGGGGGGGGGGGGGGGGGGGGGGGCGTTGGCGTTAAAGTTTACAAAGCGACTATTTGGGTTTAACGACACCAACCTTGGGGTGTGGGAGGTTGAGGGCGCAGCAGGTGGTTCGGTGGGAGTTGAGTTTACAAAGTCCAGTGGGATAATTTCTGTATCAGCCATTTCTAGAGGAGAAAACAAAAAGGACAACAAATTCTAATTAATTAAAATAAACTGATAATTTCAGAAAACAAACTTTGGGAATGACTTCCTCCACCTTAATCATATATCGTATTAATCATCGATTAGTGACTTCAACAAGTTATGACACAGGGGTTGACACTAACACTTGCCCGCTTGCCCGGGGCAAGTAAAAAAAAATGGTGGGGCAAGTGAAGACTGCTACCTGGTTGCCCGATGGGCAAGTGTGCAACTTAGTGCACTATAACACAACACAAGATAAATTTGTCTTGAAGGCAGTCATTGCACTCTGCCTCTGTGTCTTTCCCTGCTTTCTAGCTGTCCACAATTCCAGGCTGGATTTGGGAAACAAAACAGGCAAATTAACATACACATCAAAATGACCATTAATCTTCTACAGTGTAAAACTGGGCTAATTAAGATTTTAACTCTTAATTTTAACCAACTTAACTGGGGACCACCTGGAACATGGGGGGCAAGTGACCATGACCTGAGGGCAAGTAGAACCTGACTTGCACTTGCCTCGGAGACCTTAGTGTCAACCCCTGTGACATGTAGAGATTGGACAATAACACTACTACACGTGTGTCAAAGAGGTCTTTAAGGTGACTAATCAATGATTAAAATGATATAAGATACAATATGAATATTATTAAAGGTGGAGAAAATTAAAGTGAGGTTTCCAAACTTTTGTGGGCACGTTTACATGGTGAAAATAGCAGATACACAAGCAATCAACATACCGAGGTGTGGCAAGCCTGTAGTGTAATGTGGTCTGACCATTTGGGTTTAACTGACACTAACCTGGCCCTGGCGCTGGTCTGTGTGTGGGAGGTCACAGGTGGTGCATTAGGTGATTTGGTGGGAGTCGCACTGTCTATCGTGTCAGCCATTAGTCTAGAGGAGAAATTAGAATATATATATATATATATATATATATATATATATATATATATATATATATATATATATATATATATATATAGCTGTATCATGATTGCTGAACAGTTAGCTATTACATTACAAAATAAATAAATAAAATCACAGGGGAAAAAAGCCACCCTATGCCCTAAATTCTGAGTCACTAGCCCAAAATGGTTCCCAAAGTGCTGGGATCTGGGGACCCCCAGGTAAATGAGTCAACTGAGTCTAACCCTTAGATTTTACAATATAAATTGGGGAGTCTGTAGACTTATGTTGTCTACATTAGTCTACAGATTATGTAGACTAATGTGCATGTCAAAGTGGGGGTCTTTGGCTTGAAATTACAGGTTGATAATCACTAGAACATGCACTAGACTTGTAAACATCTCCTTATGAGATTCCCAGGAATATCTTTTGAAAATGGGGGTTGACAACTTGGGGTCCTTGACATGAAAGTTTGGGAACCACTGCATTATAATCTATAACAGGGGTTTTCAACCTTTTTGATACCAGGGACCACTATTTATTGAGAATTTGTGCCACGGACCACCATTTGATAACATTTCCATTCCAAACCCAAAACTAAATATTTCTTTTGTCCACAATTCCAGGCTGGTAAATGGTAAATGGTAAATGGTGCATTTATATAGCGCCTTTATCCAAGGCGCTTTACATAGATTGTGCATCACATTCACCCATTCACACACACATTCATACACTGATGGCAGTGGAAACCATGCAAGGTACTTACTAGCACATCAGGAGCAATTAGGGGTTAAGTGTCTTGCTCAGGGACACATCGACACTAACTCTGCGGGAGCCCGGGATCGAACCGGCAACCTTGTGGTTACCATCCGGTTACTCTACCTCTGAGCCACTGCCGGCTGGATTTGGGAAACAAAACAAGCACACAGATCAAAATGACCATTAATTTTAGTTGTAGGCTATAGACTTGGATTAATTCATATGATGAATATTTTAACTCTTGGGAGTGTAAATATAAAACCAAATGGACCTGCAAGGGTCCATTTGGTTTCCCATTTAGCTGGGGACCACCAGGAATCCTCACCTGGACCACTGCTTGAAAAGCCCTGATCTATAAAGAATCCAGCCGCTGTCCTGATTAACAAAGTTTATCCTGTGCATTGTAGCCGAGATTCTCTTTGCTAGCTCTCCTTTAAGCACCAGTTGTTGTTGAATACAATACACACACGGTTGCTTTGAAAACGCATGTTCCACGGTCGTACTAGTCTAAAATCAAAATTAATCCTCCTCGAAGTGACAGTGTCCGCGAAGCTGCCCTCTCTCTCTCTCTCTCTCTCTCTCTTTCTCTCTCACTGTGTGCGGCACTGCGCTACGGGAGAGGCAGAACCAATAGAAAGCATATAGTATAGACACAGTTACGACAACTCCGTCCACTCCAAGGGGCAAGTTTAATGGCGGCTTTTCTAATGAGACTTCTACTCGAGAATGGGGACAACAAATCGCGACAAGTCCTGGACTTGAAGTAGGCAGTAATGCAACGGACTCAGGCAACAGCCTTGCAACAGCCCCCTTGAAAACATGCATAAAATAGCTCTTATTTGCGCTGACCTCATTGAAAACAATACATTTCCAACTCCAGTTTGTCCCTATTCAGGCTGCATGAACAGCAGCGCGAGCGCTCAGTTTATGACCCCTCAACGTCGCAACTCTTCTACTAGATGGCACAGATCTGGGAAGAAGGGAAACGCCGGCCGCGTTCATTCATTGTTTTGATTCAAATAAACCAAATGTATTTAGCGCTAGTATACCAATGGAACCAAATGGATCCCAAATGTAGGTCTCCAAGATATAAATGCGATTAAATCCACAACATGCATCCACTCGTGGGTCCTTAACATGATAATTTTGCGAACCAAAGTCTAGTAGGCCTGCAGTAGCATTCTAAGCCCCGGCGTTGCGTTCCCTCTCCTCCTCGCTGATAGCGACAGGCCATCAGCGGGCCTAATAACATTCGAGACCCAACTAGAAGTAACTTTTGGGTTTGCGTGGCTGCCTACAACCGACACGAAGCAATATAAAACGCCTTCAAAACGCCTGTAGGTTGTCTTATTAAGTAAAAATGCAGGGTGCAGACAGCTGGTTGATTTTATAATTTGCTACTTATTTGTTGGAAGGCACACAACAGAGACGCCATGAATATGAGGCGAGCAAATTACCAAACAAGCAACAACCAGCAAACCCTATTTGACTCAAAAAATGTATTAATAACCGATGCCTTTGTACAAATTTCGGACAGTATTACATAATACACGTAAGCCTACATTACATATTCATCCTAAAGTACCAGAAACAACAAAAACTTACCATAAAACAGCGTCCTCCTATATCCTCCTGCTGCGTCCACGGGTCTGTAGAATTGCGGGGCGGGCAAATACAAGGCGGATAAAAAAAGGCGGAGGAAAAAGGCGGGCTGGACATAGGCTGGAGCGTGGGAACCGCTGGGGTTTATGGAAGTCAAACTCATTTTGTTTGTGTTTTTAAATTGCACTATTAATACGATTTGAGTTACATAAATGAAATATAAATGCATACATGTTAAATGAATAGGTATTGTATACGCACAATTGATTACATTTGAGTTGCCTCAATTCAATATAAATGCCTACATTGCCAATGCATATATTTTAGGTAAGCACAATTAAGAACAGTTCAGTGGTATAAATTCAATACATTTGCATATTGAATAATTAAATACATTCAAATAAAGCCAACACAATGTAAATATATCACATCTGGGACTATTAATAATGAATGAGTTATATCAATTGAACAAATATGCCTATGCCTTGAATTAAAGTAATTAAATAAAGCAAACACATTTTAAATGTTTTCAGACTATTGCTGTCTACAGTCAGTATTATGAGTGTAGGGAGACTTACTACACCTGCAATCCATGTGTATGTAAGTCTAGATGATTTGTACAATCATTAGTCAGAATAATGTCAAATAGCATGAATCCCGGTGATTGGGAAAAAAAGAAAGTGTATTGTGAGGCTGTTCCCACCTGGAATGCCTGCTACTTGGTCTACTGGCATGGTCAACATTGTCATGGTCCAGTGGCAGACAGTCCAGTGTCTTCCCCAACCCTACGCTAATTAGCTTAGGCCTGAATCAACCAGCTTAACACCTCAAGGGGCGCCCTAACCTGGCACGACGGTCGCGGTCGGATTTTTTACCTGCTGATAGTGTAGTGGTCATTGCATGTGAATTTATGACCAAGGAGGGGTGATGGGATAAAAAATAGACCTTCACCATAAACACCCATACTTTTCAGAGTGTGCCATAGGCCGGCAGGCCGCTTCAAGGTCACAGCCCTCTGAATATTATGCCTGACAAAATAGATAACAGGCAGAGATCTCTCCAGCAACCGACACGCACGCTTGCTGTTCCTCCTGGGGCGCCCCGTGACACCTGATGTGGAACGAATCCACGGCCCCAGATAGTGGCTCCAGGCTTGAAGCTCCCCCGCTGGTGGCCAAGTTTGGTACTGCAGGCGGGTGGAATTCATGCACGAACGCCCCGAGAGCACGCACGCTCGTTTGCTTTGTGCACGTGGACAGGGCAGTTTGTTTTTAAGTTGTTTTCTGAATAAACCAGCGGTCCTCACGTCATATACTACCTCTCAAAACACAACGGATGTATTATATGACAGATAATAAGCTCAATGCAAACCCACAAGCTTGTTTTTGATGCTTTTTGATGTTTTTTTCCTTTGCTCGTGCGCGACGGCGCTCGTTCATGGTTCCCACAATCCCTTGCTTCGGGCAAGGGATTATGGGAACACTTCCGCATTTGGGCACCAAATTTTGGTGCCCAAATGCGGAAATAGGCGCACTTCCGGCGGCCTTCCGGGTGCTTCAAAGCGCCAATGAGCAACTTGTATTGAAATGAATAACAAGGGGGCGGGGCTATCGCTCGAGTCCGTCCTCTGTTATTTTATTACTCTATGGTCTAATCACACTCGTGAAATAACAGGCCAGTATTATTCTGATTTTATGTGTTCAAATGTTGTTCCTATCTGTGAGTCAAGTAATAAACAATGCCAGAATTTGCTAAATTGGAAAGCTGCCTACAGTCTTATTGAGTACTGGTTTAACTGTATACTTCAGGTCCTGGTCTGGTACTGCTACTCTCTGGGTATACCCCACCGGTCTTTAGGTTGTTGAGCACCCAGACGGTCTGCAATGACCCATTACTGGAAAGCTACCACGTTATTTAAACAGATTGCTGGAACCAAATACGTCACTGCATAGTACCAGATCGCAGGATTTGTTTTTGCTGAAAGTCCCAAAAACAAACTCCAAGCTTGGGGATTCTGCCTTCAGGGTATATGCCCCTCAGTTGTGGAATAATTATCAACATAAAATGAAGTTGGATATATTGGTTTCCTATGCTATTTTTAAAAACATACTGTCTGACATTATAGTTGAAGAAGGATTATGTACTTGTTTTGGGTAATATGTCGGCCTCTCTTTTCTATTTTCCATTCTCTTTGTATATTGTATCCGTGTTATGTATTTTTATTGTATTATAAATTACAAATGGAAATGTCTGAATTGTAAACAGGGCGCCATTGAAAAAGAGACCCCGGTCTCAATTGGATTTCCCTGAAATAAAGGTTACAAACAAACATGTCAAGAAGTTAGCAAGAAGTTGAAGTTAAAACTATAGCAGTCATGTTGAGCTGAAAGCTGCAGCATGTGTGTGAGGCTGCCTGTAGGGCTACCACCCGGGATCCTCTATTTTATGTGAAAACCTTAGACATCTACTTGGAAATGCTGTCATCTACAGGCCAAATGGGTTAATGCATTCTTTTACCAGGAGAGAGAGAGAGAGAGAGAGAGAGAGAGAGAGAGAGAGAGAGAGAGAGAGAGAGAGAGAGAGAGAGAGAGAGAGAGAGAGAGAGAGAGAGAGAGAGAGAGAGAGAGAGAGAGAGAGAGAGAGAGAGGGGGGGGGGGGGGGGCACATTTGCAACACGTGAACCGAAAAGAGGAAGAAAGTTATACGCGGGGGTCTTGAATGATACGCTTGGTGTCATGCCCCGGGCCGTGCTACGCTTGTTGGTGATGTGCATTGTTCAGTAGGCCTACCACCAATACCTACAAGTAGGCCTACAAACATTGTAGAACCCATCCAGGGATTTCTGTGGGGCTTGCGTTGGCTTGGCGTCCAGCATTCATAGAAGAGAGGAGAATGGACTCCACGGTCGCAGAGAATAACCTGGTCTTGACGTGGCGGGGGAGGTTGGATTTCCACACACAAGGGCTCTCAAGGCAAGCCCTATTCTGTGGAGCCGACCCATGCACCCAGGTATTTGAAGTCATTGGGCCTCAATGCTTGCGACAACCTTTCTTAAGAACTTAAGTTCAATTCGAGAGGAAATTTGCCCACCATCATTCCCACATAGGCTAAGACTAAGAGTAGACCTTTTCAAAGCCTCCCCCCAGAGTCCAGTAATATTTTATATTCCACTACTTCTGCAAATGACATTTGGTTATTATGCTAATTTCAGCCCTTTTACGTTCTTGGTGATAGTTAAGTTGACTATAGACCTACTGTAAATAATACGAATATATTCACGAATTAAATTCCACCACAAAACTATTGGTGGCCCATAGTAGTATACATTAGTTTAGGTATTTCCCCCCCCCACACAATATTGAATTTTCATTGACTTCCTTCAGTCAAATATTTCTCTGTGTGAGGTCCTGTGAGTGCTGCCATCACACACAGGTGTGACTGCCATGGTGTCATGCAAATCCAGAGCCTGCTCTGTGCAAAGCCACACCCACCTGGGTAAAACACAGGAAGAATAGTTAATTCGGAATTCCCAATGCCTTATATGGGAATTGGTGGGTGCTTCTCTATGGTAATTAGGATGCTAATTAGGATAGGTGGGGCATCTGATAATTTGAAGGAACTGGCAACATAGAAGGATTTGGATTCATCATCATAAGAACAAAATTGTTTTGCAAGCAAAATGCCTATACTTAAGAACGCTTCAAGAATCTGACTGGACTTATCGTAGAAATTCTTGAGTCCCAAACGGATCTCTCGAGGATTAATCTCGTGGATGGACCTGGCTGGCTGACTCGCTATACCTATGCCTGTTTGTTCTGTATCGGCTGCAGTAACCACACAATACACCAGCAGCTCTTCATGCTGACAGTGAGTATGGTAGTGAGTATGGTCATCAGTATCTGCGATTTATCAACAATACTCAGCAAAAGACACAAACAACATACATTTCACTGGCAAACATTTCCACACAGTATTCAAACTAGGTGCCATGCCTGCTGTCAAAGCCATTTGCCCTTCCCACATCCTCCCACACGCCACACCACACATGAACCTGATGCTTAAATGAATAACAGCGCCATCCCAAGGTTACATGAATATTTTGACATTGAACTCATAATTTGGCTCTTAGAATTCTCATAGGAAGAAATCTAAGAGGAAAATGTAAGAACTTGCGATGACCACCTTCAGCATCGTACACACTGTGGATGCTATACATTGTGACCTCAGTCTTCTTTGCATTTAGACTGAGGCCAACCTCTACAGGAGGAAGTTGGTTATGTTGCTCTGGAGAGGGACGTCTGGAGCTCTCTGCTGGAGCTGTTGCCCTCATGACCCCACTACGGGTAAGTGGCTGAAGATGGATGGATGCATGCCGACATGTTGGAAACAATGACAGTCAAAAGAAACATTCTTCCTCCTGTATCGTTCCTGCTATTCTTTGGGATGACGTTGTTGAGAAACTCATACAAGAACCCTACCATGTACCGTGCTTCAATTCTAATACATTACAATAAGTTAGGCAGAAAACGGGGAGAGAAATGGGAGGAAGGCCTCAGTAAAGTTTGTCAATATTGGAACTCAAACCTGTGACACACTGTTATGCTGAATTACCAGCCAAGGGGCTTTGCGATTTGTGCACAAGGCCTCTTTTCACTTGAATCCATTCCAGAGTTGGGCTACCAGCTGTCTTAAGCTACTGAATTAAGCTGCTGAAAGAATCAGTTTCCTCAGCAGTGGGATTGAGGTGCTACTGTGTTTGTCAGGCCCATGATATATTCACATGCACCATGGATTAGATGTCGTTCCCAAAAACGAAATGACACCGGGGCCCAGTGAAAATAGCAGATCTACAAGCTCAATGTGTCGCTTCGAGCCACTCTGTGAGCTTGTAGTCTGTCTATTTATTTTCACTAGTTTGGTTTGTGTTTTTCTCTTACTTATTCAAGAAATCGTACTAAATGTGTCCGCAACCCATAAACGGGTCCCAACCCATTGTTTGGGAAACGGTGTCTTATGAGGCCCCCTGATGCAACACACCTCAAAGTTGCGTTCCAGCGGGAACTGGGATGGAAGAGTGGTATAGGATTAGGTCTGTTGTTCCATACAGTAACTAGTTAAAGTGGAGGAGGCGTGATAGGGAAATAACAAGGTCGAAGCCTAAGGCATCTTCAACTCACTAGAGGTGCTCCTGCAGTGAGCTCTATAATCCCAAATGATGGTCCCTTTGGCTGACTGATGTCATCTTACAAGCAGTTCCACACAAACACAAAAACATGTTGTTTTGATGCAACCCATATGCGGAAAGAGACACATTGACAGGCAGAGTCAAAGACACAAGGTCATGACATTTCGGTGAACGTAATGGTCTCTGCCAGGCCAGGTCGATGTGCAGCGGTCTAGTAGACCTACAGTACCTAGTACAGCAGCAGCAGAGGCCCTTGGACTTTTACAACAAAACGGTGTGTGTGTGTGTGTGTGTGTGTGTGTGTGTGTGTGTGTGTGTGTGTGTGTGTGTGTGTGTGTGTGTGTGTGTGTGTGTGTGTGTGTGTGTGTGTGTGTGTGTGTGTGTGTGTGTGTGTGTGTGTGTGTGTGTGTGTGTGTGTGTGTGTGTGTGTGTGTGTGTGTGTGTGTGTGTGTGTGTGTGTGATGAAAGTAACTGCACACTCCAGAGAAGCTGAAGACAGGTTTAGGGCCTAGATTTAGATTTTTTTTGTCACTGTTAAACCTCTTATCCCTTAACTTCTTTGCCTTATTAAACTATTAATTTTTTTTTTTGTTTTCCAATAGTTAAAATGGCCAGTTTACAAGCTCACAACGTGTCAATAAATTGGCATGTTATTTTTTAAAATGGTAAAAAAAAAAAGGCATAGAAGTTACGCATATTGGGGTTTAGAGTGTGACGAAAATGGATCCCTAGATGTCTCGCTGTGTTTGCTTCATCAGGTTCATGCTGATGAACTGGACTTACAGAGAAAGCTTGCCTTCCGGATACTCCACACCATATCTCAAACAATATTCAAGATTTATACAATTGAAGAGCTTATACAATTTACAGTCAAAGCAAGATAACAGGTCCTTCCAAACAGACTCACCCCCTCACTGTGGTAACCTAATACATTCCCTCGTCATTGTCTGCACTCCAATTAACAGAAACAATGTCACATATTCCTAATGCCTGCTATGTGTATATGCCAGTGGTTTTAACCAGTGGTGCCTGAGACGATTCCACGTGGTCCCCATCTAAATGATGGACAGTTGGTAACCGAATGGACCCTTATAGATCTGTAACTCTTCGTAACTCGGGTCCATTTAGTTTCATTTTACGCTCTCAAGAGTTAAATTATATTAAACATCTGAAATACATAATTTTCAAGAATCTGCACAATTAGAAAATGTAGATGAATTCTTATTTTGCCAGTTATCTCTCCTAAATCGTGGACACAAACTAGAAAATCCTCAGTTCTACCACTTTTTCAAGTCAGTGTTCAAATACTGGATTGTGATTGGCTAAAAGAGTAGTAAATATGTCAATTCTTAGTTTTGGGTGAGAGAGACTAAACTCAACATCAAATGGTGGTTCGTGGCTAAAATGCTGAATAAATAGTTGGCCCTGGTATAAAAAAGGTTGAAAACCCCTGGTATATGCTATGGGAATGTACATTTCTAAGCATGACAGAGTTGTTGACCTAGGCAAGCCCTAGGCAAGATTTTCCCTGGAGCCCCCAATACCAATACCAACATTTGAAAATGGGCCCATATGGGTCCATTTGGTAAGGGGGCTCCAGGGAAAATCTTATATAAAATGGCGCCCCAAGGGATAAAACAATGAATTATTTTTAAACTAAATAACATATTATATGTGTTCTAAATATTTTTATATTTATTTTACGTTATTTATTTTGCGTTGAGTTTTACGTTATTCTATAACGTAAAACTCTGGTGGTTGAAATGGAGTTTTAGGTTATAATGGGATGGGTATAGGAAGGAGGCGGATGCACTAAAATGAACATCAAATATCTAAATACTGAATGGAGTAACTTATAAACTCTCTGATGTGTTCACAAGAGACTGAGTAGACCATAACATGACAGTGGAATATCCCTTTAAATTATGACATTCAAATAGTCTTTACATTTTAATATTTGAATATTCTTTCGAATATGGAATATTCGTTTGCTGCACTAGGATATATTGTCGCTGAGATTTTGATGTGAAAGGATTTCTAATTATGTTAAGCCCTCTACACCTTCCACACCTGGTCAGATGGGCATTTTGTGAAAGATTTCCTATAGTGGCAAGCGTTTTGCACATGGGGGACGGCCTATAGGCTACAGCACTGACGTACAGTATATCGCACATTGGCACGTGTGCATAAAATGTATGAGCTGGACAAAGCCTTTGGAGAAGGAGGGGTTAGGGCAGAGGAGAAAAGCCATGTGGGGTTCCCCAGACGTGTCATATGTGTACCTGTACTTGATACTGTTCTCTTCCTTCTCCCCTCTGTCTTCCTCGCCCGCCTCTTCGTGCGAGTTACAGGCACAGTTTAATCTCAACAGATTATACAAGCCTGGCGACTTCGTTCTGGGTGGCTTGTTTACAATTCACTTCAACTCTGCCTTTGAAGAGCTGTCTTTCACCTCCAAACAACAGGACCCCACTTGTTATGGGTGAGTGTCGGTCTGTCGCACATGCCATACCTGTAGCAGCAGAGAGGAAATGAGGAACTTGTTTTATGACACGTTACACACATTCAAGGCTATACAGTGAGCATGTTGTGTCAGCTTTCACATCCTAGGGTTCAGAATGGCCCAGACTATGGCTTTTGCCGTTGCCGAGATCAACGGGAACTCCAACCTGCTACCCAACGTGACTTTGGGGTACAGTCTCTTTGATAACTGTTTCACGCTCAGTATCGGGTTCCATGCAGCGTTGTCGCTCATTGGCGGGAGAGAAAAACAGTTCCAACTTGACGAGAGCTGTGTTGGCTCCCCGCCGGTGCTTGGGATTGTGGGTGAATCTTCCTCCACACGTACTATTGCCATCTCAAGTGTATTAAGTTTGTACAGAGTTCCCTTGGTAAGTTTCTCCATGCAAACCCCTTTTAACCACCTGCATCAATATGATACAGAGCATGTACTGTATAATGTTGGTTATTTTTATCATGCTTATTTTGACACATCTATGACAAACAATGTAGTATTCTGATTCTTTTCCCAGACCTGAGAGAACGGATCCGAAACAGCCTCTGAAATGGGCTTGTCTCATGGTCACATTCAGTCAAATGTACAGTATATAATTGAGGTGGGGAGCAAGCTCAAATAGTTTGTGTCCCTCATCAAGTATATAGGCTAAAACGTTTGATATTATGAATGGTACATGTGTTATTATAACATTGAAAAGTTAAACCTCATGGAGCACGGTTCTCCCTGCTCTATACCCACCACTCTTTCTTGCTTACAGGGGACATTTACCACACAACACAAGATTGTATCGCAGAACACCTTTTGTGCATCTTTTACAGGTGAGTTATTATGCTACCTGCTCCTGTCTGAGTGACCGCAAGAAGTTCCCGTCTTTCTTTCGAACGATCCCAAGTGATGCCTTCCAGGTGAACTTCTACAGACAGAAAATGTTTCTTGATTTTATGTACAACGTATGTTGCACACACAAAATCTATCTCCTCCCTTGCATGTGTGTGTGAGGTTCCATGTGTGCATGTAGGCCTGTGTGTGCGTGTGTGCGTTTTAATGCTGGATCTGACTAGACCTTTTCCATTGTTGAATCTAACCCAGTATTCTCAAACTTTGGTACAGTATGTGTCCCTCTGGCAGTACACAGAAGAGTAGCCCCAAAAAAGACAAACGTGTAATTAAATATTTATGTTACTGCAATCCTAATAAGGCAACCTAAGTACTGTAGTTCTTTTGTCCCGAATATAAGACGACTCGCTTATAAGACGACCCTTATTTTTCAAGACCCATTTACAGAAAAAAGAACATTGAATGTCATATAGTATAGCCCCTGAATATAAGACTACTCCATTTTTGGGATATTTCCATTGGGAAAAAAACATAGTCTTATATTCAGGCCAATAGAGTAAGTACTCTAGTTCTTCTGTTCTGACCAAACAATCGGTTTGAAATTGGCTCTCCGGCCGTGCTGAAATGGGCATGACAGAAGCACACCTACCCATTAATAGAAGATTTGAGAGCGGATCAACCACCTCATTAGAAATGTGTTAACTGGGAGAGCCAAATATTTTCTGAGGTGGTACTTCTGGGATAAAAGGGCTGAGAACCACTGATCTAACCTAAGCAGTGTTGACAACTGCCAAAATCCAAAATGCACTATATAGTGGCACTTCCAAAATGCACTGGAATGCACTAGAGCGGTTTTCAATCATTTTCATACCAGGGCCCACTATTTATTCTCAATTTTAGCCACGTACCAACATTTGATGTTGAGTTTCTCGGACTCATTTAGGAGAGATAACTGGCAAAATGTTGGTAAAAATAACAACTCTTTCTATATTTTCTAAATATGTAGACTCTTCAAAATTAGGTAACTTGGAATTAATTAAATATAATTTAACTCTTGAGAGCATAAAATGAAACCAAATGGACCCGTAAGGGTCCAAAATCAAATGGACCCGTAAGGGTCCATTTGATGGACCCCAACTCACCAGCAATAAAAAAAACTAAATATAGCGACAAATGCGCTAAGTTGGCAATATAGCGACAAATGCTCCAAGTTGGCAACTAAGGTAAGGTAACTGTCCCTCCATTCTCATGCAGGTGCGAGCCATGCTCCAGATCATGAGGCGGTATGGGTGGACCTGGGCAGGGCTGCTGTTCACCGACAACGACTACGGACGCAACGCAGCCCTGTCGTTCCGGTCGGAGCTGGCCCGGTCCGGTCTGGGCTGCGTGGCGTACTTCGAGGCCCTGCCGTGGGAGAACAAACAGGCTGAACACGAGAGGATCGTCACCGTGATGAGGAAGTCCACGGCGCGGGTGGTCATCGCGTTCGCACACGAGGGCCACGTGGTTCAGCTGATGGAAGAGGTTTGTGTCACGTTGGCTCAGTTTATAAGGGATTCAAGATGAATCTAAAAATGGTAAGGAATCTGAAACGAGTGATATCGAAGTCCTTCGTCCTTTATGCGGGAACATGTACTGCTTCTTTCATTTTTCAGTTTCATTCTTACAATTATCATTTTAAACAGCGTTACCACAGGCTTACCAATATGATACAGAGCATGTATAATGTTGGTTATTTTTCTCATGATTAGAAACTATGACAATGTAGGATTCTGATTCTCTTCCGAGACCAGAGAGAGAGGATCCGAAACAGCCTCTGAAATGGGCTTGTCTCATGGTCACATTCATTCAAATGTACAGTATATAATATAATTGAGTTGGGGAACAAGCTCAATGTTTTGTTGAGCTTGTTAATGTTTTTTCAACAATTCAAAAGCTCAGTCTTTTTGTTGCCTTTGTGAGAAAGATTATTAAGAAATACGTCCAAAGGAAATGAATACTAATTTGCACAATGAGTGTCAGAAACATGCAGATGAATAAATCACACCATCTGCGTCTCTCTCTCTCATAACAATGGTTTCCATTTCATCAAGTCAAGTCCCATTATTATTGCCTTTTTTAATTTCAATGGATTGATGCCAATAGATCAATTTTGTTGTACACTTGTGTTCGATGACAAAATAAAACCCATCCATCCATGCATCCATCCATCCAAGTTCATAGAACACATATACAGGTGGCTGATGTGCTTAATGTTTGGTTGGACTGAACACAATGGACAGGTGATGAGGCAGAACCTGACGGGCCTACAGTGGATGGCCAGTGAGGCCTGGTCCACGTACGCAGGGCTCCACACTCACACTGAGTTCATGCCCTACCTGGGAGGCACCCTGGGCATCGCCATGCGGCGCGGGGAGATACCTGGTCTAAAGGACTTCTTGTCACACATCCATCCCAACATTGACCCCGACAACAGCCATGAAAATAACATTGTGAGTCTTCTCTTTTGTTTAGTGTCTAAATGAGAAATTTGCCCACGTAACCATCAAAGATTTTTATTTTATATCATTGAACATCCCTGGACAGTGACGAGTCATATCTAGGAAATTATCCGTGTATAAACACAATAAACTACAAATAAACTAGAATGTAATCCAAAACCTCCGTTTCTCTTAAATATAACCTGAATGAGTTAAATAATAAATGAGTTAAATAATGTGTGATATTATGTGTGTGTGTGTGTGTGTGTGTGTGTGTGTGTGTGTGTGTGTGTGTGTGTGTGTGTGTGTGTGTGTGTGTGTGTGTGTGTGTGTGTGTGTGTGTGTGTGTGTGTGTGTGTGTGTGTGTGTGTGTGTGTGTGTATTTGGATCTGCATTGTCGGCATTGTGTTCTTTCAGGTGAGGCGGTTTTGGGAGCACACATTTCAATGTAAATTTGCCCCACTTCCGTCGGAGTGGGTGGATGCCGGCGGAAGGCTTTGTACAGGACAAGAGGACCTTGAAACAGCTGAAACTGCACTTTTGGATGTGTCTGACCTCAGGGGAGAGTATACTGTGTACATGGCTGTGTACGCTCTGGCCCACGCCCTCCATGACATGCTGCAATGTGTGCCAGGAAGAGGGCCTTTCAGTGGGAACACATGTGGCAGTCTGCAGACAATTCAGCCATGGCAGGTGTAACACTAATTCACAGTTTACCTGCTAATGATTGAATAATAATGCATATGTCAATATTATGCTGGTAAAAATAACATTATTATATGTATTATTCCTGGCAGATTTTGTTTTAAATCACATTGAACACGTATTATGGAAGATGCTCACTGTTTATGTAAATGGTTTATTTAAAGTTTATTTAAATGGACAATCCCTATAATAGACCACTTTTCATTTAGTTAATTGCCAATTCCCACCCCCCGAAAACAACGTCATGAGTTAGTGAGCCAAAATACAGAAACAGGAAATTGTGAAATACGGTTTAAAAAGATGCCTTCTTCATTAATCCTTGAAACAAAAACGGAAAAATGATTCCTGGCATGCATCTACAGTATGTATGGTCTATAGTGACAAAAGGAGAAAAGAAAATACAGTTCATGTTTCTATTATACAGTAAATACCTACAATAACAATAACATGTTTGCAACTATTGTGTTGTTTCATAAAGTCTCCTGCTTTTCACAATTTTGCTCACCGACATTTTATAGCTTGTGCATTACTTGGAAAAGGTCAACTTCACCACACCATTTGGTGATCATGTATCCTTTGATGAGAATGGTGATGCTTTACCAATCTATGATGTCATGAACTGGGTGTGGCTCCCCGATGGAAGCTCAAAGATTCTCAATGTAGGCGTGGTCAAGAAGTCGTCCTCCTCCACAGGCGAAGAACTGATCCTGGACGAAAACAGAATCTTCTGGAACTTTGAATCCAAAAAGGTAACTTTCTAAAATAGATAATGTCGAGCTCTGATTGAATTTGTTTTAAGTGAAATTGATCACGGTTTCCTCCGTAGCCACCTCGGTCTGTGTGCAGTGAGAGCTGTGCTCCTGGAACCCGTGTGGCCAGAAGGAAAGGGGAACCTGTCTGCTGCTTTGACTGCATCGCTTGTTCCGAGGGAGAGATCAGCAATAAGACTGGTAGGTGCACATCATGTTAAACATTTACAGTAGGCTCTCTGTACTGTGCTTGACTCCCTTAAACTTGCCGTCTTTGTAATTGTTAGACTCTACAGAGTGCATCAGTTGTCCAGAGGACTTCTGGTCCAGTCCCCAGCGTGACCACTGTGTTCCTAAGAGCCTGGAGTTCCTCTCCTACCATGAGGCTCTGGGTATCTCCTTGACAACCATCTCATTGCTGGGCACATTTATCTCTGCCATTGTGCTGGGAATCTTCATCTATCATCGAAGCACACCCATGGTGCGCGCAAACAACTCTGAACTCAGCTTCCTTCTTTTGCTGTCGCTCAAACTATGTTTCTTGTGCTCACTTCTGTTCATCGGCCGTCCCAGACTCTGGACTTGTCAACTGAGGCATGCAGCATTTGGGATCAGCTTTGTGCTGTGTGTCTCGTGTATCCTGGTAAAGACTATGGTGGTGTTGGCTGTATTCAAGGCCTCCAAGCCTGGGGCTACAGACATTATGAAGTGGTTTGGTGCTATGCAGCAGAGAGGAACAGTTCTGGCTCTCACTTCCATCCAGGCAGCAATCTGCATAGCCTGGCTTGTGTCTGCCTCACCAACACCTCATAAAAACACACAATACCACAGTGATAAGATAATCTATGAGTGTGCAGTGGGATCAACAGTTGGATTTGGAGTGTTATTAGGTTATATTGGATTACTTGCACTTCTCAGCTTCCTCCTAGCATTCATGGCAAGGAATCTTCCAGACAACTTCAATGAAGCCAAGTTAATCACCTTCAGCATGTTGATCTTCTGTGCTGTGTGGATCGCCTTCATCCCAGCATATGTCAGCTCTCCGGGCAAATATGCAGATGTTGTGGAAGTGTTTGCTATTTTAGCATCGAGTTTTGGCCTGTTGGTGGCTCTGTTTGGACCAAAATGTTACATAATCCTTTTGAAACCTGAGAAAAACACTAAGAAGTCCATCATGGGTCGAGGACATGACACCAAGACATAGAAGAACAATTTCAATAGATTTACACAGTTTTTGCCAGGTTACACTAAAAGCAGTAACATCTACAGCAGGCTATCTAGGCAAATTACTGTATATATAGGTTTCAAATCAGTGAACACACACACTCTTTTCATAGACAAAAATGCCTGGAAATAGTGCTTCCCATGCTTCTCATGAAATATTACCAATATGTGCATTTTTTGGTTTCAACTGCTCAACCCAATGTTATGGCCATCCTCTGTTGAAAAGCTATGTTCCCTCCCTTTGATTCCCAATATGGTGGATTATTCGGTGAACCAAATTTGAAGCACTTGTGCCTAGACCAGTCACTTTGGTGCTTTGTTCGGGCAAGCTGAATTGTCTGACCGACCGCTGATTAATTGCCTACAATTCGTTTCCAACATAATTGCTTTGTAGTTTACAGAGTAGGCTCCCTACTCTGTAATATGTAGTATAAATATATTCAAAAGGCAGACTCATGCCTTATACACACACACTGTATATAGGAAGTAATTTGTATTTAGATGTGAGAGTGGGCACTCCACTCTTGGAATAATAAACAAATGAACTGCTAAATGAAGACCGTGTGCAGGATCCTATTGATTTCATTCTTTACAACTTTGCACTGATTGCCTCCACCGACATCCGTGTGCAAAAGACCTTCAAAATATTCCAAATCCATCAACAAGGCAAGCCCTATGCAGTGGAAAAATGTGTGTGTGATTTATTTTTTTAAACAGTGTTTTTTAAACAGTGTAGGAAAGCTATCTGTGGAGAGGTTTGGCTATCACGTGATATGCTTAGCTGTGATTGGACCATAGCAGTTTGGGGAGCGGCTTACTGAATGGTCTATTGTGATTTGGTGCTCACTGAACTAGTTCTAGATGGACGGAAATAGGATGAGAAATAGGATGGTACAAGCAAGCTGGAGATTAAAAAAAAAAAACAGGACTGGTAATGCAAAACTATTGACAGCCCATACATCCAAACAGAAAAAAAATCCTCTTTGATTGTATTAAACAGTGTTGATCTCACCAACAGTGCAGGTCTATGAAAAGATATGAAGAGGCATAAATTGTCCTCTTTCGATCTGCAAAGTATTTGTTTCATAAAAATCCAGGGCAGCAGTGCTGAATGGAGACAGGTTTGTAACTGGGATTGGCCATCGCCAGAAGGAAGGCCATGGATGATAAAGACACAAGATACAGCCAGCCATAAGTGCCACAAGGTGCCAGAATGTGGTTTATAAATGGAAATGACGTTATTGCTGGCTTCAACTTGCAGTGTTGGCAAATAAGCGATGTCTTGACAGCTCAGAACACTTATGTCTTCGTACAGCCAGAGATTCTTGCCAAATGACAAATCACAGATGGCTTCATAGTGAATTAAAGATTCCATATGTTTCATTCATCTATGACAGATGCATGTCTCCCTGGCTAAGGAGACAAATATGGATAACACATTATACTTGCCCTCTATAACTAGAATTGAACATTTGAAACACATATAATAAGCTCTTTAGTTTAAAAATAGTTAATGTTTTTTATCCCATGGGGGCGGCCATTTTATTGTGCCTGTGACATGACCTGTCATGGGGATGACGTCACAGAAGATCGCTCCGCTGTAGAACTAATGGAATGGATCAAACCACTACATATTTTCCCCCTCCTATGGTCCATCCTGTCTGTTTTACAGTCCTATATTTCACCAGTGGGGGTCGCCATTGTCATTACAAACAGAACAGTGTATATACTGTACATCGATGTTTCACGTTGCAATGCTGAGTAATCATGGGACGTTCCATACTATGTTCTAGTACAGATCTTCTGTGACGTCATCCATATGACAGGTCATGTGACAGCCACAGTAAAATGATGGCCCCCATGGGATAAAAACATTAACTATTTTTAAACTAAAGAGCTTATTCTATGTGTTTTAAATGTTCAATTCTAGTTATAGAGGGCAAGTATAATGTATTATCCATAATTGCCCCATTAGCCAGGGTTCCTTTTAAAAGGTTCACATTGATGTAGGGTCATACAGTAAGTTGTGTGTGTGGCGTCCAAAAGCATGTTGCATTTAAGACCCAATGAAAATAAACTTCTATTAAAACTTGTATTTCTCTACAAAGCCCCCCGCAGGTTGGCCCCCTCCCTACATCACCAACCTCCTATCCTATAATACATTTGATTTGATTTGACACATGTTAAGCCCTGCCTCTGCCTTGCCAGGGTGTTGTTCTGATTGATTATGTAATGGCATACGTTGGCGCAGGGGATGGCTTAACACTGTGTATAAGACATCAGCCACAGGACAAAGTGTTTGGAGGACAGTCATGAGGGCCTCCGTCGTTACACGCCTTATCCCATATGTGTGCTTGATGTTGTTCTCTTTAATCTCTCCTTTGTCTTCCACACCTTCCTCTTCTTGTGAGTTACAGGCACAGTATAAATTCAACAGAATTCACAAGGCTGGGGACTTCATTGTGGGTGGCTTGTTTGAATTCCATTTCTCTTCGGCCTCCCCTGAGCTGTCTTTCACCTCCAAGCAAAAGAATATCATTTGCTATGGGTGAGTATCACATGTGCAAAACAGTGTTGCCAACTGCCAAAATCCAAAATGCACTAGTGGCACTTCCAAAATGCACTAGAATGCGCTAGAGCAGTTGTTTTCAACCATTTTCATAGCAGGGTCCACTCTTTATTCTGCATTTTAGCCATGGAGGACTATCATTTGATGTTGAGTTTAGTGTCTCTGACTAATTTAGGAGAAATAACAGGTAAAATGTTGGTAAAAATAATAATTCTTCTATATTTTCTAAATGTGTATAGATTCCTGAAAATGAGGTAATCCAGATGTTTACATATAATTTAACTCTTGAGACTGTAAAATGAAACAATCTCAAGCAATTGCATTTTATAATCTCAAGAGTTACAGATTTATAAGGGTCCATTTGGTTACCAATGGTCCTTTCTAGGAAGGTTGGAGGGGTATCATAGGTGCAAAAATGGTGAAAAATGAGGGTTTTTCTCTTGTGCCTGTCAACCAATTTTGCCCCAACTCACCAGCAAAAAAGCACTAGTTTTTCCGCCAGGAGTTTTTCACTAATTTTGATGCTAGGGGGGTCTGGAAAAAAGCTAAATATAGCGACAAATGCACCAAGTTGGCAACACTGCATGCACAAGCAAGCAAGCAAACATTGGGATTATTCCATGTTGTTCTACAACGATAGTCAAGGTTACTGTGGAACTTCTGTCTGCTAGATTTCAAATTCTAGGGTTCAGAATAGCCCAGACAGCGGCTTTTGCGATTACTGAGATCAACAGAAACCCCACCCTGCTACCCAACCTGACCCTGGGATACAGTCTCTATGATAACTGCCTCACACTTGGAGTTGGATTCCGTGCAGCTTTGTCATTGGTCAGTGGGAGAGAGGAACAGTACCAACTGGATGAGAGCTGTGTTGGCTCCCCTCCAGTGCTTGGTATAGTGGACTCTGTCTCAACACATTCTATTGCCATCTCTAGTGTATTAGGTTTGTACAGAGTGCCACAGGTGAGTTTTTACCATTTTACCATGACATTTCCGTTGAAATCTATTCTTTTAGCCTTGCGTAGTGATGCAGATCTTACTGCACAGCGATATGCTCTGCGAGGCTGTAGCTGTCCATGGTGCTACTGAAGGGCTTCTGTTCGTCAAAAGATGGCATTGGGTTTTTGAACCAGGCATTCAGATAACTAAAGCTGCCTTTTTTGTTTTATTTTATTTTTTGCAGCACACAATGCATCCTTTTTTGTGAATGTGTGCTGTGATTAGAAATATGAACCGTACATTACAGAATATATCTTTTGTGTATATTTCCAGGTAAGTTACTACTCCACATGCTCCTGCCTGAGTGACCGGAATAAGTTCCCATCTTTCTTTAGAACCATCCCAAGTGATGCCTTCCAGGTGAACCTCTACAGACAACTCATCAAAGTAGTACATAGTGTATTTCATATTGCATATCTTAATCTTTTTTTTTTTTAAACCAAGCTTTCGTGTTTTAGCTTGTTAATACACAAAAAAGATGATATTAATTGTTTTACGGTTGCTGATTTCTTTTGTTGTGTATTATGTATTTTCTTTTATTATTATTATTTACGGTAGACCTAATAATCATGAAAGATCACAGGATCTACTGCATGTGAGAAACTGCCAGGATGCCATCTTAGCATATTACAAACATATTTAGCATGCAGTACAGGCCAAAAGTTTGGACACAACTTCTCATTCAATGCGTTTTATTTATTTTCATTACTATTTACATTGTAGTTTCTCACTGAAGGCATTGAAATGGATGGATAAACGCATGTGGACTTGCGTACTAAACAAAAAAAGGGTGAAATAACTGACAAGAATATCTTATATTCTAGTTATGCCAAGAGTGTGCAAAGCAGTAGTCAGATCGAAGTGTGGAGACTTTGAAGAAACTAGAATATAAGGCATGTTTTCATTTACAGTATTTCACACTTTTCTTTGTTAAGTACACAATTCCACATGTGTTCATTCAAAGTTTCTGATGCCCTCAGTGAGAATATACAATGTAAATAGTCATGAAATTGATGGAAACGCATTGAATGTGTTCAAACTTTTGGTCTGTACTGTATATACATATTTAGCCCTGCGGTCGAATGCCCCTACCACCCTGTCAAAACCAGCTGAAATCTGTAAGAATGAAGACAAAATGACACTCATCCTTTACTTTTTCTAATAACAACGTAAAACATGAACCTTGGTGGGAGTTGGGACCAAGCGGGAGATCGGATGTGCATAATTTAACCTAAAGCGGTCTTCTCCCACCATTCCTCATCCATCAGGTCCAAGCTATGCTCCAGATTATAAAGCGGTTTGGGTGGACCTGGGCAGGCCTGCTATTCACTAATGATGCCTATGGCATAAATGCTGCCCAGTCCTTCCAGTCTGACCTGGCCCAGTCTGGTCTGGGTTGTCTGGCCTATGTGGAGGTTCTGCCCTGGGACCATGACCCAGCTGAACTTCAGAGGATTGTCACTGTGATGAAGACTTCCACAGCTCGTGTGGTTGTTGTGTTTGAACATGGCAGCAATATGGTTCATCTCATGGAGGAGGTTGGGGCAATGTCATTAGATCCACTTTCAGAAAAAAATGATGATGATGATGTAATGGTTTGGCTCAGGGCCGGATGTAGGCATGGGCATGCCCCTCTAAATGCCTTGATTGCTGCACCAAACATGATGGCATGCAAACAAAAATTAAACTGTTTTGAGACTAATGCTACTGCTACTATACTGTAACAATTGTGGCACCACTAAACCAACACCATTTCATCCTTCAAAACAGAAAACTCCCTGAGTCAGACCGTTAGCTTTATGCATGCTGATGTTATTATTGATGCTTACTTGACTATTCCTTTGGGTTCTCTGTGAACGGCGGGCTCTGTGTTAATGCTTTTCATTAGCTCAATATTTTGACTTTTGAATAATTTAATGCACAGATGTGGGAAAAAAATAGTTATCTGTTTTCTGCCTGTATAGGTGGTGAAGCAGAATGTGACAGGTCTGCAGTGGATGGCCAGTGAGGCCTGGACAACAGATCCTAAACTCCAGACTCATGACTTCATGCCCTACCTGGGAGGCACCCTGGGCATTGCCATCCGTCGAGGAGAGATACCAGGTCTGAAGGACTTCCTGTTGAAAATACACCCCCACCATGGCCACGACAACAGCCTTGACAATATCATAGTGAGTCTTTGATTCATTTTACTCATTAAAGGACAACTTTGTTTTGTTTTGTTTTTCAACCAAGGTTTGTGTTTTAGATTGTTATTAGAGAAAATAAAAGATGGGTATCATCATTTCCTGGGATTAGGACTGTAGTAGATAATAAAAAAGGACATCGCTTTAACATTTTGTAAATAAATATGTATTTAGGACCGTGTTCAAATGCCCCCTCCCATAGCTAAAATCCTTAAAACTAAAGAAAGCAAAGAATGTAAAACAGCAGCCGATGATTCGATACAGCCTCGGTCCCATAGGGTTAATTCAATTCATTAACAAGGTTTGTGCTTTAGAGATTCACTTTTTTACCTTTTTTTTTTACCAGATCAGGCAGTTTTGGGAGCACACATTTCAGTGTAAATTTTCACCCCTTCCGTCAGGGTGGGTGGATGCTGGTGGAAGGGTGTGTACGGGGCAAGAGGACCTGGCAACTGCAGAAACTGCCCTTTTGGATGTGTCTGATCTCAGGCCAGAGTACAATGTGTACAAAGCAGTGTATGCTCTGGCCCACGCCCTCCATGACATGCTGCAATGTGTCCCAGGAAGAGGGCCTTTCACTGGACACAGCTGTGCCAGTCTGCACACCATACAGCCATGGCAGGTGGAGTGTTATTTCCCGGATTAGATGTTTATGCTTTTAGTTGGGTTCAAAGTGGACAGTTGGTGATTATTATTATCAAAATCTTCTGCCATTAATATTCTGATGAGCTCCTTAAAACACAACACTTCTCCAGAGGAAAAAAATGCTTCTCAGGTTAAGCTCAGGAGTGTCTCTTGAGCAACCAAGTTTATTTCTCATTTTAAGATCACCTATGCCTCTCTATGGCTCCTAAGATGAATACTAGGATCCATAAATGAGGCAAAGCTGAAGTCTCTCCATTGGCTGCTACAGCTGTATTTGAGAGATAAATGAGACAAAGCTGAAATCTTGATATATGCGTATAGCAAGATTTCAGCTTTGTCTCTGAGAAATAAACGTGGTTGTTCAAGAGATGCTTCTGAGCTTAAACTGAAAAGCATTTTTTTCCTCTGGGTTTACAGTTGCATGCTCTTCATAATTTTGCTTGTCACCATGTCTAGCTTGTGTATTACCTGGAAAAGATCAACTTCTCTACACCATTTGGCGATCACATATTGTTTGATGAGAATGGTGATGCTCTACCAATCTATGATGTCATGAACTGGGTGTGGCTCCCCGATGGAAGCACGGAAGTTCGCAATGTGGGTGTGGTCAAGACGTTACCGTCTGCAGATGAAGAACTCCTCCTGGACGAAGACAGAATCTTCTGGAACTTTGCATCTAAAAAGGTAACTTCAGCCGTCTACAATAGATAATGCTGAGCTCTTGCATGGTGCAAATGCAATGAAACGTACTGTATCATTCTTACATTCCTCCATAGCCTCCTCACTCAGTGTGCAGTGAGAGCTGTTCTCCTGGAACCCGTTTGGCCAGAAGGAAAGGGGAACCTGTCTGCTGCTTTGACTGCATTGTTTGTTCCGAGGGAGAGATCAGCAATGTGACTGGTTGGTGTGCACCATCTAGCATTGTCCAGTAGTTTATCTTAGGACAATTCTGTACTTGACTATCCCTATAACCTTGCTGTTTTTTATAGACTCTACAGAGTGTACCAGTTGTCCAGAGGACTTCTGGTCCAGTCCCCAGCGTGACCACTGTGTTCCTAAGAGCCTGGAGTTCCTCTCCTACCATGAGGCTCTGGGTATCGCCTTGACAACCATCTCATTGCTGGGCACATTTATCACTGCCATTGTGCTGGGAATCTTCATCTATTATCGAAGCACACCCATGGTGCGCGCCAACAACTCAGAACTCAGCTTCCTTCTGTTGTTTTCACTCATGCTTTGTTTCTTGTGTTCACTTCTGTTCATCGGTCGTCCCAGACTCTGGACTTGTCAGCTGAGGCATGCAGCATTTGGAATCAGCTTTGTGCTGTGTGTTTCGTGTATCCTGGTAAAGACTATGGTTGTATTGGCTGTATTCAAGGCCTCCAGGCCTGGGGCTACAGACATTATGAAGTGGTTTGGTGCTATGCAGCAGAGAGGAACAGTTCTGGCTCTTACTTCCATCCAGGCAGCAATCTGCATAGCCTGGCTTGTGGCTGCTTCACCAACTCCTCATAAAAACACACAGTATCACAGTGATAAGATAGTCTATGAGTGTGCAGTGGGATCAAAAGTTGGATTTGCAGTGTTATTAGGTTATATTGGTTTGCTTGCACTCCTCAGTTTCCTCCTAGCATTCATGGCAAGGAATCTTCCAGACAACTTCAATGAAGCCAAGTTGATCACCTTCAGCATGTTGATCTTCTGTGCTGTGTGGATCGCCTTCATCCCAGCATATATCAGCTCTCCAGGCAAATATGCAGATGTAGTGGAAGTGTTTGCTATTTTAGCATCGAGTTTTGGCCTGTTGGTGGCACTGTTTGGACCAAAATGTTATATAATCCTTTTGAAACCTGAGAAAAACACTAAGAAGTCCATCATGGGTCGAGGACATGACACCAAGACATAGAAGCACAAATTCAATACAATTTTACATTGCTTTGTATAAAGGTTTCATGACATGTCTGACTTTGAGTAATGAACTGAACTCTATGCCCCTTGGCCAATTTATAGAAAATATAATATCTAATTTCACTATTACGCAGACTCAACTGTACATCTCCTTAAATCCAATGGCGGCTCCACACTCACCAACTTAAATCACTGCTTTACTGACATTAAATATTGGAAGATACAACAATAAGTTGCATTATTTTGTCCATATGATTCCATTACACAAATCAAAAACAATCCCAGCAACCTCTGTCTACACCCTTGTCAAACCCTATGCCAAAAATCTGTCCGTACTGATTGTTAAAACTCCTGCCAATCTGGGGAGGGCAGCGGACTGACCTCATGTGTCCATGTTACCAGTTCCTTATCTACTGCATGGTTACCAAAACAATGGGGCGTAATATTTTGATTCAGCTTTTACCAACAAATCAATCTTATAGTCAAATCCATTTTTTCCACTTCTGTTCCATTGCAAAATCAAACTATTTTCTCCACATACGACATTGAAATTGCCGTCCACTCAGTAACATAATCCCGGTTTAGAGAAAGATTATTGCAAAGTCTTGTACAGTGGGACTAGCCAGTGATCCCTACGATGTCTTCAACTTGTCTGTGTACAGTAGAATACATTTCAAAACCTTCTTTTTCGTCTATACAAAGCTCTAAACAAGCTGGCCCCCTCCTACATCAGCAACCTCCTATCCTATCCTATCCTATCCTATCCTATCCTATCCTATCCTATCCTATCCTATCCTATCCCCATTCCACCATGACCCATCATATCACAAGAACGCAGCCCCTCACATATTCTACCAACACAGAAGAAACTCAGGTGTGACTGTGCCTTTTGCTGTCACAGCCCCTACAAAACCTTTTTATATGCACTTTTATATTTTATATTATTTTACTTCAATTGCCTGTTGTTTCATTCTGTTGTCTTGTTGTCTTATATTTCTGCTTAGTAATGCTTACTGTACTGTACTGTATAGTATTGCTCTTTCTGACATGTGAAGCACTTGTACAATAAGAGTTGTTTTTAAATGAGCTATATAAATAAATTTGATTTGGCATATGAAAGCTTTGTTGATGTATGTTAAGCCCTGCCTCTGCCTTGCCAGGGTGTTGTGATTGATTATGTAATGGCATACGTTGGCACAGGGGATGGCCTAACACTGTGTATAAGAATCAGCAACAGGACAAAGTGTTTTGAAAATGGGTTAAACAAATAACAGCCATGACGGCCTTTGTAGTGACATACCCTATTCCACATGTGCATGTGTGCTTGATGCTGTTCTCTTTATTCTCTCCTTTGTCTTCCTCACCGTCCTCTACTTGTGAGTTACAGGCACAGTATAAATTCAACAGAATTTACAAGGCCGGGGACTTTGTTCTGGGTGGATTGTTTGCAATCCATTTCTCCTCGGCCTTCCCTGAGCTGTCTTTCACCTCCAAGCAACATGATCTGCTTTGCTATGGGTGAGTATCACACATACAAACATACGAAGAGAACACTGCTTTAATAATATTAAAACAGTGTTCTCTTCGTATGTTTGTCACTTTGTTTGTCACGTCGTATGTCGTATGTTTGTCACTTTGATTATTTATCACATGATACATATTATGTATCATGTATCGTGTTATAAATAATCAAAGTGACTGTGGAACTCTTTTAGATTTGACATTCCAGGCTTCAGCATGGCTCAGACTATGGCTTTTGCGATCAGTGAGATCAACAGAAACCCCACCCTGCTACCCAACCTGACCCTGGGATACAGTCTCTATGATAACTGCCTCACACTTGGAGTTGGATTCCGTGCAGCTTTGTCATTGGTCAGTGGGAGAGAGGAACAGTACCAACTGGATGAGAGCTGTGTTGGCTCCCCTCCAGTGCTTGGTATAGTGGGTGATGATCCCTCCACACATTCTATTGCCATCTCTAGTGTATTAGGTTTGTACAGAGTGCCCTTGGTAAGTGTTCACTTTAAACCCTGTTTCACCTTTTTTTGGTTATTTGCAAGTCTGATAAAGTGTGTAAAAACCAATATTGCAGGCAGGGCCGGATCTAAGCATGGGCAAACATGATGGCATACAAAACAACCCACATTTCAAAGATATTTCAAAATAAAGTGCTTATAGTTATAGATTATAGATTATAGCGCTTATAGATTTGAACTAACTACAATTGTTGTACCACTAAACCAACATCATTCAAAACAGAAAACTCTCTGAGTCAGACCTATGCATTCTGCATGCCTGTTCCAACTTCAACAACAACTGATGTTATTATTGATGCTTATTGTATCTTATGAAAAAGGCAAATAGACAGTGTGTGTCTTCATGAAAAGAATAAACTATAAGGGGTAACAACCCAATATATTGTATTTTAAAAACATCATAACATGCCAGTTTTAATAAACCTTGCATGTTGCATGTTTTATATCCAGTTTGCACTGCAAAGGCAGATGAAAGCTCGCTATACAAGAGGCTGGTGCAGGGATGTAAAACTCAAACACACAGAGGGCCAAAATGGAACAATTTCACAAAAAAATGTCACAAATCCTGATCTGGAGTCGCCGGAATGTGCCGCTAGACACAGGCACCAGTTTAAGGGACGTCCCAGGCAAACCGCAAAAAATAAAAAGCCATATTCATACAAAATCGATTTCCTTTAATAGCAGGATAAATGACAAAATGAAACTGCATGCATTAAAAACTGGAAATGCTACTGAAAGCGTTGTGTCACATGATCCTCAGCAATCACTGCTTAGTGCTTTTATAGTAAAATGGGAAAGTAAATCAGGGCCGGATCTAGGCATGTCCCTAAATGCCCTGACTGCCCCACCAAACATGATGGCATGCAAAACAACACAATTTTCAAATATATTTCATATTAAAGTGCTTATAACTAAAATGATTTGAAACACTACGGTACTAACTAATTGTGGCACCACTAAACCAACACCTTTTCATCATTGAAAACAGAAAACTCTCTCAGTCAGACCTTTAGCTTTATAATTGCTGTGGGTCTGTTGCACCTGATGACTGATGTTATTGATGCTTACTTGCCGAATATACCTTTATGTCTGTAACGGAAAATGGTATGGGGGCGACTTCATCAGTCGCCCCCATATCATTTTCGCCTGCCCCCACATTTGGTAAATCTTACATCCGGGCCTGCGCTAAAGCTGCTTTGGTGTGTTCACACACAGCACACAATGCAGCCCCCTCCCTTTCCCCCCTTTTTTGAGCTAATTAAAGATGTGAACCAAGTGGAGGGTTGAGTATGTTGACTATTTTCACATGGGTATTGCGCAGGTAACGGGCGAGTTTATCCCTGCCCTGCTCCACTAACATGCTCTGCCCATTATTGGGGAATTATAGTACCATATACTGTATATTACAGAATATATTTTCTGTATTTTTCAGGTTAGTTACTATGCCACATGCTCCTGCTTGAGTGACCGGAATAAGTTTCCGTCTTTCTTTAGAACCATCCCAAGTGATGCCTTTCAGGTGAAGTACGGACAAAGCATCTGTCGGTATCACATAGTCCACATCACTTCCCTATAATTGATATTGAATATCACCTCTCATATCACCTCTCATTTCTCTTATCTCTCAAGTATAACACTGCTGGAGTTAAAGGCTTAGGTTTAGGATCAGCATTAAAAACGAATAATATGGAAACTATGCACGATATTCACTGATTTGACATAATCTAACCTAATCCCTCCATTCTTCATCCATCAGGTCCAAGCTATGCTCCAGATTATAAAGCGTTTCGGTTGGACCTGGACAGGACTGCTATTCACTAATGATGCATATGGCATAAATGCTGCCCGATCCTTCCAGTCTGACCTGGCCCAGTCTGGTCTGGGTTGTCTGGCCTATGTGGAGGTTCTGCCCTGGGACCATGACCCAGCTGAACTTCAGAGGATTGTCACTGTGATGAAGACTTCCACAGCTCGTGTGGTTGTTGTGTTTGAACATGGCAGCAATATGGGTCATCTCATGGAGGAGGTTGGGGCTATATCATTTTACTAAAGTAATCCTTACTATAATTAAGGAAATGTCGGTCTATCTGAATGAATGTCTGTCTGACACCGCCGTAACTCCTCACTGGCTGCACCAATCGCTCTGACATTTCACATAGACATTGACCATAATAGAGATTAACAAAGCTCTTTTTTCACATTAATAAATTGTTGATTAATAATGCATTCATTGGTGCATTAAACTTTCCATGTAATATTAGAAAAAGTAATTCCTTTTTCAGCCATAGGGGCCATGCAAATAGCAAAACGTGCGTGCGTGCGCGCGCGCACACACACACACACACACACACACACACACACACACACACACACACACACACACACACACACACACACGTGAAGTTAGTTTCTGCTTGGAGATTCTCCCTGTTAAAACATGTTAGGGACCTATTACATCACAATACTCACTGTACGTATTTTGGTTTTCATATATTCAAACGGGTAAGGTCCTAATAATAATAATAATAATTAATAATGATCACACACACACACACACACTGTATACATACAGTATATACAATACATGTAATTGTTTCACATACACATAGGTGGTGAAGCAGAATGTGACAGGTCTGCAATGGATAGCCAGTGAGGCCTGGACAGCGTATACTAAACTACAGACTCAGGACTTCATGCCCTACCTGGGAGGCACCCTGGGCATTGCCATCCGTCGAGGAGAGATACCAGGTCTAAAGAATTACTTGTTACAGATCCATCCTGACAATGACCATGACAACAGCCTTGACAATACCATAGTGAGTATTTTGATTCCTGTTTTAAACGCAATAAGTATGGGAACTATGTACCGTATAAAGCAACATACAGTGTATTGAATCATAAACTACATTGAAAACACTATGTGGAGGGGACAGGGCAGCTAAAATCAATATCAAATGTCTAATTACTAAATCAAGCAACTTAAAAACTGGGTCTGGGTGTTCACATGAGCCTGAATATACCGGTATGATGGAATTACCAAAAGTTGTTTTGAAAGTGAAATATCCCTTTAAGTTGAAATGTTGGGTTCTTGGTGCTTTGTGCTTAAGTCTTTATTATGTCTCTACAGGTGAGGCAGTTTTGGGAGCACACATTTCAGTGTAAATTCCCTCCCCTTCCGTCAGAGTGGGTGGATGCTGGTGGAAGGGTGTGTACAGGGCAAGAGGACCTGGCAACCGCAGAAACTGCCCTTTTGGATGTATCTGATCTCAGACCAGAGTACAATGTGTACAAAGCAGTGTATGCTCTGGCCCACGCCCTCCATGACATGCTGCAATGTGTCCCAGGAAGAGGGCCTTTCACTGGACACAGCTGTGCCAGTCTGCAGACCATACAGCCATGGCAGGTGGAGTGTTATTTCACAGGTTACATGTTGATGCTTGTAGTTGGCTTTGTCTTAGATAGCATTTTATGTAGACAGTGTACACACCACTATATACAGGATATATGCATGTAGAATACATTATATTCCACTGTTGTAGCTTATGTATGATTCATGATACTGTAACTACAGTCTTTATGTATATGATGCATCCATGTTCTGTTTTTAAAACGCTCTGGATTAAGATGGTAAAGGCCTAAACTCTAAATTCTAAATTCAAATTCAGACTTAATAGTGATTTAGGTTTGCCAGGTCAGTGGGCCAGTCTGGCTATAGCCTATATCAAATTTGCAAAATTGCATGCACCAAGGCCTGTCCACAGTAGTTCGTGATTGGAGGAGGTTCCTTCTCATCTTGATTGGATGAAGGCTTGTCTGCCACCAGAACAAACTAAATTAAGGTTTTCTGACCCACTCACTCACTGGGGACTGGGGCAGATTATTAAAAAAGGGGGAGGGATATTTCAATTAAGTGAAATCACTGAATATACCTTCAAGTCAGCTGCTCAGAACAGAACACTTATAGTCTCTTGCTCTTCATAATTTTGCTTGTCACCATGTCTAGCTTGTGTATTACTTGGAAAAGATCAACTTCTCTACACCATTTGGTGATCACGTATCGTTTGATGAGAATGGTGATGCTCTACCAGTCTATGATGTCATGAACTGGGTGTGGCTCCCCGATGGAAGCACAGAAGTTCACAATGTGGGTGTGGTCAAGACGTTACCGTCTGCAGATGAAGAACTCATCCTGGATGAAGACAGGATCTTCTGGAACTTTCCATCTAAAAAGGTCATTTCAGCCTTTTACTACTGGTAATACTGAGCTCATGCACTGTGTGAATGTTACTCAGTTTAATGTATCATTCTTAATGTCCTCCACAGCCACCCCGATCTGTGTGCAGTGAGAGCTGTGCTCCTGGAACCCGTTTGGCCAGAAGGAAAGGGGAACCTGTCTGCTGCTTTGACTGCATTGCTTGTTCCGAGGGAGAGATCAGCAATGAGACTGGTTGGTGTACACCATGTAGCATTGTCCAGTAGTTTATCTTTAGGACAACACTGTACTTGACTATCCCTATAACCTTGCTGTTTTTTTATAGACTCTACAAAGTGCACCAGTTGTCCAGAGGACTTCTGGTCCAGTCCCCAGCGTGACCACTGTGTTCCTAAGAGCCTGGAGTTCCTCTCCTACCATGAGGCTCTGGGTATCGCCTTGACAACCATCTCATTGCTGGGTACATTTATCACTGCCATTGTGCTGGGAATCTTCATCTATTATCGAAGCACACCCATGGTGCGCGCCAACAACTCAGAACTCAGCTTCCAGCTATTGTTTTCACTCATGCTTTGTTTCTTGTGTTCACTTCTGTTCATCGGTCGTCCCAGACTCTGGACTTGTCAGCTGAGGCATGCAGCATTTGGAATCAGCTTTGTGCTGTGTGTCTCATGTATCCTGGTAAAGACTATGGTGGTGTTGGCTGTGTTCAAGGCCTCCAGGCCTGGGGCTACAGACATTATGAAGTGGTTTGGTGCTATGCAGCAGAGAGGAACAGTTCTGGCTCTTACTTCCATCCAGGCAGCAATCTGCATAGCCTGGCTTGTGTCTGCCTCACCAACTCCTCATAAAAACACACAGTATCACAGTGATAAGATAATCTATGAGTGTGCAGTGGGATCAAAAGTTGGATTTGCAGTGTTATTAGGTTATATTGGTTTACTTGCACTCCTCAGTTTCCTCCTAGCATTCATGGCAAGGAATCTTCCAGACAACTTCAATGAAGCCAAGTTAATCACCTTCAGCATGTTGATCTTCTGTGCTGTGTGGATCGCCTTCATCCCAGCATATGTCAGCTCTCCAGGCAAATATGCAGATGTAGTGGAAGTGTTTGCTATTTTAGCATCTAGTTTTGGACTGTTGGTGGCTCTGTTTGGACCAAAATGTTATATAATGCTTTTGAAACCTGAGAGAAACACTAAGAAGTCCATCATGGGTCGAGGCGACACCAAGATGTAGAAGCGCAAATTCAATACACTTTATTTTTACATTGCTTTTTATAAAGGTTTCATGACATTTCTGACTTTCGCTGATGAACTGAACTCTATGCCTCTTGTCCAATTTATAGAAAATATAATATCTAAATTCGCTATTACGTAGACACTCAACTATACATCTTAAATCCAGTGGCCGCTCCACACTCACCAACTTAATTCACTGACTTACTGACATTAAAAATTGGAAGGTACAAAAGTAAATTACACTATTTTGTCCATATGTTTCCATTGCACAAATCGAAAACAATCTTGGCAACCTCTGTCCAAACCCTTGTCAAACCCTATGCCAAAAATCTGTTTGTATTGTTGTATTTTATTATCTTTATTTTATTCATTTTGCAACCATTTTTTGCACCCAGTCTCAATTATCTAATCTCTAATCCTTATTTTAAACCTCCTGCCAATTAACCTTATTTTGACATGATGGCTGCATGTAGAAGGAACATGTTATTCCAACCAGTTATTTTCCCATATATCAGGCAGTGCTAGTTTAGAGACCAGGATTACTGCATGGTTACCAAAACAATAGGGCGTTATATTTTGATTCAGCTTTTAAATTCGAACAACAAATCGCCGGCACTCTAACATCATCCCAGTTTAGAGAAATATTATTGCAATGTCTTCTACAGTGGGACTAGTCAGTGATGCCTATGTCTTCATCCAGACTCCTGACTGGCACCAGGAGGAGAAAGAATATCACCCCTGTCCTGGCCTGTCTTTACTGGCTGTCAGTATACACAGCCAGTATATAGTAGAATACATTTCTACATTTCAAAACCTTCTTTTTGCTCTAAACAAGCTGACCCCCTCCTACATCACCAACCTCCTATCCTATCCTCATTCCATCATGACCCGTCAGATCACAAGAATCCGGCCCCTCACACATTCCACCAAAAAAAAAAAAAAACTCAGGTGCGGCCGCGCCTTTTGCTGTCACAGCCTCTACAAAACCTTTTATATATACACTTTTATATTTTATATCATTCTGCTTTAATTGCCTGTTGTTTCATTGACTGTTTTATATTTCTGCTTAGTATTTTATTGTACTGTATAGTACTGCTCTTTCTGATATGTGAAGCACTTGTACAATTTGAATTGTTTTTCAAATGAGCTATATAAATAAATTTGATTTGATTTGACATATGAAAGCATTGAGTATGTATGTTAAAACCTGCCTCTACTTCTGCCTTGCCAGGGTGTTGTGATTGATTATGTAATGGCATTACGTTGGCACAGGGGATGGCCTAACACTGTATAAGAATCAGCAACAGGACAAAGGTTTTTGAAAATGAGTTAAACAAAGAACAGTCATGACGGCCTTTGTAGTGACACACCTTATTCCATATGTCTATGTGTGCTTGATGTTCTCTTTATTCTCTCCTTTGTCTTCCTCTCCTTCCTCTTCTTGTGAGTTACAGGTTCATTATGAATTCAACAGAATTTACAAGAATGGAGACTTCATTCTGGGTGGCTTGTTTGAATTTCATTTCTCCTCTGCCTTCCCTGAGCTGTCTTTCACTTCCAAGCAACATGATCTGTTCTGCTATGGGTGAGTATCACACATACAAACCTAGAGAACACTGTTTTAATATGTTCCATGTGATAAATAAGTTACTGTGGAACTCTTTTAGATTTGACATTCGAGGGTTCAGAATAGCCCAGACTGCGGCTTTTGCGATTACTGAGATCAACAGAAACCCCACCCTGCTACCCAACCTGACCCTGGGATACAGTCTCTATGATAACTGCCTCACACTTGGAGTTGGATTCCGTGCAGCTTTGTCATTGGTCAGTGGGAGAGAGGAACAGTACCAACTGGATGAGAGCTGTGTTGGCTCCCCTCCAGTGCTTGGTATAGTGGGTGATTCTTCCTCCACACATTCTATTGCCATCTCTAGTGTATTAGGTTTGTACAGAGTGCCCTTGGTAAGTGTTCAACTTGAAACCCCGCTTCACCATCACCGTTTTAATTGAAGACTTTTTTAAAGCATTTTTGTTGTGTATTTACAAATCTGATATAATGATAAAGTGTGTAGAAACCAATAATTACTTGCAGGCAGGAGTGGATCTAGGCATGGGCATGGGGAGACAATGCCCCCTTAAAAGCCCTGACTGCCCCACCAAGCATGATGGCATGCAAAACAACCCACATTACAAAGATATTTCAAAATAAAGTGCTTATAGTTAAAATGATTTGAAACACTATACTACTAACTACCATTGTCGTACCACTAAACCGTACTAAACCAACCGTACCACTAAACCAAGACCTGTAACCAAAAAGGGTATAGGTGCGACTTCATTGCCCGTAGCGCAGAGCGTCACGGGCAATGAAGCCGCGCCCATACCATTTTCGCCTGCCCCCCTAATTGGGAAATGTTGCATCCAAATATTTGCACTTTGCAGACAGAGCATGTAAGTTGATCTGTAAAAAGAAGTTGGATATAATGTTTTTTTAACAGAGACATGGCTTGGCTCGGATGGAGCTGTTCTAGCACCAGCCTGCCCCACAAAATATAACTTTATTCACTCGGTCTGCAAGGCCAAAAAAGGAGATGGACTGGCAAATATTTTCTCAGACACCTTAAAATTTAAGGCTCTGTCTCTTGGCAGCATTTCATCCTTTGAATACCAGGCCACAATACTCCAGGGTAAATCCGCTATTCCAATGATTACTATCTACCAGCAAAGCATTTGGCATTTCTAACAGAATTTTCAGAACTTTTATCTATCTGCTCCACAAATTACGATAGCATCTCCTTATCTCAGGGAATGCTAACGTACATGTGGATGTTGCCTCTGACTCCGTGACCACGGGTTTGTTAGAACTACTCCACTCCTTTGGGTTTACTCAACATGTCATTGGGCCCACACATCAACATAGCCACACTCTGGATCTGGTGATTTCAAGACGTCTGATCATTAATGTGGAAAGCATTATTGAAAGGCCTGAATTATCTGACCACTACTTGCTGTGTTTTAATATGTCGGTCTCTTACCTTGAAAAAAATAACACTGAATACAGGGCTTGACACTAACACTTGCCCGCTTGCCCGGGGCAAGTAAAAAAAATGGTGGGGCAAGTGAAGGCTGCTACCTGGTTGCCCGATCGGGCAAGACCTGTGTCTTTCCCTGCTTTCTAGATATCCACAATTCCATGCTGGATTTGGGAAACAAAACAGGCAACTTAACATACACATGAAAATGACCTAATCTTCTACATTCTCTAGTTGTGTAGACCTGGGCTAATTAAGATGATGAATTTTAACTCTTGAGAGTGTAAAAATGAAACCAAATGGACCCTTGCGGGTCCATTTGGTTTCATTTTTACACTCTCAAGAGTTACATCTGGTTAACCAACTTAACTGGGGACCACCTGGAACCCTCTCAGGGACCACTTGTTGAAAACCCCTGGTTTAAAGCACCCAAGTAGGAAGTAAACTTGAATGCAAAATTTACAATATATTTTTGGGGGGCAAGTGACCATGACCTGAGGGCAAGTAGAACCTGACTTGCACTTGCCCGATGGGCAAGTGTCTCAGAGACTGCTGGCCTGCTTGCGGTGCCCAAAAATGGCAACTAAAGCAGCCTTTTGCTTCTGCAATGTAAAGCACTTTGATCTGCATGTCATGAAAGGTGCTATACAAATAAAGCTTATATTTATTATTGTTATTGCATGGCACATGTTTTATATACAGTTTGTGCTGCAAAGGCAGATGAAGGCTGGCTATACCAGAGGCCAGTGCAGGGATGTCAAACTCAAATACACAACGGGCCAAAATATAAAAAAGAAATGTTACAAATCCTGCTCTGGAGCCACCGGACTGTATTCCAACACGGGCATCGTTTTACAGGACGTCTCAGGCAAACGGCAAAAAAATAAATCGCCATCCCCTAATAACAGGGTAAAGGGTTAGGTTAATTGAATATCATCCTGCATGCCAAAGATAAGTCATTCACCGGTCTGATTTGACCTTCAGGCCTTCGGTTTGATATACAGTATATACTGTACAGTATGTGGGCTAGTGTGTTTTTAAGTGTCGCTGTACATGGTGCTGCTGAAGGGTTTGTCAAAAGATAGCATTGCGTTTAGTTCAGGGCTGTATCTAGGCATGGGTATGGGGGGCAATGCCCCCCTAAATGCCCTGACCACCCCACCAAACATGATGGCATGCAAAGATATTTCAAATGAAAGCGCTTATAATTAAAATGTTTTGAAACACTATGCTGCTAATTTCAATTGTGGCACCAATAAACCAACAGCATTTCATCATTGAAAACAGAAAACTCTCTGAGTCAGATCTTTAGCTTCATGCATGCTGCGTGTCTGTTGCAACTTCAGCAACAACTGATGTTATTATTGTAGCTTATACTTACCTAATATATGTCCTGTACCTGAAAACGGTATGGGTGCGACTTCATCTTCAATGAAGCCGTCCCCATACCATTTTCGCCTGCCCCCCCATTTGGGCAATGTTACATCTGGGCCAGCGCTAAAGCTGCCTTGGTGTGTTCACAGCACACAATGCAGGCCCCCCTTACCCCCTTTTTGAGCTAATTGAATTTGTGAACCAAGTGGAGGGTTGAGTATGTTGAGTATTTTCGCATGGGATTACGCAGGTAACGGGCGTCGGCGAGTTTATCCCTGCCCTGCTCCACTAACATGCTATGCCCATTATTGAGGACTTGTAGAATTATAGTACCATATATATTACAGAATATATATTTTTCTGTATTTTTCAGGTAAGTTACTATTCCACATGCTCCTGCCTGAGTGACCGGAATAAGTTCCCGTCTTTCTTTAGAACCATCCCAAGTGACGCCTTCCAGGTAAACTACGGACAAAGCATCTGTCGGTATCACCTAATAGTCCACATCACTTCCCTATAATTGATATTGAATATCACCTCATACGTTGTAAAAAATAATAATAATAATATGGAAGCTCTGCAGGATATTCACTGATTTGACTTAATCTAACCTAATCCCTCCATTCTTCATCCATCAGGTCCAAGCTATGCTCCAGATCATAAAGCGTTTCGGTTGGACCTGGACAGGACTGCTATTCACTAATGATGCCTATGGCAGAAATGCTGCCAGATCCTTCCAGTCTGACCTGGCCCAGTCTGGTCTGGGTTGTCTGGCCTATGTGGAGGTTCTGCCCTGGGACCATGACCCAGCTGAACTTCAGAGGATCGTCACTGTGATGAAGACTTCCACAGCTCGCGTGGTTGTTGTGTTTGAACATGGCAGCCATATGAGTCATCTCATAGAGGAGGTTGGGACAATGTCATTTTACTACTCTCAAAGTGCTAATAATAATACTACTAATAATAATACGGGTAATAATAATAATAATGATACTAATTAATAATGATCTCTCTCTCTCTCTCTGTCTCACACACACACACACACACACACACACACACACACTGGAAAAAATCCCCCTCAAAAAACAAGTAAAAAAAAACATAAAACAAGAGCATTTTTGCTTGAAATAAGTAAAAAAATCTGCCAATGGAACAAGCCGTTTTCACTTGTCAAGATTTCTTGAAATAAGACACATTATTTGGGCAAAAACGAAGCTCAAAACAAGCTGGATAGAGCTTATTTTGAGCTTTGTTAACTCAAAGTAAGTTCTATGATAATTCAATTATTAGCTGGAAAAATCTCAAATTGGAACATTTGATACTAGTATTAGGAAATACATTTAGGGTCAAAATATGACTTAGCAAGCCTATACAGCTCAATTCAAGTTTAATTAGCTTATTCATTCAAGTGTAAGTGACTTATTATGAGCTAAATTAAGGTGTATTTAAGACCCATCACCTACTACAAATGAGACAAAAGCAATTAAATAAAGTATCACAATAAACAATATTTATTCTTCAAAAACAGCCAAATGTATTTAGAAAACTGAGCTGAAAAAACAGCCAAAATGTGCATTTAGTACTGAGCTGCCAAACATCAGCAACAAAACAAAAAACAACAACCAAAAACAATATATTGCACATTTACTCACTACAATTGAGTTGTCCCGATACTACTTTTTCAGTACTTTGTACTCGCTGATACAGAGAAGCAGTATGAGTACTTAGATCTGCTCTTTTTGGTGAATTGATTTAGTGTTGGGTCTGGCTCCAATTGCATTTGTTGAGCCTTTAGTGTCAATTTGATGTTCTGAGTACCAAGAGAACTTGAGGGTGGTATCGGGAAAAACTCCACAACATTTTAGATTATAGAACTCACTGTTTAACAAAAATATGTATTTCAACCACAAACAAAAGAAAAAAAATCACATAACTTAACCAATTGTCAAGATTCTACAACAGATCTTCCAAATCAAAGTCTCTATATCAATGGTTCTCCAATCATTCCACGTCAAGAGCAACCTGCCTCGCCTCTGTGCCCGGTATGTTGTAGACCGTGTGTTGCAGAAACTACCATGGATGTGTACACTGCTTGGGGTAGTCAATGTCAAATACATAAAATGATTTGAAGCAGACATCGACTGCCCAAGCAGTGTATTTTCCGGGATTGTCTGACCTGCCATAATGACAAATGCCTGGACAGCACATCTTTGAGGTTCCCCCAAGGACCAGGACAGATGGGGGCCTTCCTTCAGCCAGCGAGAGGTACTCGACGATATTTGTACCAACCTAGACAGGAACAAAGAAAGATAAAGAAAAGTGAATGCAAGGAGACAACCAGGTGCTCACCAGAGACGTATAGGTAGATAGACTGATCCAGGAGCACGTTTTTACTAATTTTAAAAAACGGGATAAAGCATGTAGTCAAAAAAATGTGGGCACACAAAATCTAAAAAGGAAAACTATACACTAAGTTGCATAATAAAGTTTCTTCCTTTTTATGTTGTGCCCATATCTCCACTTTTTTCCTACAAATAAAAGTGAATGTTGATAAGATAACAAAATACCAGTTTGGAGGATATAACAAATAAGCCAAATAAAAAACTAACGTGCAGCAGTAATGTTTCTTTCGCTTTGGGGAAAGAAACATTACAGTAGCCCAGAGATGTGCCCTGATCCTGGTTTTGCAGTAATGATCCACGGTTTTGCAGTAATCAGAAGCTCTCACCATTTCAATCTATTCCAATAAAGCCAAACGATAATAAAAAAGGAAAAAAAGAAAAAAAGGAAAAAATAAGAAAAGAAAAAAAGGAAAAGGAAATTGTATTTACAGGCTTCAGGTCGACGAAGGCTGCCCGGGCCTCTTCAGCCGAGTGCCTAACAGACTTCTTGCTCGATCTGTAGACAGACTGTGGTAGCAGGCGGGGTAGCAGTCTGATAGCAAGTTCTCCTTTGGCATCTGGAAATCAACAATAAATGTTTAATACATACATTTTAAGACCTTTTCAATAATTCACAAAAAACAATACTGTGGAAAAACATTAGACTATCCAGTATTTAAGCAGTGACTTAAGTGCTCCCTCCAGAGATACTTTCAGGTCCATCGGGGGTGTTTGAACCAATCTGACAAGCGGTCTGCCTCACACTGAATACTATGACCATTATATTTTATTGTGTCAACTTGCAGAACTTTTGACATGTTTAGATATTGCTATTTACAATAAGAAGCAGACGGGACCTGGTGCCATTTGAAACAGGAGGTAACGTAGGTTTCTCCAATCATGGTCTCATGACTGGAGAAACCTATTTACCTGTAGTCACAGAATCATTGATATCATACAGAAAGACATACCCGGTGTCATGTCATCGACAGGAAATGCGAGTTTTCCATCTTGTTCGGCCAGGTGCAGGACTTTATCCGCATATTTGGTCACCTACGTCTCAAACAACTTTAGTGCAGCCTCGCCATACAGCTCTGAGAAGTCCTGCGATATCTAACAAAAAGACAAAAAAAAACAACAACATTGAAGTTATTGCAACAGCTGTCAGTTTAATAGGTGAGGTATGCAATTCGGGGAAGGCCCATAGATCTGAAGTACCATTAGTCCGAAGGCATTAAGGATGGCAACCATGCACTTGGGCTTATGTTTCGAGATGTTTAGAGATAGTGTTAGTATGGTTCAGACTAATGGGAGGTCGAACCAATGACATGTTAGTAGTAGCCTATATCATACCATGCTTGGACTGATGAGACGAGGGTACTCTGCTAGGATCTCTTTGATGTCCTTCGATGTATTCGCCCATATCCATCTGGCTCTGCAGAGAACAGAGTCCTTCATAAACTTCTGCACCTGGGCGAAGGCCTCCTCGTCAACGTCTTGAGCTGAAAGACATAAATACAGACACAGACATCTTAGAATTTTCACAGTAATAGAATTTCCATCCAGGGTGCCGACATTGTGCATGTAGGCTCACTGGAAACACTATGCTAAACAAGTGGGTCTTTAAGTGGGATCTAGGGACCCTCATGGTTCCTTGAGGAGGTTCCTTAACCCATTTGGCACAGAACACTACGCACTTCTACACACCAAATTAAATAGAGCCTTAAAGGTATAGTTACATTTTTGGAAGTTATGCTGTATGAAATACAGTCCTTTAATATAGTGGTGTCGACTGTATTAATTGATGTGGTGGGAATTCTGCTCTGGTTTTGGTGAATATTAAGTACGTCATTTTGTGGAGATTACTGGGGTCATGCAATAAAAGTAAATTAATCCACAAAACTAAGGTTATTCGTTTTGTTGAATTATTTCTAATATATTAGCACATCCTTCATTCATTTTTGACCCCACTATAACATGGAACTACTTTTTGGGTGTAGTAATATGGACACAGAAAAATGAACAAAGGATATGTTAATATTTTAGAAATGGGCCAACAATACAAATGAAAAAAAAAAAAAGACCAGAACTACTTCATATTTCACCAAAACCATATAGCAGAGCTCAAACCGTGGGGCTCTGGACATTAATTACGGTAATACAGTTGACACCACTATAATAATGTCAAGTACTTCATGCAACTTAACTGATTAGACTGCTATTCAAATAAAAGAAATTATTAAAGCAATTCATGGTGTCTTTAGGCTTATTCTGACTGCTCAGTTCATTAAAGAACAGCTACAAAGTCTGTCTAAAAGGAACAGTACTCTTCTGAATTCAATATTCAAGCTGTAAGGGGAATTCCAAACGTTTTCAAATTCAAAAATAGTGTGCAAATGTGAACCAAATTTTGTACACCCTCAGAAAGAAATGTTCTAAAAGAATAATCATTAAAATGGTGAAACATAACTTGATGATGTCACCAAGTTGTGTTTCACCATGTTAATGATTTTTCCCCCCAGACCTCCATTTCTAGTAAACACAGAATGGGGGTAACTTTTTTATCTTGTCCACACAACATCTCTAAGGTATATTAATGACAGAGTAAAATGTTGAAAATGGGTGAAAGTGGGAAAATATCCACAGTAACCCCAGTGATTATTGCAGGTCCAATTCATTGATTATTAGTTGACAACTAATGAAATATTGGTTTGATTAATCATTGCAATCAATACAGATAAAAGCTATACTAAACAAAAATTCTTAGGTATGGACACACTTTGTATGGCATGGTCAAGGTAGTAAAAAAGTGCACCTTTAAAATTGCTGATAAGTTCTGGAAGCTGCCACTCAGCTAATTTGGACTCTACAAAGTTGACAATTCAGAACGACCTGAAATAAAACAGAAAAGCATTGTTTAAAAATAAAATTGCAGCATTGCTTTTATATCACAGCAAGTGAACAATATAACTAACATCATTATTTCTGTATGCAAACGAAGGGTTTATTAAATTCCTAGTCACAACATCTAGCAACCAGCTAGCTCCAATGACGATATTGGGGCTATGGAGAAGACAATTGCAACATTGAGGGGGCAGAAAAAGCCTGGTCACGTGTGTTTTGTAACCTCCGGTTGTCCCCATTTAGTTATAGATCTATGTAGAACAGCCGCCATTGGACTGACCCCATAAAATAAACGGAGTTGTCGTAACTATGCCCATACTCTATAGAGACAAACTGTTCTCAACGTGTTACGACAACATACAGTATGACCAATAAAGATAAACTGCTGATAGAGTATCGTTTGAACATACAAAAGGTACACGGATTGATATCATAGTACATCAACCAACCATAGCATTATACGAACGTAAACACTAGTTAGCTTAGCCAAAACAGTAGTAGGCTTATGCTGTTAGCCATTAGCTTCGGAGCTAGTCTTTAGTATCGTAAATATTAGCATAAATATATGATAGACCGACGTGACATTCATACTGTGTGTGCGAGCAAATGTATAACCTTACACAAACACATGTTTACCTTGAATGGGATGCACGACGACGAGGACGTCTTTTACTGTTGATCTTTGCCGGGGAGAGACAGTTTCTTCTGCTTTTTCTTTGTTTTCTTTTCACACAAAGTTTGAACCAAGGAAGCGGCAGGAAGGAGGGGGTGGGGCGTGCATACGTATGTGCGTGCGTGCATGCGTGCGTGCGTGTGTGTGCTTAACGACAGTAATAAGGGTAGTAGCCTAATAATAATAATAATAATAAATAATAAGGGTAATAATAATAAGGGTAATAATAATAATAATAATAATAATAATAATAATATAAGAAGAGCAAGGTTATTTTTGCAAACTTTTGATAACGTATTAATTCAAACAATCCAGGTGGTCCCCAGCTAAATGAGGGAGAGATGGTAACCAAATGGACCCTTATTTGTTAAACACTACTTATTTTACGATAAGTGTAAAAAGTACAGAATATAGAAGAATTCTTATATTGATCAAGGTTTGCCATATCCCTCCTAAAGGTACTGAAACATCAATCTGTTACAGCATGGAACTGTTATCTCTAATGGTACCGCCATCAATACAGCATGGAGTTGGAGACAAAATCTCACTATCCAATGAGAACAAAATATGTTAGATCCGAGAGGCTACTGTAAATGTCATCAAATGGTGGCCCATGGCTCAAATGCCAGAAGAATAAATAATATGAAAAGGGTTCTAGACAACTGAATCCATCAATAAATCAATTCAACCAAAGTCTGTGACCTAACAAATTGGTTATTCTCATTAAAACAACCCATGAATTCGGTCAAAATAAAATCCCTGCAACCCAGGAAAAGGTTATGGCTTCGAGAAATAACCCAGGAAAGTGACCTAACACCATTGACTGAAGTGTTTAGTTGCAATTTTGACCGACTATTTTTGTGTAATTAAATAAAGTATCACAATAAACAATATTTATTCTATTTTTTAAGTGCCAGCGCAAAATGAGTAAAAATATTCATTCACATTCACTTAACAGTCAAGGGCATAGACAGGTAGGGTTGTGAAGCAGCCTTGACCTGGTGCAACTCAAAAATCCACAGTGAAAGAGCTCAGGTGGAAAGAGCAACCATACAACGATGAACAATATAAATCTATACAGACACTACATGGTGGAATGACCGTTATTTAGCATATGAGGTAGAAGTTCCTCTTCAGGCGCAAGGCAATATTTTTGTTGATGCTGGAGAAATTGTCAATCATATGCCATACTACTATGTTACAGCAAATGATAAAAAGTATGTTCCAATCAAGTATGATCTGACCGACATCATTGCAGAACATAATTTCTAATAAAGATCTTTCTTTTTTTTACTAAGTCTTTTTCTTAAAATGAGGTGATATGACTAAGTATTTATCTTAAAATGAGTTGATAAGTCTTTCATTAACACCACATCAGCTTGTACGGGCCTTGGTAATGACTGATATGGCAAAAAAAACTTGTTATAGGTGAGGCATGACTCAATACAAGTTCGTTTCAAGATTTTTTCACTAGGTAAGATATTTAAGTTAAACAGTCTTAAAACAAGTCCCTTTGTCTCACAGAAATTTGACTGTTAAGATAATGCATCTTAAAGTAAGTGCAATGAGTGATTTTGTATAGAAATAAGCCAGTCTGACTTGGTAAGATTTTGTGTTTTTGCAGTGCACACACACACACACACACACACACGGACACACACACACTAGGCATGGGCGTGGGGGGGCAAGGCCCCCCTAAATGCCCTGACTGCCCCACCAAACATGATGGCATGCAAAACAACCCAAATTAAAGTGCTTATATTTATAATGACAAACTAACTACAATTCTGGCACCACTAAACCAACACCATTTCATCATTCAAAAGAGCGAGTAAGCGACATGGGCGATGAAGCCGCCCCCATACCATTTTTGCTTGCCCCCAATTGGGAAATGTTACATACAGGCCTGTATACAGTATATACTTCCATACAGTATATAGATATACAATATACATATATGTAATTGTTTCACATACACATATAGGTGGTGAAGCAGAATGTGACAGGTCTGCAATGGATAGCCAGTGAGGCCTGGACAGCGTATACTAAACTACAGACTCAGGACTTCATGCCCTACCTGGGAGGCACCCTGGGCATTGCCATCCGTCGAGGAGAGATACCAGGTCTAAAGAATTACTTGTTACAGATCCATCCTGACAATGACCATGACAACAGCCTTGACAATACCATGGCGAGTATTTTGATTCATATTTTAAAGTATGGGAACTACTATGCACTGTATAAAGCAACATGCAGTATATTGAATCATAAACTACATTGAAAACACTCACGGGGGCGGAGCAGCTAAAATCGATATCAAATGTCTAATTACTAAATCGAGCTACTTAAAAACTGTCTGGATGTTCACATAAGCCTGAATAGATGATGGAGTTACCAAAAGTTGTTTTGAAAGTGAAATATCCCTTTAAATCCCTTAAAATGGGTGGAGTTCCCCTTTAAGTCTTTAATATGTTTCTACAGGTGAGGCAGTTTTGGGAGCACACATTTCAGTGTAAATTCCCTCCCCTTCCGTCAGGGTGGGTGGATGCTGGTGGAAGGGTGTGTACAGGGCAAGAGGACTTGGCAACCGCAGAGACTGCCCTTTTGGATGTATCTGATCTCAGACCAGAGTACAATGTGTACAAGGCAGTGTATGCTCTGGCCCACGCCCTCCATGACATGCTGCAATGTGTCCCAGGAAGAGGGCCTTTCACTGGACACAGCTGTGCCAGTCTGCAGGCCATACAGCCATGGCAGGTGGAGTGTTATTTCACAGGTTACATGTTGATGCTTGTAGTTGGGTTTGTCTAGCTAAACAGGAAAAAGCACATGCACCAAGGCCTGTCCACAGTTGTTTGTGATTGGAGGAGGTTCCTTCTCATTCTGATTAGATGAAGGCTCACCTGCCACCAGGATCAAAATTAGGGTTTTTTGATCCACTCACTCACTGGGCTCACTGGGGAGGGAGGAAGTCCTTAAGGTCAGCACACTCAATAGTAGGGAAGATTATGTATGTAAAAAAATATACCTTTAAGTCAGCTGCTCAAAGCAGAACACTTTCATAGTCTCTTGCTCTTCATAATTTTGGTTGTCACCATGTCCAGCTTGTGTATTACTTGGAAAAGATCAACTTCTCTACACCATTTGGTGATCACGTATCGTTTGATGAGAATGGTGATGCTCTACCAGTCTATGATGTCATGAACTGGGTGTGGCTCCCCGATGGAAGCACAGAAGATCGCAATGTGGGTGTGGTCAAGATGTTACCGTCTGCAGATGAAGAACTCATCCTGGATGAAGACAGGATCTTCTGGAACTTTCCATCTAAAAAGGTCATTTCAGCCTTTTACGGTAATACTGAGCTTATGCACTGTGTTAATCAGTTTGTACTAAAAATGTATCATTCTTAATGTCCTTCACAGCCACCCCGATCTGTGTGCAGTGAGAGCTGTGCTCCTGGAACCCGTGTGGCCAGAAGGAAAGGGGAACCTGTCTGCTGCTTTGACTGCATTGCTTGTTCCGAGGGAGAGATCAGCAATGAGACTGGTTGGTGTACACCATGTAGCATTGTCCAGTAGTTTATCTTTAGGACAACACTGTACTTGACTATCCCTATAACCTTGCTGTTTTTACAGACTCTACAGAGTGCACCAGTTGTCCAGAGGACTTCTGGTCCAGTCCCCAGCGTGACCACTGTGTTCCTAAGAGCCTGGAGTTCCTCTCCTACCATGAGGCTCTGGGTATCGCCTTGACAACCATCTCATTGCTGGGCACATTTATCACTGCCATTGTGCTGGGAATCTTCATCTATTATCGAAGCACACCCATGGTGCGCGCCAACAACTCAGAACTCAGCTTCCAGCTCTTGTTTTCACTCATGCTTTGTTTCTTGTGTTCACTTCTGTTTATCGGCCGTCCCAGACTCTGGACATGTCAGCTGAGGCATGCAGCATTTGGAATCAGCTTTGTGCTGTGTGTCTCGTGTATCCTGGTAAAGACTATGGTGGTGTTGGCTGTATTCAAGGCCTCCAAGCCTGGGGCTACAGACATTATGAAGTGGTTTGGTGCTATGCAGCAGAGAGGAACAGTTCTGGCTCTCACTTCCATCCAGGCAGCAATCTGCATAGCCTGGCTTGTGTCTGCCTCACCAACTCCTCATAAAAACACACAATACCACAGTGATAAGATAATCTATGAGTGTGCAGTAGGATCAACAGTTGGATTTGGAGTGTTGTTAGGTTATATTGGTTTACTTGCACTCCTCAGCTTCCTCCTAGCATTCATGGCAAGGAATCTTCCAGACAACTTCAATGAAGCCAAGTTGATCACTTTCAGCATGTTGATCTTCTGTGCTGTGTGGATAGCCTTCATCCCAGCATATATCAGCTCTCCGGGCAAATATGCAGATGTTGTGGAAGTGTTTGCTATTTTAGCATCGAGTTTTGGCCTGTTGGTGGCACTGTTTGGACCAAAATGTTACATAATCCTTTTGAAACCTGAGAAAAACACTAAGAAGTCCATCATGGGTCGAGGACATGACACCAAGACATAGAAGCACAAATTCAATACAATTTTACTTTTACATTGCTTTGTATAAAGGTTTCCTGACATTTCTGACTTTGAGTAATGAACTGAACTCTATGCCCCTTGGCCAATTTATAGAAAATATAATATCTAATTTCACTATTACGCAGACACTCAACTGTACATCTCCTTAAATCCAATGGCAGCTCCACACTCACCAACTCACTGCTTTACTGACATTAAATATTGGAAGATACAAAAATAAATTGCATTATTTTGTCCATATGATTCCATTACACAAATCAAAAACAATCCCAGCAACCTCTGTCTACACCCTTGTCAAACCCTATGCCAAAAATCCGTCCGTACTGTTAAAACTCCTGCCAATCTGGGGAGGGCAGCGGACTGACCTCATGCGTCCACATTACCAGTTCCTTATCTACTGCATGGTTACCACAACAATGGGGCGTAATATTTTGATTCACCTTTTACAACAAATCAATCTTATAGTCAAATCCATTTTTTCCACTTTTGTTCCATTGCAAAATCAAACTATTCTCTCCACATACGACATTGAAATTGCCGTCCACTCAGTAACATCATCCCGGTTTAGAGAAAGAATATTGCAAAGCCTTCTACAGTGGGACTAGCTAGTGATCCCTGTCTTAAACTTGTCTGTGTACAGTCGAATACATTTCAAAACCTTCTTTTTCGTCTATACAAAGCTCTAAACAAGCTGGCTCCCTCCTGCATCAGTGACCTCCTATCCTGTCCTATCCCCATTCCACCATGACCCATCATATCACAAGAACGCGGCCCCTCACATATTCTACCAACACAAAAGAAACTCAGGTGTCACTGTGCCTTTTGCTGTCACAGCCCCTACAAACCCTTTTTTATATGCACTTTTATATTTATTATTATTATATTATTTTGCTTCAATTGCCTGTTGTTTCTTGACTGTCTTATATATCTGCTTAGGAATGCTTACTGTACTGTATAGTATTACTCTTTCTGACATGTGAAGCACTTGTACAATACAAGTTGTTTTTAAATGAGCTATATAAATAAATTTGATTTGACTTGATTTGACATATGAAAGTATTGTTGATGTATGTTAAGCCCTGTCCCTACTGACACCTCTGCCTTGCCAGGGTGTTGTGATTGATTATGTAATGGCATTACGTTGGCACAGGGGATGGCCTAACACTGTGTATAAGAATCAGCAACAGGACTGGGTTTTGAAAATGGGTTAAGCAAAGAACAGCTATGACGGCCTTTGTAGTTACACACCTTATTCCGCATGTGCATGTGTGCTTGATGTTGTTCTCTTTATTCTCTCCTTTGTCTTCCTCACCTTCCTCTTCTTGTGAGTTACAGGCACAGTATAAATTCAGCAGAATTTACAAGGCTGGAGACTTCATTCTGGGTGGCTTGTTTCTAATCCATTTCTCCTCTGCCTTCCCTGAGCTGTCTTTCACCTCCAAGCAACATGATCTGCTTTGCTATGGGTGAGTATCACACATACAAACCTAGAGAACACTGTTTTATTTATGTAGCATCTGATAAATAGTCAAAGTTACGTTGGAATTTTGTTAGATTTGACATTCCAGGGTTCAGCATGGCTCAGACTATGGCTTTTGCGATCAGTGAGATCAACAGAAACCCCACCCTGCTACCCAACCTGACCCTGGGATACAGTCTCTATGATAACTGCCTCACACTTGGAGTTGGATTCCGTGCAGCTTTGTCATTGGTCAGTGGGAGAGAGGAACAGTACCAACTGGATGAGAGCTGTGTTGGCTCCCCTCCAGTGCTTGGTATAGTGGGTGATGCTCCCTCCACACATTCTATTGCCATCTCTAGTGTATTAGGTTTGTACAGAGTGCCCTTGGTAAGTGTTCAACTTGAACCCTGTGTCACCTTTTTTGTTATTTACAAGTCTGATATAATGATAAAGCGTGTAAAAACCAATATTGCAGGCAGGGCCAGATCTAGGCATGGGCAAACATGATGGCATACAAAACAACCCACATTTCAAAGTTATTTCAAAATAAAGTGCTTATAGTTAAAGATTATAAATTATAATCTTTAACTATAAGCACTTTATTTTGAAATAACTAGTAGCATAGTCTTTCAAATCTATAAGCATTATAATTTATAATGCTATAATGCTTATAGATTTGAAACACTATGCTACTAACTACAATTGTTGAACCACTAAACCAACATCATTCAAATCAGAAAACTCTCTGAGTCAGACCTATGCATGCTGCATGCCTGTTCCAACTTCAACAACAACTGATGTTATTATTGATGCTTATTGTATCTTATGAAAAAGCCAAATAGACAGTGTGTGTCTTCATGAAAAGCATAAACTATAAGGGGTAACAACCCAATACATTGTATTTTAATTTAAAAACATCACAACATGCCAGTTTTAATAAAACTTGCATGTTGCATGTTTTATATCCAGTTTGCGCTGCAAAGGCAGATGAAAGCTCGCTATACAAGAGGCTGGTGCAGGGATGTCAATCTCAAACACACAGAGGGCTAAAAAAAAAATCACAAAAAATGTCACAAATCCTGGTCTGGAGTTGCCGGACACAGGCACCAGTTTAAGAGACGTCCCAGGCAAACCGCAAAAAATAAAAAGCCATATTCATACAAAATCGATTTCCCCTAACTGCAAGATAAATGACAAAATGAAACTGCAGCCATTAAAAACTGAAAATGCTACTAAAAGCGTTGTGTGACATGATCCTCAGCAATCACTGCTTAGTGCTTTTATAGTAAAATGGGAAAGTAAATCATGGCCGGATCTAGGCATGTCCCTAAATGCCCTGACTGCCCCACCAAACATGATGACATGCAAAAAAAAAAATCAAATATATTTCAAATTAAAGTGCTTATAATTAAAATGATTTCAAACACTACAGTACTAATTGTGGCACCACTAAACCAAGACCTTTTCATCATTGAAAACTCTCTCAGTCAGACCTTTAGCTTTATGCATGTTGAGTGTCTGTTGCAACTTCAACAACAATTATTGATGCTCACTTGCCTAATATACCTGTATGTCTGTAGCCGAAAATGGTACATCTTACATCCGGGCCTGCACTAAAGCTGCTTTGGTGTGTTCACAACAGCACACAATGCAGCCCCCTCCCTTTCCCCCCTTTTTTGAGCCAATTGAAGATTAGAACCAAGTGGAGTATGTTGACTATTTTCGCATGGGGATTGCGCAGGTAACGGGCAAGTTTATCCCTGCCCTGCTCCACTAACATGCTTTGCCCATTATTGGGGAATTATAGAAATATACTACCATATACTGTATATTACAGAATATATATTTTCTGTATTTTTCAGGTTAGTTACTATTCCACATGCTCCTGCTTGAGTGACCGGAATAAGTTCCCGTCTTTCTTTAGGACCATCCCAAGTGATGCCTTCCAGGTAAACTACGGACAAAGCATCTGTCGGTATCACTTAATAGTCCACATCACTTCACTAATTGATATTGAATATCTCCTGTCATAAAAAATAAAACAAATAATAATATGGAAGCTCTGCAGGATATTCACTGATTTGACATAATCTAACCTAATCCCACAATTCTTCATCCATCAGGTCCAAGCTATGCTCCAGATTATAAAGCGTTTCGGTTGGACCTGGACAGGACTGCTATTCACTAATGATGCCTATGGCAGAAATGCTGCCCAGTCCTTCCAGTCTGACCTGGCCCAGTCTGGTCTGGGTTGTCTGGCCTATGTGGAGGTTCTGCCTTGGGATCATGACCCAGCTGAACTTCAGAGGATCGTCACTGTGATGAAGACTTCCACAGCTCGTGTGGTTGTTGTGTTTGAACGTGGCAGCCATATGGGTCATCTCATAGAGGAGGTTGAGACAATGTCATTTTACTACTCTCAAAGTGCAAATAATAATACTCATATTAATATGGGTAATAATAATAATAATAGGGTAATAATAATAATGATAATAACTCACACACACATGAGATGAGATCATCTCACATGCCCTGAGTGCCCCACCAAACATGATGGCATGCAAAACAACCCAAAGATATTTCAAATTAAAGTGCTTATATTTAAAATGACGAACTAACTACAATTCTGGCACCACTAAACCAACACCATTTCATCATTCAAAACAGAAAACTTTAAAACAGACCTTTATCTTCATGCATGCTACGTGCCTATTGCAACTTCAACAACAACTGATGTTATTATTGATGCCTACTTGCCTAATAAAAGTCCTGTAACCGAATATGGTATGGGTGCGACTTCATCGCCCATGGCGCAAAGCGAGTAAGCGACATGGGTGATGAAGCCGCCCCCATACCATTTTCGCTTGCCCCCCAATTGGGAAATGTTGAATTCAGGCCTGTATACAGTATATAGACTATTTAATACATATACAGTATATGTAATTGTTTCACATACTGTATAGGTGGTGAAGCAGAATGTGACAGGTCTGCAATGGATAGCCAGTGAGGCCTGGACAGCGTATACTAAACTACAGACTCAGGACTTCATGCCCTACCTGGGAGGCACCCTGGGCATTGCCATCCGTCGAGGAGAGATACCAGGTCTAAAGAATTACTTGTTACAGATCCATCCTGACAATGACCATGACGACAGCCTTGACAATACCATAGTGAGTGTTTTGATTCATGCTTTAAATGCAATAAGTGTGGGAACTATGTACCCTATAAAGCAACATGCAGTATATTGAATCATAAACTACATTGAAAACACTCATGGGGACGGAGCAGCTAAAATCAATATCAAATGTCTAATTACTAAATCGAGCTACTTAAAAACTGTCTGGATGTTCACATAAGCCTGAATAGATGATGGAATTACCACAAGTTGTTTTGAAAGTGAAATATCCCTTTAAGTTGCAATTATGTGTTCATTCTTGGTGCATTGTGCTTCAAAGGGGAATTCCACCCATTTTCAACACTTTTTTATGAGAATGTACAAATGGAACCATTTGGCTCCATTTGTACACTCCTAAAATAAAAATCATCAACATGGTGAAACACAACTTGATGATGTCATCAAGTTGGGTTTCACCATGTTAATGTTTTTTTTCAGACCTCCTTTTCTAGGAAACGCATAATTGGGGGACCTTTTTATCGTATCCACACAGCATCTTTATAAGGTATATTAATGACATAGTAAAATGTTGAAAATGGGTGGAGTTCCCCTTTAAGTCTTTAATATGTCTCTACAGGTGAGGCAGTTTTGGGAGCACACATTTCAGTGTAAATTCCCTCCCCTTCCGTCAGAGTGGGTGGATGCTGGTGGAAGGGTGTGTACAGGGCAAGAGGACTTGGCAACTGCAGAAACTGCCCTTTTGGATGTATCTGATCTTAGACCAGAGTACAATGTGTACAAGGCAGTGTATGCTCTGGCCCACGCCCTCCATGACATGCTGCAATGTGTCCCAGGAAGAGGGCCTTTCACTGGACACAGCTGTGCCAGTCTGCAGACCATACAGCCATGGCAGGTGGAGTGTTATTTCACAGGTTACATATGTTGATGCTTAGATAGCATTTTATGTACTAGTGTACACACCACTATAGACAGTTTATATGCATGTATTATATTCCACTGTTGTAGCTTATGTATGATTCATGATACTGTAACTACAGTCTTTATGTATATGTTGCATCCATGTTTTGTTTTTAAATCACTCTGAATTAAGATGGTAAAGGCCTAAACTCTAAATTCTAAATTTTGGGTTCAAATTCAGACTAAATATTTATTTAGGTTTCGCAAATTTGCAAAATTGTAGTTGTTTATTTCAAACAAGTTATTTTCTGATGATGTGTTTTGCAGTGTTGCCTGAATAATTTCAAGTACAAATTGTACATTGATCTTAATCTATTTCAAATGTGTTTCTACATTGTGCAAGTTAATGTTTAAAGGAGCATTCAGTGATGTGCCTCATTAACAAGATGTGTGCAAGCACACACTCTATATCTTGGGAAGTCCTGTCCAAACGGAGAAAAGCACATAAACCAAGGCATGTCCACAGTTGTTCGTGATTGGAGGAGCTTCCTTCTCACTCTGATTGGATGAAGGCTCACCTGCCATCAGAACGAAAATTAGGTTTTTTTTTTGACCCACTAACTCGGCTCACTGGGACAGGGAGGAAATCCTTATATGGTCAGCATACTCGATAGTAGGGCAGATTATTGGAGGGGGGGGTGTTATTTGAATTAAGTGAAATCACCGAATATAGCTTTAAATCAGCTGCTCAAAACAGAACACTTTTATAGTCTCTTGGTCTTCATAATTTTGTTTTTCACCATGTCCAGCTTGTGTATTACTTGGAAAAGATCAACTTCTCTACACCATTTGGTGATGACGTAACGTTTGATGAGAATGGTGATGCTCTACCAGTCTATGATGTCATGAACTGGGTGTGGCTCCCCGATGGAAGCACAGAAGTTCGCAATGTAGGTGTGGTCAAGACGTTACCGTCTGCAGATGAAGAACTGATCCTGGACGAAGACAGAATCTTCTGGAACTTTCCATCTAAAAAGGTCATTTCAGCCTTCCATGGTAATACTTGGCTCATGCATTGTGTGAATTATACCCAGTTGTACTAAAAATGTATGATTCTTAATGTCGTCCATAGCCCCTTCGATCTGTGTGCAGTGAGAGCTGTGCTCCTGGAACCCGTGTGGCCAGAAGGAAAGGGGAACCTGTCTGCTGCTTTGACTGCATTGCTTGCTCTGAGGGAGAGATCAGCAATGTGACTGGTTGGTGTACACCATGTAGTATTTTCCAGTTGTTTATCTTAGGACAACACTGTACTTAGCCTCGACACCCAGGCTTTCATTTCCGTCCGTGGTGCGCGAAAACAGAGGGGAGGGGAGTCAACCTTTCAGGGTGGGTGTGGCTCTAAATGATGTGACGTAGCACAGCAGGTGACGACACGTTGGTGACATCAAATAAGGTCAGCTCATCTGCTGTGTGGATCCCACAGCACCCCGACCCCCCTAGGCCAAAATCATTTCAGGTTAGGCCAGGCTACTCTGTACTTGACTAATCCTATAACCTTGCTGTTTTTACAGACTCTACAGAGTGTACCAGTTGTCCAGAGGACTTCTGGTCCAGTCCCCAGCGTGACCACTGTGTTCCTAAGAGCCTGGAGTTCCTCTCCTACCATGAGGCTCTGGGTATCTCCTTGACAACCATCTCATTGCTGGGCACATTTATCACTGCCATTGTGCTGGGAATCTTCATCTATTATCGAAGCACACCCATGGTGCGCGCCAACAACTCAGAACTCAGCTTCCAGCTCTTGTTTTCACTCAAACTATGTTTCTTGTGTTCACTTCTGTTTATCGGCCGTCCCAGACTCTGGACTTGTCAGCTGAGGCATGCAGCATTTGGAATCAGCTTTGTGCTGTGTGTCTCGTGTATCCTGGTAAAGACTATGGTGGTGTTGGCTGTGTTCAAGGCCTCCAGGCCTGGGGCTACAGACATTATGAAGTGGTTTGGTGCTATGCAGCAGAGAGGAACAGTTCTGGTTCTTACTTCCATCCAGGCAGCAATCTGCATAGCCTGGCTTGTGTCTGCTTCACCAACCCCTTATAAAAACACACAATATCACAGTGATAAGATAATCTATGAGTGTGCAGTGGGATCAACAGTTGGATTTGGAGTGTTATTAGGTTATATTGGTTTACTTGCACTCCTCAGCTTCCTCCTAGCATTCATGGCAAGGAATCTTCCAGACAACTTCAATGAAGCCAAGTTAATCACCTTCAGCATGTTGATCTTCTGTGCTGTGTGGATCGCCTTCATCCCAGCATATGTCAGCTCTCCGGGCAAATATGCAGATGTAGTGGAAGTGTTTGCTATTTTAGCATCTAGCTTTGGAATTTTGGTGTCACTGTTTGTACCAAAATGTTATATAATGCTTTTGAAACCTGAGAGAAACACTAAGAAGTCAATCATGGGTCGAGGTGACACCAAGATGTAGGAGCAAATTCAATACATTTTTTATTTTTACGTTGCTTTTTATAAAGGTTTCATGACATTTCTGACTTTCGCTAATGAACTGGACTCTATGCCTCTTGGCCCATTCATAGAAAATATAATATCTAAATTCACTATTACGTAGACACTTAACTATACATTTCCTTAAATCCAATGGCCGCTCCACACTCACCAACTTAAATCACTGCTTTACTGACATTAAAAATTGGAAGGTACAAAAGTAAATTACACTATTTTGTCCATATGTTTCCATTGCACAAATTGAAAACAATCTTGGCAACCTCTGTCCAAACCCTTGTCAAACCCTATGCCAAAAATCTGTTTGTATTGTTGTATTTTATTATGTTTATTTTATTCATTTTGCAACCATTTTTGCACCCAGTCTCAATTATCTAATCTATAATCCTTATTTTAAACCTCCTGCCAATTAACCTTATTTTGACATGATGGCTGCATGGTTACCAAAACAATAGGGCGTTATATTTTGATTCAGCTTTTAAATTCAACCAACAAATCGCCGGCACTCAGTAACATCATCCCAGTTTAGAGAAATATTATTGCAATGTCTTCTACAGTGGGACTAGTCAGTGATGCCTATGTCTTCATCCAGACTCCTGACTGGCACCAGGAGGAGAAAGAATATCACCCCTGTCCTGGCCTGTCTTTACTGGCTGTCAGTATACACAGCCAATATACAGTAGAATACATTTCAAAACCTTCTTTTTGCTCTAAACAAGCTGACCCCCTTCTACATCACCAATCTCCTATCCTATCCTCATTCCCGTCAGATCACAAGAATCCAGCCCCTCACACATTCCACCAACACAAAAGAAACTCAGGTGCGGCCGCGCCTTTTGCTGTCACAGCCCCTAAAAAACCTTCTTTATATGCACTTTTATATTGTATATCATTCTTCTTTAATCTTCTGCTGTTTCATTGACTGTTTCATATTTCTGCTTAGTATTTTATTGTACTGTATAGTACTGCTCTTTCTGACACGTGAAGCACTTGTACGATTAGAATTGTTTTTCAAATGAGCTATATAAATAAATTTGATTTGACATCTGAAAGTATTGTTGATGTATGTTAAGCCCTGCCTCTGCCTTGCCAGGGTGTTGTGATTGATTATGTAATGGCATTACGTTGGCACAGGGGATGGCCTAACACTGTGTATAAGAATCAGCAACAGGACAAAGGGTTTTGAAAATGGGTTAAACAAAGAACAGTCATGAGGGCCTTTGTAGTGACACACCTTATTCCAAATGTCTGTGTGTGCTTGATGTTCTCTTTATTCTCTCCTTTGTCTTCCTCACCTTCCTCTTCTTGTGAGTTACAGGCACAGTATAAATTCAACAGAATTTACAAGGCTGGAGACTTCATTCTGGGTGGCTTGTTTGCAATCCATTTCTCCTCGGCCTTCCCTGAGCTGTCCTTCATTTCCAAGCAACATGATCTGCTTTGCTATGGGTGAGTATCACACATACAAATCTAGAGAACACTGTTTTTATGTAGCATGTGATAAATAATCAAAGTTACGTTGGAACTGTGTTAGATTTGACATTCCAGGGTTCAGCATGGCCCAGACTATGGCTTTTGCGATTACTGAGATCAACAGAAACCCCACCCTGCTACCCAACCTGACCCTGGGATACAGTCTCTATGATAACTGCCTCACACTTGGAGTTGGATTCCGTGCAGCTTTGTCATTGGTCAGTGGGAGAGAGGAACAGTACCAACTGGATGAGAGCTGTGTTGGCTCCCCTCCAGTGCTTGGTATAGTGGGTGATGATCCTTCCACACATTCTATTGCCATCTCTAGTGTATTAGGTTTGTACAGAGTGCCCTTGGTAAGTGTTCAACTTGAAGCCCTGTTTTTTGGTTATTTACAAATCTGATAACGATAGTGTGTAAAAAAAAAAAAAAAAAAATAACAATATTGCAGGCAGGGCCAGATCTAGGCATGGGCAAACATGATGGCATGCAAAACAACCCACATTTCAAAGATATTTCAAAATAAAGAGCTTATAGTTATAGATTATAGTGCTTATAGATTTGAAACACTATGCTACTAACTACAATTGTTGAACCATTAAACCTACACCATTTCATCATTCAAAACAGAAAACTCTCTGAGTCAGACCTATGCATGCTGCATGCCTGTTCCAACTTCAACAACAACTGATGTTATTATTGATGCTTATTGTATCTTATGAAAAAGGCAAATAGACAGTGGTGTGTCTTCATGAAAAGCATAAACTATAAGGGGTAACAACCCAATATATTGTATTTTAAAAACATCACAACATGCCAGTTTTAATAAACCATGCATGTTGCATGTTTTATATCCAGTTTGCACTGCAAAGGCAGATGAAAGCTCGCTATACAAGAGGCTGGTGCAGGGATGTCAAACTCAAACACACAGAGGGTTAAAATGGAAAAAAAAAATCACAAAAATGTCACAAATCCTGGTCCCAAAATGAAACTGCATGCATTAAAAACTGAAAATGCTACTGAAGTGTAGCAAGTGTTGTGTCACATGATCGTCAGCAATCACTGCTTAGTGCTTTATAGGTACATGGGAAACTAAATCAGGGCCGGATCTAGGCATGGCCCTAAATGCCCTGACTGCCCCACCAAACATTATGGCATGCAAAACAACCCAAATTTCAAATATATTTCAAATCAAAGTGCTTATAATTAAAATGATTTGAAACACTACAGTACTAACTAATTGTGGCACCACTACACCAACACCTTTTCATCATTGAAAACAGAAATCTCTCTGAGTCAGACGTTTAGCTTTATGCATGCTGCGTGTCTGTTGACACTTCAACAACAACTGATGTTATTGATGCTTACTTGCCGAATATACCTGTATGTCTGTGGGAAATGCTATGGGGGCGACTTCATCAGTCGCCCCATACCATTTTCGCCTGCCCCCCATTTGGTAAATCTTATATCCGAGCCTGCGCTAAAGCTGCTTTGGTGTGTTCAACACAGCACACAATGCAGCCCCTCCCTTTCCCCCCTTTTTTGAGCCAATTGAAGATTAGAACCAAGTGGAGGGTTGAGTATGTTGACTATTTTCACATGGGTATTGCGCAGGTAACGGGCGAGTTTATCCCTGCCCTGCTCCACTAACATGCTCTGGCCATTATTGGGGAATTATAGAATTATATTACCATATACTGTATATTAGAGAATATATATTTTCTGTTTATATTATATATATATTTTGTATTTTTTGTATTTTCAGGTTAGTTACTATTCCACATGCTCCTGCTTGAGTGACCGGAATAAGTTCCCATCTTTCTTTAGGACCATCCCAAGTGATGCCTTCCAGGTGAAGTACGGACAAAGCATCTGTCGGTATCACATAGTAGTCCACATCACTTCCCTATAATTAAGGGACCAAGCAGTCTCTGCTGGTCACTTCATTGCTTCCATCATTGCTTCCATCAGGTCCAAGCTATGCTCCAGATTATAAAGCGTTTCGGTTGGACCTGGACAGGACTGCTATTCACTGATAATGCCTATGGCAGAAATGCTGCCCGATCCTTCCAGTCTGACCTGGCCCAGTCTGGTCTGGGTTGTCTGGCCTATGTGGAGCTTCTGCCCTGGGACCATGACCCAGCTGAACTTCAGAGGATTGTCACTGTGATGAAGACTTCCACAGCTCGTGTGGTTGTTGTGTTTGAACATGGCAGCCATATGAGTCATCTCATAGAGGAGGTTGGGACAATGTCATTTTACTATAGGGGTAATAATAATAATGCTAATAATTAATAATGATCACACACACACACACACACACACACACACACACACACACACACACACACACACACACACACACACACACTAGGCATGTAGGCATGAGCATGGGGGGGCAAGGCCCCCCTATGCCCTGACTGCCCCACCAAACATGATGGCATGCAAAACAACCCAAATTCCAAAGATATTTCAAGTGCTTATATTTAAAATGACGAACTAACTACAATCCTGGCACCACTAAACCAACACCCTTTCATCATTCAAAACAGAAAACTCTGTTTTCAGATCTTTAGCTTTAGCTTTATGCATGCTGCGTGCCTATTGCAACTTCAACAACAACTGATGTTATTATTGATGCCTACTTGCTTAATAAAAGTCCTGTAACTGAATATGGTATGGGTGCGACTTCATCGCTCATGGTGCAAAGCGAGTAAGCGACATGGGTGATGAAGCCGCCCCCAAACCATTTTCGCATGCCCCCCAAATGGGAAATGTTGAATTCAGGCCTGTATACAGTATATACTTAATTATATAATATATAATATATCCATACAGTATATACATATACAGTATACATATATATGTAACTGTTTCACATACTGTATAGGTGGTGAAGCAGAATGTGACAGGTCTGCAATGGATAGCCAGTGAGGCCTGGACAGCGTATACTAAACTACAGACTCAGGACTTCATGCCCTACCTGGGAGGCACCCTGGGCATTGCCATCCGTCGAGGAGAGATACCAGGTCTAAAGAATTACTTGTTACAGATCCATCCTGACAATGACCATGACGACAGCCTTGACAATACCATAGTGAGTGTTTTGATTCATGTTTTAAACGCAATAAGTGTGAGGGAACTATGTACCCTATAAAGCAACATGCAGTATATTGAATCATAAACTACATTGAAAACACTCACAGGAGCGGGGCAGCTAAAATCAATATCAAATGTGTAATTACTAAATCGAGCTACTTAAAAACTGTCTGGATGTTCACATAAGCCTGAATAGATGATGGAATTACAAAAAGTTGTTTTGAAAGTGAAATATCCCTTTAAGTTGCAATTAAGTGTTCATTCTTGGTGCATTGTGCTTCAAAGGGGATTTCCACCCATTTTCAACACTTTTCTAGGAAACACAGAATTGGGAGACATTTTTATCGTGTCCACACAGCATTTCTATAAGGTATATTAATCACATAGTAAAATGTTGAAAATGGGTGGAGTTCCCCTTTAAGTCTTTATGTTTCTACAGGTGAGGCAGTTTTGGGAGCACACATTTCAGTGTAAATTCCCTCCCCTTCCGTCAGGGTGGGTGGATGCTGGTGGAAGGGTGTGTACAGCGCAAGAGGACCTGGCAACTGCAGATACTGCCCTTTTGGATGTATCTGATCTCAGGCCAGAGTACAATGTGTACAAGGCAGTGTATGCTCTGGCCCACGCCCTCCATGACATGCTGCAATGTGTCCCAGGAAGAGGGCCTTTCACTGGACACAGCTGTGCCAGTCTGCAGACCATACAGCCATGGCAGGTGGAGTGTTATTTCACAGGTTACATGTTGGTTCTTGTAGTTGGGTTTGTCTTAGATAGAATTTCATGTAGACAGTGTACACACCACTATAGACAGTTTATATGCGTGTAGATACATTATATCCCAATAGCGTATGTATGATTCATGATACTGTAACTACAGTCTTTATGTATATGACGCATCCATGTTTTGTTTTTCAATCGCTCTGAATTAAGATGGTAAACTGGTGGTGATGGTGAACTAAGATGGTAAACTAAATTCTAAATTTTGGGTTCAAATTCAGACTAAATAGTGATTTAGGTTTCGCAAATTTGCAAAATTGTAGTCATTTATTTCAAACAAGTTATTTTCTGATAATCTGTTTTGCAGTGTTGCCTGAATAATTTCAAGTACAAATTGTACATTGATCTTAATCTATTTCAAATGTGTGTCTACATTGCGCAAGTTAATGCTTAAAGGAGCATTCAGTGATGTGGGTGTTTTAAAAAAAGAAAAAACGGTCTGCCTCATTAACAAGGTGTGTGCAAGCACACACTCTATATTTTGGGAAATCCTGTCCAAACGGAGAAAAGCAAATAAACCAAGGCCTGTCCACAGTTGTTCGTGATTGGAGGAGCTTCCTTCTCACCCTGATTGGATGAAGGCTCGCCTGCCATCAGAACCAAAATTAGTTTTTTTTGACCCACTAACTGGGCTCACTGGGACAGGGACGAAATAACAGGGGGGTTGTTATTTGAATTAAGTGAAATCACAGAATATAGCTTTAAATCAACTGCTCAGAACAGAACACTTTTATAGTCTCTTGCTCTTCATAATTTTGGTTGTCACCATTACCAGCTTGTGTATTACTTGGAAAAGATCAACTTCTCTACACCATTTGGTGATGACGTAACGTTTGATGAGTATGGTGATGCTTTACCAGTCTATGATGTCATGAACTGGGTGTGGCTCCCCGATGGAAGCACAGAAGTTCGCAATGTAGGTGTGGTCAAGACGTTACCGTCTGCAGATGAAGAACTCATCCTGGATGAAGACAGAATCTTCTGGAACTTTCCATCTAAAAAGGTCATTTCAGCCTTTTACGGTAATACTGAGCCCATGCACTGTGTGAATGTTACTCAGTTTGTACTAAAAATGTATCATTCTTAATGTCCTCCATAGCCCCTTCAATCTGTGTGCAGTGAGAGCTGTACTCCTGGAACCCGTGTGGCCAGAAGGAAAGGGGAACCTGTCTGCTGCTTTGACTGCATTGCTTGCTCTGAGGGAGAGATCAGCAATGTGACTGGTTGGTGTACACCATGTAGTATTTTCCAGTTGTTTATCTTAGGACAACACTGTACTTATATCTTCGACACCCAGGCTTTCATTTCCGTCCGTGGTGCGCGAAAACAGAGGGGGGGAGTCAACCTTTCGGGGTGGGCGTGACTCTAAATGATGTGACGTAGCACAGCAGGTGACGACATGTTGGTGACATCAAATAAGGTCAGCTCATCTGCCGTGTGGATCCCACAGCACCCCTGATAGATATTTTTTTTATAATAATAACCATCAATGGTTGATAATAGGAAAGTACTGTAAAAAAAAAAAAAAAAAATGTCCAACCGTGTTAGGAGACCATTTTGGGGTACAGATTTAACCTAAAGGAGAACCATTACAAAAGATCTCAGAATGGACTGTAATACTTTGATAGCCAAATATGTACTTAGAGCTTTAAGAGCAATGAGAAAAACCCTTTAGTGTACCCAGATGTCCACACGTCAGCAGCAAATATATTTAAAAATTATTTAATTATATTCCTTTCTATATGGAAGAGGTAAGGATATATCATCCACACACAGTCTGTAGCTTTAATTTCCCCTCTGGTTTAACATGGCGGATCACAGCAATATATGAAAATCCTTATCAGAAAATTCTCACGTGGCATTACAAGTAAACAAAGGCTTATGGGAAATGGAGTTTTAATACAATGGAGATGAAGTTTGGGATGATGCTAATTAATTAATTCTGCCCAACGACAGAGAGAAACGAATCTTTCTCACAGGCTAGCAGGTGGCTGATAAGACAGGGTGGTTAAAACATAACAATGTCAGCGTGTACCAGACGAAGTATCAACATTTCAACTGTGTCAAAGACTAGCCACCCTGAAGGAACTTGATGTCAACAGCAGATCTACAAGATGCTAGCGCAGCCCAGTTACAATCCATTGATGACATATGTAAATCATTCACAATAAAATTCTGAAATATTAAATATTTCCAATATTTCCATCAACCCCGACCCCCCCTAGGCCAAAATCATTTCAGGTTAGGCCAGGCAACTCTGTACTTGACTATTCCTATAACCTTGCTGTTTTTACAGACTCTACAGAGTGTACCAGTTGTCCAGAGGACTTCTGGTCCAGTCCCCAGCGTGACCACTGTGTTCCTAAGAGCCTGGAGTTCCTCTCCTACCATGAGGCTCTGGGTATCTCCTTGACAACCATCTCATTGCTGGGCACATTTATCTCTGCCATTGTGCTGGGAATCTTCATCTATTATCGAAGCACACCCATGGTGCGCGCCAACAACTCAGAACTCAGCTTCCAGCTCTTGTTTTCACTCAAACTATGTTTCTTGTGTTCACTTCTGTTCATCGGCCGTCCCAGACTCTGGACTTGTCAGCTGAGGCATGCAGCATTTGGGATCAGCTTTGTGCTGTGTGTCTCGTGTATCCTGGTAAAGACTATGGTGGTGTTGGCTGTATTCAAGGCCTCCAGGCCTGGGGCTACAGACATTATGAAGTGGTTTGGTGCTATGCAGCAGAGAGGAACAGTTCTGGCTCTTACTTCCATCCAGGCAGCAATCTGCATAGCCTGGCTTGTGTCTGCTTCACCAACCCCTTATAAAAACACACAATATCATAGTGATAAGATAGTCTATGAGTGTGCAGTGGGATCAACAGTTGGATTTGGAGTGTTATTAGGTTATATTGGTTTACTTGCACTCCTCAGCTTCCTGCTAGCATTCATGGCAAGGAATCTTCCAGACAACTTCAATGAAGCCAAGTTAATCACCTTCAGCATGTTGATCTTCTGTGCTGTGTGGATCGCCTTCATCCCTGCATATATCAGCTCTCCGGGCAAATATGCAGATGTAGTGGAAGTGTTTGCTATTTTAGCATCGAGTTTTGGAATTTTGGTGTCACTGTTTGGACCAAAATGTTATATAATGCTTTTGAAACCTGAGAGAAACACTAAGAAGTCCATCATGGGTCGAGGTGATACCAAGATGTAGAAGCGCAAATTTAATACATTTTTATTTTAACATTGCTTTTTATAAAGGTTTCATGACATTTCTGACTTTCGCTAATGAAAAAACTCTATGCCTCTTGGCCAATTTATAGAAAATATAATATCTAAATTCACCATTACATAGACAACACTCAACTATACAACTCCTTAAATCCAGTGGCCGCTCCACACTCACCAACTTAAATCACTGCTTTACTGACATTAAAAATTGGAAGATACAAAAGTAAATTACACTATTTTGTCCATACATTTCCATTGCACAAATCGAAAACAATCTTTTATTCATTTTGCAACCATTTTTTGCACCCAGTCTCAATTATCTAATCTCTAATCCCTATTTTAAACCTCCTGCCAATTAACCTTATTTTGACAGGATGGCTGCATGTAGAAGGAACATGTTATCCCTTTCCCATAGGATTACTGCATGGTAATCAAAACAATACGGTGTTATATTTTGATTCAGACTTTGATTCATCCAGACTCCTGACTGATACCAGGAGGAGAAAGAATATCACCCCTGTCCTGGCTGTCTTTACTAGCTGTCAGTATACACAGCCAGTATACAGTAGAATACATTTCTACATTTCAAAACCTTCTTTTTGCTTTAAACAAGCTGACCCCCTCCTACATCACCAACCTCCTATCCTATCCTCATTCCATCATGACCCGTCAGATCACAAGAATCCGGCCCCTCACACATTCCACCAACGCAAAAGAAACTCAGGTGCGGCCGCGCCTTTTGCTGTCACAGCCTCTACAAAACCTTCTTTATATGCACTTTTATATTGTATATCATTCTTCTTTAATCTTCTGTTGTTTCATTGACTGTTTTATATTTCTGCTTAGTATTTCATTGTACTGTGTAGTACTGCTCTTTCTGACACGTGAAGCACTTGTACGATTAGAATTGTTTTTCAAATGAGCTATATAAATAAATTTGATTTGACATCTGAAAGTATTGTTGATGTATGTTAAGCCCTGCCTCTGCCTTGCCAGGGTGTTGTGATTGATTATGTAATGGCATACGTTGGCACAGGGGATGGCCTAACACTGTGTATAAGAATCAGCAACAGGACTAAGGGTTTTGAAAATGGGTTAAACAAAGAACAGTCATGAGGGCCTTTGTAGTGACACACCTTATTCCAAATGTCTGTGTGTGCTTGATGTTCTCTTTATTCTCCCCTTTGTCTTCTTCACCTTCCTCTTCTTGTGAGTTACAGGCACAGTATAAATTCAACAGAATTTACAAGGCTGGAGACTTTATTCTGGGTGGCTTGTTTGAATTTCATTTCTCCTCTGCCTTCCCTGAACTGTCTTTTACTTCCAAACAACATGATCTGTTTTGCTATGGGTGAGTATCACACATACAAACCTAGAGAACACTGTTTTAATATATTCCATGTGATAAATAACTTACTGTGGAACTCTTTTAGATTTGACATTCTAGGGTTCAGAATAGCCCAGACTATGGCTTTTGCGATTACTGAGATCAACAGAAACCCCACCCTGCTACCCAACGTGACCCTGGGATACAGTCTCTATGATAACTGCCTCACACTTGGAGTTGGATTCCGTGCAGCTTTGTCATTGGTCAGTGGGAGAGAGGAACAGTACCAACTGGATGAGAGCTGTGTTGGCTCCCCTCCAGTGCTTGGTATAGTGGGTGATGCTCCCTCCTCGCATTCTATTGCCATCTCTAGTGTATTAGGTTTGTACCGAGTGCCCTTGGTAAGTGTTCAACTTGAAACCCCGCTTCACCATCACCGTTTTAATTGAAGACTTTTTTAAAGCCTTTTTTGTTGCGTATTTACAAATCTGATATGATGATAAAGTGTGTAGAAACCAATAGTTACTTGCAGGAAGGGGTGGATCTAGGCATGGGCATGGGGGGACAACTGCCATTGCCGCACCACTAAACCATACTAAACTAAAAGGCAAATAGCCATTGTGCGTCTTCATAAAAAGTATTTAACTATTAGGGTTAACAACCCAATTTATTGTATTTTTAAAAACTCACGCCAGTTTGAATAAACGTTGATGTTGCGCCCCTGCAACGCCATCAACTTGCATCCCTCCATGCGGCCCTAGAAAACACGTTTGATAATTGATTTCATCAGGGTCCAATATGTGTAGCAACAAATGGACCCCATGCTTCTAGGTTCCCCAATATCGTAGCCTAAACCAACCGTAACACTAAAGTAAGACCTGTAACCAAAAAGGGTATGGCTGCGACTTCATTGCCTGTAGCGCAGAGCGTACGGGCAATGAAGCCGCACCCCCCCCCCCCCCCCCCCCCCCCCCAATTGGAAAATATTACATCCGGGCCGGTTTGCAGACAGAGCATGTAAGTTGAGCTGACACAAGCGTTGAATGGAGCATTAGATTGTCATTGTCAAAAAAGGCAAATAGCAATTGTGCGTTTTCATAAAAAGTATTTAACTATTAGGGTTAACAACCCAATTTATTGTATTTTTAAAAACTCACGCCAGTTTTAATAAACGTTGATGTTGCGCCCCTGCGACGCCATCAATTGCATCCTTCCATGCGGCCCTAGAAAACACGTTTGATAACTGATTTCATCAGGGTCTAATATGTGTAGCAACAAATGGACCCCATGCTTCTAGGTTGCCCAATATCGTAGCCACTGTTCACAGTCAGGTTTATATCATCCCTACTGTTATTTCAAACAAAGTGTCCAAACCAAGAGAAACCTAAAGAGAGATTGCTTCTTGGCCTCTGTACCCCTTGCTCGCCACAGCCCCACAAAAAGTGGTCTAAACCTTGGCCTAATTAACATCAAGTCACTGACAAATAAGTCCGCCTCTGTAAATGTAAAGAGATCTGTAAAGAGAATCTGTAAAGAGAAGTTAGATGTAATGTTTTTGACAGAGACATGCTTGGCTCGGATGGAGCTGTTCTCCTAGCACCAGCCTGCCCCACAAACTACAGTATAGCTTTATTCACTCGGTCCGCAAGGCCAAAAAAGGAGGTGGACTGGCTTTAAAATTTAAGGCTCTGTCTCTTGGCACATTTCATCCTTTGAATACCAGGCCACAATACTCCAGGGTAAATCCACTATTCCAATGATTACTATCTACCGCCCACCAAAGTCCAGAAAAGCGGCATTTCTAACAGAATTTTCAGAACTTTTGTCTATCTGCTCCACAAATTATGATTATATTATGACTCTGTGCCCACGGGTTTGTTAGAACTACTCCACTCCTTTGGGTTTACTCAACATGTCATTGGGCCCACACTTAAACATGTGCACATTCTGGAACTGGTGATTTCAAGAGGTCTGATCATTAACAGGGCTTGACACTAACGCTTGCCCGCTTGCCCGGGGCAAGTAAAAAAAAAAATGGTGGGGCAAGTGAAGACTGCTACCTGGAGTGTGCAACTTAGTGCACTATAGCACAACACAAGATACATTGATCTTATAGGTGGGCACTGTGACCTGGGCTAATTAAGATGATGAATTTTAACTCTTGAGAGTGTAAAAATGAAACCAAATGGACCCGCAAGGGTCCATTTGGTTTCATTTTTACGTTCTCAAGAGTTGCATCTGGTTAAACAACTTAGCTGGGGACCACCTGGAACCCTCTCAGGGACCATGTGTTGAAAACCCCTGGTTTAAAGCACCCAAGTAGGAAGTAAAATTAAATGCAAAATCTACAATATATTTTTTTTGGGGGGGGGGGGCAAGTGACCATGACCTGAGGGCAAGTAGAACCTGCCTTGCACTTGCCCGATGGGCAAGTGCCTCGGAGACCTTAGTGTCAACCCCTGATTAATGTGGAAAGGATTATCGAAAGGCCTGAATTATCTGACCACTACTTGCTGTGTTTTAATATGTCGGTCTCTGACATTGAGAAAAACAGCACTGAATACACTGTAAAAAAAAAAAAAGAAAAGAAAAAAAAAACGCCTTTTCATCTCATCAGCAGCCAACGAGTTCCCTCTTCATCTGGGTCACTGTCCATCACTTCCTCAGTGAATGAAATGGTTGAACATTTTAATCTTAAACTAGAGTCAGCTCTTAATTTAGTTGCTCCATTTAAAGTTTATCCGAGTTTATCCCTGCCCTGCTCCACTAACATGCTCTGCCCATTATTGAGGAATTGTAGAATTATAGTACCATATATATTACAGAATATATATTTTTCTGTATTTTTCAGGTAAGTTACTATTCCACATGCTCCTGCCTGAGTGACCGGAATAAGTTCCCGTCTTTCTTTAGAACCATCCCAAGTGACGCCTTCCAGGTAAACTACGGACAAAGCCTCTGTCGGTATTACTTCCCTATAATTGATATTGAATATCACCTCTTATAAAAAATTAAAAAAGAATAATATGGAAACAATGCAGGATATTCACTGATTTGACATAATCTAACCTAATCCCACAATTCTTCCATCAGGTCCAAGCTATGCTCCAGATCATAAAGCGTTTCGGTTGGACCTGGACAGGACTGCTATTCACCGATAATGCCTATGGTAGAAATGCTGCCCGATCCTTCCAGTCTGACCTGGCCCAGTCTGGTCTGGGTTGTCTGGCCTATGTGGAGGTTCTGCCCTGGGACCATGACCCAGCTGAACTTCAGAGGATTGTCACTGTGATGAAGACTTCCACAGCTCGCGTGGTTGTTGTGTTTGAACATGGCAGCCATATGAGTCATCTGATAGAGGAGGTTGGGACAATGTCATTTTACTACTCTCAAAGTCCTAATAATAATACAGGTAGTAATAATAATAAGGGTACACACACACACACACACACACACACACACACACACACACACACACACACACACACACACACACACACACACACACACACACACACACACACACACACACACGGACGGACGGACACACACACACACACGGACACACACACACTAGGCATGGGCATGGGGGGGCAAGCCCCCCCTAAATGCCCTGACTGCCCCAACAAACATAATGGCATGCAAAACAACCCAAATTCCAAGTGCTTATATTTAAAATGACGAACTAACTCTAATTCTGGCACCACTAAACCAACACCATTTCATCATTCAAAACAGAAAACTTCAGATCTTTAGCTTTAGCTTTATGCATGCTGCGTGCCAATTGCAACTTCAACAACAACTGATGTTATTATTGATACCTACTTGCTTAATAAAACTCCTGTAACCGAATATGGTATGGGTGCGACTTCATCGCCTGTGGCGCAAAGCGAGTAAGCGTCATGGGCGATGAAGTCGCCCCCATAACATTTTCGCTTGCCCCTCAATTGGGAAATTGTACATTCAGGCCTGTATACAGTAGGCTACTTATATATCCATACAGTATACATATACAGTATATGTAATTGTTTCACATACTGTATAGGTGGTGAAGCAGAATGTGACAGGTCTGCAATGGATAGCCAGTGAGGCCTGGACAGCCTATACTAAACTACAGACTCAGGACTTCATGCCCTACCTGGGAGGCACCCTGGGCATTGCCATCCGTCGAGGAGAGATACCAGGTCTAAAGAATTACTTGTTACAGATCCATCCTGACAATGACCATGACAACAGCCTTGACAATACCATAGTGAGTGTTTTGATTCATGTTTTAAACGCAATAAGTGAGGGAACTATGTACCGTATAAAGCAACATGCAGTATATTGAATCATAAACTACATCGAAAACTCATATGGAGGGGCAGGGCAGTTAAAATCAATATCAAATGTCTAATTACTAAATCGAGCTACTTAAAAACTGTCTGGATGTTCACGTAAGCCTGAATAAATGATGGAATTACCACAAGTTGTTTTGAAAGTGAAATATCCTTTTAAGTTGCAATTATGGGCGCGTTCGGAAATTGCGCACTGATACACAGCAATGCAAACTAATAGGCGAGTGCGCTCCGGTGTGGTATTTCCGAATGTGTCCTATGTGTTCATTCTTGGTGCATTGTGCTTCAAAAGGGGAATTCCACCCAACACTTTCATGAGAATGTACAAGTGGAACCATTTGGCTCCAATTGCACACTCTCAGAAAAAAATGTCCTGAAATAAAAATCATCAACATGGTGAAACACAACTTGATGATGTCATCAAGTTGGGTTTCACCATGTTAATGATTTTTTTTTCAGACCTCCATTTCTAGGAAACACAGAATTGCGGAAGCTTTTTAACATGTCCACAGTCCACACAGCATCCCTATAAGGTATATTAACGAATCTGACCTAGTAAAATGTTGAAAATGGGTGGAGTTCGTCTTTAAGTCTTTAATGTTTCTACAGGTGAGGCAGTTTTGGGAGCACACATTTCAGTGTAAATTCCCTCCCCTTCCGTCAGGGTGGGTGGATGCTGGTGGAAGGGTGTGTACAGGGCAAGAGGACTTGGCAACTGCAAAAAGTGCCCTTTTGGATGTATCTGATCTCAGACCAGAGTACAATGTGTACAAAGCAGTGTATGCTCTGGCCCACGCCCTCCATGACATGCTGCAATGTGTCCCAGGAAGAGGGCCTTTCACTGGACACAGCTGTGCCAGTCTGCAGACCATACAGCCATGGCAGGTGGAGTGTTATTTCACAGGTTACATGTTGATGCTTCTAGTTGGCTTTGTCTTAGATAGCATTTTATGTAGACAGTGTACACACCACTATATACAGTTTCTATGCGTGTATACATTATATTCCTCTGTTATAGCTTATGTATGATTGATGATACTGTAACTACAGTCTTTATGTATATGACGCATCCATGTTTTGTTTTTAAATCGCTCTGAGTTAAGATGGTAAAGGCCTAAACTCTAAATTCTAAATTTTGGGTTCAAATTCAGACTAAATAGTGATTTAGGTTTCGCAAATTCGCAAAATAGTTGTTGTTTATTTCAAACAAGTTATTTTCTGATAATCTATTTTTCCTAATAATCTGTTTTTGTGTTGCCTGAATAATTTCAGTACAGTTAAAGTTGTGCATTGTACATTTGTCTTAATCTATTTCAAATGTGTGTCTACATTGTGCAAGTTAATGTTTAAACGAGCAGTGATGTGGGTGTTTTAAAAAAAAGGGTGAAAAAAAGAAGAAAAAAAAACGGTCTGCCTCATTAACAAGATGTGTGCAAGCACACACTCTATATTTTGGGAAGTCCTGTCCAAACGGAGAAAAGCACATAAATCACGGCCTGTCCAGTGTCCACAGTTGTTCGTGATTGGAGGAGCTTTCTTCTCTCCCTGATTGGATGAAGGCTCGCCTGCCATCAGAACCAAAATTAGTTTTTTTTGACCCACTAACTCGGCTCACTGGGACAGGGAGGAAATCCTTATATGGTCAGCATACTCGATAGTAGGGCATATTATATGGGGGTTTGTTATTTGAATTAAGTGAAATCACAGAATATAGCTTTAAATCAGCTGCTCAGAACAGAACACTTTTATAGTCTCTTGCTTTTCATAATTTTGGTTTTCACCATGTCCAGCTTGTGTATTACTTGGAAAAGATCAACTTCTCTACACCATTTGGTGATGACGTAACGTTTGATGAGAATGGTGATGCTCTACCAGTCTATGATGTCATGAACTGGGTGTGGCTCCCCGATGGAAGCACAGAAGTTCGCAATGTAGGTGTGGTCAAGACGTTACCGTCTGCAGATGAAGAACTGATCCTGGACGAAGACAGGATCTTCTGGAACTTTCCATCTAAAAAGGTCATTTCAGCCTTTTACGGTAATACTGAGCTCATGCATTGTGTGAATGTTACTCAGTTTGTACTAAAAATGTATCATTCTTAATGTCCTCCATAGCCCCTTCGATCTGTGTGCAGTGAGAGCTGTGCTCCTGGAACCCGTGTGGCCAGAAGGAAAGGGGAACCTGTCTGCTGCTTTGACTGCATTGCTTGCTCTGAGGGAGAGATCAGCAATGAGACTGGTTGGTGTACACCATGTAGCATTGTCCAGTTGTTTATCTTAGGACAACACTGTACTTAGCCTCGACACCCAGGCCAAAATCATTTCAGGTTAGGCCAGGCTACTCTGCGCTTGACTATTCCTATAACCTTGCTGTTTTTACAGACTCTACAGAGTGCACCAGTTGTCCAGAGGACTTCTGGTCCAGTCCCCAGCGTGACCACTGTGTTCCTAAGAGCCTGGAGTTCCTCTCCTACCATGAGGCTCTGGGTATCGCCTTGACAACCATCTCATTGCTGGGTACATGTATCACTGCCATTGTGCTGGGAATCTTCATCTATTATCGAAGCACACCCATGGTGCGCGCCAACAACTCTGAACTCAGCTTCCAGCTCTTGTTTTCACTCAAACTATGTTTCTTGTGTTCACTTCTGTTCATCGGTCGTCCCAGACTCTGGACCTGTCAGCTGAGGCATGCAGCATTTGGAATCAGCTTTGTGCTGTGTGTCTCGTGTATCCTGGTAAAGACTATGGTGGTGTTGGCTGTATTCAAGGCCTCCAGGCCTGGGGCTACAGACATTATGAAGTGGTTTGGTGCTATGCAGCAGAGAGGAACAGTTCTGGCTCTTACTTCCATCCAGGCAGCAATCTGCATAGCCTGGCTTGTGTCTGCTTCACCAACACCTCATAAAAACACACAATACCACAGTGATAAGATAATCTATGAGTGTGCAGTGGGATCAACAGTTGGATTTGGAGTGTTATTAGGTTATATTGGTTTACTTGCACTACTCAGCTTCCTGCTAGCATTCATGGCGAGGAATCTTCCAGACAACTTCAATGAAGCTAAGTTAATCACCTTCAGCATGTTGATCTTCTGTGCTGTGTGGATCGCCTTCATCCCAGCATATATCAGCTCTCCAGGAAAATATGCAGATGTAGTGGAAGTGTTTGCTATTTTAGCATCGAGTTTTGGCCTGTTGGTGGCACTGTTTGGACCAAAATGTTACATAATCCTTTTGAAACCTGAGAAAAACACTAAGAAGTCCATCATGGGTCGAGGTGACACCAAGATAGGCTGACCATACGTCCGTATTTCCCAGGACATGTCCGTATTTCACGTCCTGTCCTGGGTGTCCCGGTTTATTTTTAGAAAATGAGGAAATGTCCTGTTTTTTGTAAAATTACTTTCATTCAGTTCCTTTCCGAAATTCCGACACGTCTTTGCTTACATCGGACCAGTAAATCGACAGGCACTAGGATACTGCGCACGATGACCTCAGCCCTGAGCAGAGTCAGTGCAGGCAGCACACGTCAATCAGTTAGTAGACACTAGACAGCGTGGTTGTCAGTCTCCACCACCATGCCCAAGCGCAAGTGCACGTTTACAGACGAGTTACAGAAAAAAATCCCTGTATTCAGACCGGGGCGAGACAAAAGTGAAGCACTGTGCACTGTTTGCAGGCAGTGCGCAGGCACGTATGTCTCGCTCTGGTGCAAGGGACCTAAAATCCCACATTGACACAGAAAAACACAAAAAAAGCTGTTCGAGGCGATAGTAGCGCCTGTTCGATATCTGAATATTTTGTGAAACCAGGGAAATTTATATCCATTTATATTTTGGTTAGTTTTTGGTACATTTTTAGTTACTTTCTAAGTTGTTAATATACAAGAGGATTTTTTGATAGATATTTTATTTTCATTTTTCCAGAAGACAATTGTTAACCTTTTTCAATAGCCTACAACAGACATTGTTGCATTCCTGTCTGAAATTGAGGCTGAGTTTCAGTGCTCCGCTAAGGTGTCCTGGTTTTCTCCTTTGAGAATATGGTCACCCTACACCAAGACATAGAACTCAATACAAATTTAGTTTGCATTTTCCTTTTAATAAACATTTGCAGACAATACCTGAGCAATATCAGTTTACAGGTATAAAACCATGTCCTGCCTTTAGGTCTATTCTCTATATTATATTTAAAATATATTAAACAATATGACAAACAATGTCATGGTATATGTATTGTTTTTTTTTTAAAGAAAGAACAAAATGTTGTGTTCTCAAAGAGTTTGGTATGTAAGAGTTGTACATAAGAGCGAGGGTTAGGGCCAAGGGTGAGGAACAGGGGTAGAATTGAGAAATGGCCTGAAACTTATTCTACCACCATTCCCTGATGCACTAGTAGGAGGGGCAAAATAAAATAATAAAATAAAAGAGCCGTGCACACACACCAGGTGGGGTGTCGTGTTTTTGGATAATCGTTAATTTTCCCCATAGAGATTGGCAAATCTATTTTGATTCTAAGCCTAGAATCAAGGTGATTCATTGTGAGTCAATTTTCTGTGAAGAAAGAAAATAAAAACAGGGTAGTGGATTAAATCATGAATTCCCACAGCATCAAAACATATATGTTACATCAGGTACTATTATGTGTTAACATGGTGTGGCCACAAGCACCAGTTCATTATGTATACCTACAGTAGTTTTCACCTTAGCACCACCTGAACATAAGCCCTGCCCAAAGGCTGACTCAAAAGCTTTTAGCTTCAAGGAAGAAACCAAAAATACCCAGGACAGACATTTACTTGTGCGAGTGGAGCGGACGCAAGTACCGGTAAGCCGATCGGTGCGTGGTGTTCGGTGGTCGCCCCCTCCTGCTACTCTGGTTGGCTAACCGTCTCAGGTGATGACGTAATCATGATGATAAGAGACCATCAGTGTTAGCTCGCTCCGCTCAGGCACGAGTAGGCCATGGCCTACTTGTGCGCTACATGCACGTTTGCACTTTACCGAGTGCTGATTGTGGAGTTATGTCAAAGCATTATTGGCTTAGGAATGGAACAAAAGGGGCAGGTTTATGCTCCTGTATCTGTTATTATGGTGGAACTTGGAGAGGCAAATATTTTCTGAAGTGGTATCAGTATAATTTCTTATTGTCTACATTGTTTCATGCGCAGATGGGCATCGCGTGGCAACGCTATATGTTGTGCGTGGCGTCACACGCCAGACATCGGCTCAGCCTATACTAGGAGATTCTCAAATAAGGCCGCAGTGCTGGAGCCTGTCGCCATCGGCAACAAACTGCACGTTACGGCTCTTCAATAAAACAGTTTAATATCAGAATCTCCACACTTTCAACATCTATCCAGACAAATCGTATTACTATCTGGGGGGCAGGGAACTTATCTCAACCTCGCCTGATAAAACAATTCAAGACAGCATACAATAGACAATCGGTTTGGGTGTTGACAGTAAAATTTAATAAAGTTCGAACTGACATTTAAAGCCAGCACACCCTTTCCCTCCCGTGTTTCCAAGCAATATTTGAAGGATGAACCGAAAGAAAGACCACAAAGGGTGGGACGGCCCACGTCCCTTCAAGCTGGTCCACCAGGCGCTGTGCCTCAGCAGCATCAACTTCCAGAAGCGCTCGGTGACGGGCCACGTGGAGCTGACCGTGGTGCCCGTGACCGGCCTGCGGCGACTCCGCCTCAACTGCAAGCAGTGCCGCATCTACGGCGTTCGTGTCAACGGCGCCGAGGCCGCATTCACCTACAGCGACCCCATGCTGGAGGTGTGCCGGCCCGGCGGAGACGCCAAGCAGCGAGGCCGCAGCCTGGCCGGCTTCGCTGCCGCCCTGGCGGCCGCTGCCGGTGCCGTGGACCCCGATTTGGGCCGCGGGGAGCTGGACATCGAGGTCCCGAAGTTGGGGCTGTCGCAACCTGACCCTGGGGGCGAAGGCGATCCGAAGGCGCTGAGGGTGCGTGTGGACTTCCACCTGGAGCGCCCCGAGGGTGGGCTCCACTTCGTGGTCCCCGGGGCCGACGGCGACGGGAGCATGGCCGACCGGGCGGCCCACGTGTTCTCGGTGGGGCACCGGGCGCGGCTCTGGTTCCCCTGCGTGGACTCGTATTCGGAGCTGTGCACCTGGCGACTGGAGTTCACCGTGGATGCCAGCATGACGGCAGTGTCGTGCGGCGACTTGCTGGAGACCGTCTACACGCAGGACATGAGCCGCAAGACCTTCCGCTATGCGCTCCACGTGCCCACGGCAGCTCCCAACATCGCGCTGGCTGCGGGGCCCTTCCAGATCCTCCCTGACCCCGGCTGCTCACCGCACAGCGCCGCCACGCACTTCTGCTTGCCGCGGCTGCTGCCGCTCCTCTGCAGCTCCACGGTGTTCCTGCGCGACGCCCTCGACTTCCTCGAGGAGGCGCTGCAGGCGCGCTACCCGTACAGCGGCTCCGCCGGTGGTGGCTTCAAGGCGGTGTTCGTGGATGAGGCGTACACAGAGGCCTCGGCTTATGCCTCCATGTGCTTGCTCAGCACCGGCCTGCTGCACAGCGCTGGCGTCATTGACCAGGCGCCGCGGACACGCCGCGCCCTGGCACGGGCGCTCGCATGCCAGTACTTCGGCTGCTTCGTGCGCGGGGCCCGCTGGGCCGACCGCTGGGTCCCAGAGGGCGTGGCGGGCTACATCTACGGCCTCTATGTGAAGAGGGCGTTCGGCGTCAACGAGTACCGCCACTGGGTCAGCGAGGAGTTGGACGAGCTGGTGGAGTACGAGCTGCGGACGGGCGACGCCGTCGCACTTCACCCAACCATCAGCAACGGCAGTGGCAGGAGTGCGATGCCGCCGTCCCACCTCCACTTTGCCATGCGGCGGCCCCACGCGCTGTCTCGGGAGCACCGCGCGGCGTTCCGTCGCAAGGCCCACCTTCTGATGAGGCTGATCGAGAAGCACATCGGCGCCGAGTTCATGCTGCAGGTCCTCGCCAAGCTCCTCAGCCTGGCCGGCACAGCGTCGGCGGCAGCGTCGGCATCCGCGACGTCCATGCAGCCTAAGGCGATGATGACCACCCGCGGGGCGGCCGCGGCTCCGCCTCCCACCTGGAGCCAGATGCTGGTCTCCACCGACGGGTTCCTCCGGCTGATCTCGGCCGTCTCGGGCAAGGACGTGGCGCCGCTGGTGGCGCAGTGGGCCGACAGGGGCGGCGCCATCTTCCACGGGAGCTTCGCCTTCAACCGCAAGCGGAACGTGCTGGAGCTCGAGATCCAGCAAGATAGCGGAGAGGGAGGAGCCTCCCAACGGCATTACGTTGGGCCTGTCCGGGTGACGGTGCAGGAGCTGGACGGCTCCTTCGACCACACACTGCAGCTAGAGGGTGGTGGTGCTGGGGCGGCGCGCCTCGACATTCCGTGCCACTCCAAGTCGCGGCGCAACAAGAAGAAGAAGATCCCGCTGGCCAGCGGCGAGGAGGTGGACATGGACCTGTCGGCCACGGACGCCGACTCGCCCGTGCTGTGGGTGCGCGTGGACCCAGACCTGCGGCTGCTGCGCCGCGTGCACCTGCAGCAGGCCGACACCATGTGGCAGTACCAGCTGCGCTTTGAGCGCGACGCCGTGGCGCAGGCCGAGGCCGCCACCGCCCTGGAGGCCCACCCCACCGCCGCCTCGGTGCGGGCGCTGGCCGACACGGCCGAGGACGAGCGCTGCTTCTACCGGGTGCGCGTGCGCGCCTGCTTCGCGCTGGCACGGATCTCCGGCCACGTTGATCGTGAGCAACGGGGCCTGCTCCGTGCGCTGTTCACCGGCATGTTCTGCTGCAAGACGTGCCCCGACATCATCCGCCCCAACGACTTTGGCGACTTCCAGAGCTACTTCCTGCAGAAGGCCATGCCGGCCGCCATGACGCTGCTGCGGGAGGAGGCCGCCCCTGGCATCTGCTGCCCCCAGGACGTCCTCGGCTTCGTTGTGGGCCTGATCAAGTACAACGACAACCAGAGGAACGCCTTCTCGGACGGCTACTACCGTGCAGCCCTGGTGGATGCGCTGGCTAACGCCCTGACTGTCCCATCGCCTGGTGGAACCTCCTCCTCCTCCCTGATAGTCCCGCCTGGAACCTCCTCCTCCCTAACTCCGCCTGGAACCCCTTCCGGTGATGGTGGCAGCAAGGACAAAGCGACAGCGGAAGGGCTGAGCGCGGCCGCCCGCCTCGTCCTGGGCGAGATCGCCAGGTTCCTCAACCTGGAGAAGCTGCAGCCAAGCTTCCGGAACGCTGTGACGGTGCACTGCCTGGCGGCCATCCGCCGGCTCCAGAGGAGCGGCCACGTCCCTGCCGACCCGTCGCTCTTCGTGTCGTATGCCCAGTATGGCCACTTCGTGGACGTCCGCGTGGCAGCGCTGGAGGCGCTGGCTGACTACGCCCAGGACGAGGAGCCCGGAAGCCCGGCGGAGCTGGCACGGCTCCTGGGCGTGGCCGAGGGCGACCCGGTGCCCTACGTCCGGCACCGGGTGCTGGGCGCGCTGGCCGCCCACCCGGTCCCGCCGGCCCTCCGTGACGAGGCCCTGGTGGAGCGGCTGTGGGCGCTGATGAACTCGGGCACTGCCCACGACTGGCGGCTGCGCTGCGATGCCGTGGCGCTCTACCGCGCCCTGTTCGGCGTGGTGCGCCCGTCCTGCCTGCCACCGTCCTCCGCCTCACCGGAGCCCAGGGAGACGATGACGACGCACGCCGCCCCTGCACTTGAGACCGAGCCGGGGGTCGACGATGTCGTGGCAGACGCTGCCCCTGCCCTTGAGACCGAGCCGGGGGTCAACGATGTCGCCGCGGTGCACAATCCTATTCCCCTTCCTGCGGACGATGCAGCTCGCGCAGCTGTGGGCGAGGAGCCGGCCCACCCAGTTGTCCGCAGAGCGGGGGTCTCAGGCGGCAGGGTGCGGAAGCCCCGCCCCCCTCGGCGCTCGAGGAGGAAGGCGGACCTTGCCGCTGCCGCCGCCGCCGCTCCCGCCACCGCTCCTTCAGAACCTCCAATGGAGGAGGAGAAACTCGAGAGTGAGGACAAACAGGAGGAGAAACTCGAGAGTGAGGACAAACAGGAGGAGAAACTCGAGAGCACAGAGAAGCGAGACGGAGGCACGGCCGAAGAGGACAAACTGAAGCACAAGCGCGCCGAGGCCGGAGAGACTACTGCCACGAGGAGCAAGAGGATCCGCAAGCGTGTGGAAGCCGCTCCCCTAGACCGTCCCCCGGAGTCGGAGGCAGCCGGACAACAGGCGCCACCGCAGCAAGCTGATGGGGATGCAAGCCGACGGCGCCGCAAGATCGGGGCGGCCGTGGTGGAAGGAGGCGTCGTCAGCGTAGAACCGAACAGCCACACGCGCGGTCGGAGTCTCCGCTCCGATTCTGATCACCTCGCCCCACCGGAAACCCTCTCCACGGCATGGAAAGAACCACTGCCGCCGTCAATCGAGCGGCCGGTGCTTTCCATGCCTGCCACACCCATGCCGTCTTCCTCCCGGGTGTCTGCTTCACCCGGCCACCAACGCGACCTCTATGAGCACGAGAAGAGGAGGAAGGAGACTCAGGAGGAACACAGGCACAAGGACAAACACAGCGACAGGCACAGGCATAAGCACAAGCACAAGCATGGAGAGAAGGATGCCACGGAAAGGGAGAACCACAAACACAAGCATCGGAGCAGAGAGGAGAGAGGAGAGATGTCTGCTGTTGAGGAGAAGCACAGGGAGAAAAGAGACAGAGACAGAGATGGGAAAGCGCACGAGAGGTTTAAAGATAAAGACAGGGATAAGTATGAGAACAGAGAAGTCATTGAGATTCCTGTGCTTGAGAGGTATAAAGATAAAGACAGGAATAAGTATGAGAGCAGAGAAGTCATCGAGATTCCCGCTGCAAGTGGCAAGCACGACGGCAAGAGGGAGAGAGACAAACACAGGGATAGGGATAGGGACAAGCACAAGCACGTTCACGAGAGTAAGTCGGAAAACGATCGAGCCAGGGATAGGGAGAAACGCAAACATGACAGTGAGGAGGACAGCGCCGCGAGGAAGAGGTCGAAGCACGAAAGTGACGATGGCCATAGGAGGAGAGAGAGGTCAAAGCACGAAAGTGACGATAGCCATAGGAGGAGAGAGAGGTCGAAGCACGAAAGTGACGATGGCCATAGGAGGAGAGAGAGGTCGAAGCACGAAAGTGACGGCCACAGGAGGAGAGACGGTGATGACGACGACGAGCGACACAGATACAAAGATTTGCGTGAAAAGCACAAGCACAGACACGAGGACAGCGAGGCGTCTGCCTCGAGGAACAGGGAGAGGCACAGACACAAGGAGAGGCACGAGAGCCGGGATAGGGACAGGGAGAGGCACAGGAGGCACAAACACTCACACAAGAGGAGAAGTGAGAGCAGGAGCAGGAGCAGGAGGGACAGGGAGAGGTATACGCTTAACCTCGAACCTTGAACTTGTGACTGCGGTCTTCATGGTGTTGATAGGGAATTTAAGTTTCCATGTCTAGGCCTTGGACACTACGAGAACAGTAGTCGTGGTCCGTCGCATTTGCAACAGAGGCCCAACATAGTTAAGAAAGCAGGCCACGCCGGCTGTATCCATCTCTTCCACTGGCGTCTCTGGTTTCCATGGTGACGCTCTACAGCGTAGCTCTCGTCCACTTTGTTAACACAACGCCAAAAGCCGCATTCTGCCATCGTAGGAGAGGGTAGGAGAGTGTAGGACGGCCTCAAGGCTTATGTATCGAGCACAGAGCGATTCATTAACCTATGTTAAATAGGCTGATGACTGTTTGGGAGCTCTCGGGTTAAAAGGCAAGTTTGGGTGCAGTGTCCAGGCTGTTCCACTGGGTGGCACCAAATCTACATGAAAGTTCCTTTACTTGCCAGAGTCCTGAATTTAACAGTAGATAAAACGGAAATGATCACGGCCATCATTGCTTGGATCCTGCAGTAAGGACGTTAGGTCTGCAAATTCATGGTATTGCTTCTAAATTAATGGTGCATTTATCTTTATCCAAGGCATTTTACAGAGATTGTGCACTACATTCACACACCAATGGTGAAAGAAAACATGCAAGGCACCTCAACACTAACTCTGTGGAGAAAAGGTTTGAACTTAGAACCTTTGTGGTTTCCATCAAGTCATTCTACGCCTGAGCCTCTGCTCATCACTGTACTTGCTTCATTAAGGGAGAGTATAAATAAACCACGCTCCTAAGCAGGGGTTATTAACCTTTTCCATACCAAGGCCCACTATTTAGCATTTGAGCCACGGACCACCATTTAAGGAAATTTTTGACCAACAGACACAAAATTAAAGATTTATTTTGCTTTTGTCCACAATTCCAGGCTGAAAACAACAGTTAAACATGCACATCACAATGATCATTAATCTTCTACATTGTCTAGATGTGTAGACTTGGGCTAACTCAGATGATGAATATTTGAACTCTTCATGTTTACTCTTGAGTGTAAAAATGAAATAGTTTCATTTTACGCTCTCAAAGAGTTACACCTGGTTAAACAACTTTCCATCATTTAGGTGGGGTCGATCCACCTGGAACCCTCTCAAAGAACATTGGTGGTCCCGGGACCACCGGTTGAAAAACCCTGCTCCAAAGGACTTTACTTCCCTAGGCTACTGGCTTTGCCTGATTCCAAGTCACAGTGCTCATACCCACACATCTCATATTTGCCATTGAAAGGAGAAAGGAGAAGTTGCAGGTCATATGCCTTTCAAATATGACGTATATTACACGTGGCAGATGAGGCTAATCCATCGCATTAATGTTGTAAGATTATTAGAGTGGCCCTCACTTCACACAGGTGTGATTTTTTTGTTCTCATTCTAATGAACACTTAAATGTTGAAGTAATGTTGGAAAAACTGAGGTTACAACTGCATCATTACATTTACAAAAATAGCAGATAATGTGCTATTTTTGTACATTTTCTTTTTTACTTTATTTTGTGTTAGTGTTTGAGAGAGAGAGAGAGAGAGAGAGAGAGAGAGAGAGAGAGAGAGAGAGAGAGAGAGAGAGAGAAGGCCTGACAAATAGAGTTAATGTGTTAGCTCCAAGAAGAGGTTCTGTGTCAGGATATCCTTGGGTTGCTAACTATCAGATTTTCAAATAAGGGACTAAGGCCCCCAATTCTAGGTATAAATTTCGTATCAAACAACCAGGTGTTCTCTCCATTTCCAAGACAAGTTTGGGTGCAGTGTCCAGGCTGTTCCACTGGGTGGCACGAAATCTACGTGAAAGTTCATTTACCTACCTGTCAGAGTCCTGAATTTACACAGCAGATAAATTGGAAATGATATCACACATTACAGTAAGGACGTTTATCTTTATCGAAGGGACTTTACAGAGATTGTGCATTACATCCACACACCAAAGGTGAAGGAAAACGTACAAGGCACCTCAACACTAACTGGGGGAAAAGGTTTGAACTTGGAGCTGGAACCTTTGTGGTTGCCATCCGGTCATTCTACGCCTGAGCCTCATAACTGAGCTCATAATAATTGACCTGTTCTGCTTCAAATCAGACACAATATCTACATCTGGAGAGGTGAAAAGAAAGTGGCTCAACTCATCATCCATTGACGGAAGCATGAGGCCAGTCCGCTGCCTCCTTCTAACTTTGGTGGAGGGTGTGGACCTAGAGCCACAGGATTAAATTGAGTAGGCCTAATTGGCACTGGGTGAAAAAACGGGTTATACAAACTTGTGTATAAAGATCCTTTGAACGTAGCAGATACAAGGTTACAAGTTCAACACATTGTGATTCGACAGCTTGTTTTGACTATTTCCAATATAGTGCCTACTCTGAATGGTTAATAGCTTTGAAAGAGCAACTTGTTGATGATGCAGGCAGCAACAGTTAGCAGTGCTTTACCGTTTACCTACCATTTTTTTATACTCTGCACACACATTTTTTTGACCCTGAAATGTTCAATCAATTTCATTGGATCAAAATGTGTTGTTTTCCTGAACGATGGTAGACTATTTAATTGTGCATCATGAAGACCCACAGCCAGTCATTCATTTGAATGTCACAACAGGCCTCATTGCTAGAGGAAGGCAGAAAGACAAGGTGAGGCAAATTTATTTTAATAACACATTTCAACAAGAACAAGGCCATTAAAGAGAGCTCTTGAGCATTATAAACAACTAAAACCAAAATTTCAATGTAGTCTGTGAGAGATTTAATCATCTATTTTTTATATTGGTTGGTTTAGTCAGTGGCTTTGATATAGTGCCTAACCAGTGTATTGGTTGTATCCAATCCGATATTTAAAGGGATATTCCACTTTCAAAAAAACTTTTGGTAATTTTATGGTCTACTCATTCTTATGTGAACACACCAGACAGTTTATAAGTTACTCCTTTCAGTATTTAGATATTCGATGTTTGCGCCTCCAGCTCCTTCCTATACAAACCCATTATAACTTAAAACTCCATTTTAACCATGGCAGATTATTTGAAAACAGCCCCTCTTTTTTCTGGTGACTGAGATTGTCCTCCTAATACGTGAGAGGGTTGTGGAATTTATTTACAGTTTTCATTTATTTTTAAAATATTGTTTTGGAAAATGTAGCAGCCTCCGTATTTGGGTATGCCCACCCAAATGAATAAAACAATATTTTAAAAAATGAATGAAAACAGTAAATGAAATTCCACAGCCCTCTCACGTATTAGGAGAACAATATCAGTTTTTGAATAATCTGTCATGGTTAAAATGGAGTTTTAAGTTATAATGGGCTTGTATAGGAAAGAGTTGGAGGCGCTAAAATGAACATCAAATATCTAAATACTGAAGGGAGTAACTTATAAACTGTCTGGTGTGTTCACATGAGATTGAGTAGACCATGAAATGAATTTTGAAAGTGGAATATCCCTTTAATATAAAGATTGGCCAGAGTTGACCAAAGTGCTGTACACTAGACAGAACATAAAATTAAAAAACACAATGAAACAAAGAGAACATATTATATAAATACTTAAAAAACAGTTCAGAATAAAATGACAGTACTATAAAAGCCAAAGTCCAGAATAAAATGAGTTTGTGGTGAGATGGGCTTTAGAACAGGTAATGTTAGAGCTATCTTGACACACGGTTAGGTTTTGGCCTATAGCTGGTTCCACAGTTTGGGAGCTATAACCAAGAAGGCATGTACTGTAGCTGTTTTTGCTTAAAGGAGAATTCCACCAATTTAACATTTACTGCTGTATGTCACTCATATACAGGTAATGTGTGGACATAGTATGTTGTAAAAGGTCCTCCATTCTGTGCTTAGAAATGGAGGTCTGAAATGCTTGTTTACATGGTGAAGCCCACATGGCTTCAAGGTGTTAAATCATATAATTGTCATCCACATGATCTTTTCATCAAGATTGCACAGAGACTGAAATAAAGCCTTCTTATGAACCCTGCTTAAAGCGATAGTTCATTTTTTTCAGTTAAGCTGCATGAAATAGTTGCTATTAATATAGTGTTTGCAACTGTATTATTAATTGATGTCCAGAGTGCCGTGGTGGGAGTTCTGCTCTGGTTTTGTTGAAGTAGGTCTGGTCATTTTATGGAGCGTCACTGGGGCCACACAGTAAATGAATGAAAAAACTAACTTCCTTTGTATTGTTTCTAAAATATTGGCACATCCCATGTGACAAAGGGGTCAAAAATGAACAGAGGAGGTCCTAATATTTTAGAAATAATTCAAGAATGCAAATGACAAAGTTTTGTGAAGTAATTTACTTTTACTGCGTGGCCCCAGTGACCCCCACAAAATGACCAGAACTACTTAATACTCAACAAAAGCAGCAGAACTCCCACCACGGGACTCTGGCAATCAATTAATACAGTCTGAACTATCCCTTTAAGATTGTGCCCCTACGGGGCACAGGTCTCCACCGTCCGGGCCCAGCAATTGATATTATTCTAATATATATAAAACACTAATGCCAGCCATCCTTCACACCTATGACCTCATCATGACCTCATCCATGATGACCTCATCCACCCTTTGGTCTCATGTTTGAACGTGCACTGGTAGTAGTATATCAACTATAACCTCATCATGCTGTAATCATGGGACGGACAGATTGAGGACAGATAGTCGCGCCACAGACAGACTTAGGACATGCACGGACAGAGGGCGTTTTATAGTCCCCATGATTACCTCATCATGCTGTAATCATGGGACGGACAGATTCGTCGTGCCACAGACAGACTTAGGACGTGCACGGACGGAGGGCGTTTTATAGTCCCCACCTTCGGTGGAGACAACAACTATCCCTTTAAAATCCTGGCCATCATGCCCTGGCACACATACTGTTGTATGATTAAATCTGTTAGCTAGTAAAATTTCCATGCACCCACTTCAAAATATCTTACATTGTAGACTTCTAGATCACATAAATAAATGAATTGGTAAATTAATAAGGGTAATAATAATAATAAATAATGAATAATATAAATGATGAATAACATGCTCACAAACTGCCATATGGTTTAAATTGCATAAAAATAGTAATGGCAAGAGTAGAGTAGATTGAAAGCTAATTGCCTATAGTGAAATGACACTGAGGAGAAAAAAAAAGACAAAGCAAAAGCTTTGTTACAAAGTTTTTAGTGTAGGACAATAGAGCACAAGGCCTGGTTGCCCATGGTGTGGAGCTTGGTCATGGCTGTTGGCATGGCATTCTTTGTGTCTTAACTGAAGCATGGCAGTTTCCCAACTTTGTAGATGTAGAGCAAAGGATGAACACACCCTGATGCCCTGGATAATGCAAACGTGATTATCACAGCAACTGTGCTCGGCCCGATAGTCAGACTCTGTATATTATACAGACCACACAGAATAGACGGAATATACAACATTATAGTTGCTACCATTACTACCAAGCTGACGAGAATAATCCTAAAAGCCCTTCTCTTCATGTTGTTGCCACTGTCCTTCTGTCCTTCTCCTGGTCCAGGCTGTTTTAGAGCTCTGAGGACCGAGAGACAGCAGAAAGACAGCACAGAAACGCACACAACGCAGAAGACCAGAAAGACGTAATACACCGCTATCGGTAGCCAAATATCAAACAAGCTCAGTGCAAACACCATCAGCCAGACAACACAGCAACAAGACACCCTGTACCGGAGAGCTTTGAACCTGAGAAACACCACAGGGTGAACCACCGCTATGTAACGCTCCACACAGATACAACACTGGAACAACGGGACAGAGAACCAGAAAAACGCAACATAAGTAAAGGATGAAACTATCATCAAAGGATAGTTGCCTGTTAAGCGCCCTGCAATGCGAAAAACAGGGGCCAGGGTTAAGATGATCAGGGATGCAGTTAGATTGAGATAGAAGAACTCAGAAGCTATTGTCCCACCAGCTCCACTCAGTATCAGCCACAGAACGTAGATGTTGCTGGGGAGAACCAGGATGAAGTTGATGGCCATATCGGTGAGGATAGGGATGAAGGAATCGGTGCCATTTCCCAGGGTGTCGTTCATCTTAAGACTCTGTGTGTTCTGCAGCTGGTTCAGAAGAGACAATTTGCAGTTGATGGAATATAACAACTTGAACTGCACTCTGACAAGTAGGCTACTAACTTGTGCATTGCACACAAGTCGGATATGGCCTACTTGGGCCCTACACCTCCAAGAGATAATACTTATATAAGAAAAACAGACAACACAATGAAAGGTTACCTCACATTTTCAATGCCAGCAATGTCTCGGTTGGGTCTCGGGTGGTTGTGGTTGTGAGGTGTAGTCTCTTCTTCAGACAGTCACTACTGACTTTAAATGATGCACTCTCTGCGTTGCTATTCCCTGCTTCTCCTTCCACTGTACTGCTTGTTGTACAGCTTTTGATGGTTATTCCATGGAAATGTGTATTTAATCACCCATACAGTAGTCATTAGGCAAAAAATACCTGCAATGATGTGGCGAGGATTTGTGTATGACACACCCATGTAGACTTTATCTGCCTGAAGCCCAGTAGTAGTAGTAGTAGTAGTAGTAGTAGTAGTAGTAGCACACACAAGTTAAGCAATCGGTGTGTGCCAGGGCATGATGGCAAGGATTTCAAGCAGGGTTCATAAGATGGCTTTATTTCAATCTCTGTCCACATATATTGTGATGAAAACATCAACATCATGATAATAATTGCTATATGATTTAACATCTTGATGTTATGTGTGTTTCACCTCGTTCATGGAGGTTTTTCAGTCTTTCTTGGGGACTTTTTTACTATTTCCATAAAACAAATGAAAGACATATTAAAATGTTACAATGAGAAGAATTCCCCTTTAAGCAGCTGAGCCTTCTCGGTTATTGCTCCCAGACTGTGGAACCAGCTATAGGCCTACATGTCAAGCTGACTCCAACATTACCTGTTTTTAAACCCCGTTTCACTTCAAACTTTTTGTATGTATTTTGTATGCTCTCTGTGTGTTACATTGTGTTTTCATGTACAGCACTCTGGTCAATCTTTATATTAAAGGTAGGGGAAGCGATTTCACTTTTAAACGTTGACGAGTAAGGAGTGCTTTTGCGGTAAGATCTGCAAGAATGAGAAGGGCTTAAAGATCCATCAAACAAAGACTAAATGCAAGGAGCGACTGCAAGCACCACAATGCGCAGGTCTAGTACCTGGTGAGACAGAGGAGGAGCCGGGCCCGGAGACACCCACAGCGCCCAGAGCCTCCGAGTGAGGCAAACAGTCCCTTCGAGCAGGCAGTCCGAGAAGAGAAGGATCAGATGGCCCCAAGCCTCTAGAACAGCAGAGTGGCAGAAGTTTGACGAGGATGCAGACAAGGTGCTGGAAGTAACAGCTAAAGGAGATGTTGAGAGGAGGCTTCGGACTATGACAACCATCATAGTTAGTATGGCCGCTGAGAGGTTTGGTGTTGAAGAGGAAAGGGCAGCCAAGCAGCCTTACTTCAAGAACCAGAGGGCAGGCAAAATCCACAACATCAGGAAAGAACTGAAAGCCTTGAAGAAGCAGCATAAGGAAGCCAGCGAAGAGGAGCGTGCGCCACTGGCAGAGCTCCGCCTTGTGCTCAGGAAGAGGCTCCACATCCTGCGCAGAGCAGAACAGCACAGGAGACGGCGGAGAGAGAGGGCTAGGAAGCGGGCTGCCTTCATCAACAACCCATTCGGCTTCATGAAGGAGCTTCTCGGTCAGAAACGGAGTGGACGCCTGGTCTGTTCAAAGGAGGAAGTCGACAAACACCTCCACGACACTTTCAGCGACCCCCGCAGAGACCAAGAGCTAGGGCAGTGCAAGGCTGTAAGAAGACCACCAGAGCCTACCGAGGCCTTCGACCTGAGGGAGCCACTCCTGAAAGAAGTCCAGGAGGTGGTGCGGAAAGCAAGGTCCAGGTCAGCACCAGGACCGAGCGGAACATCCTACAAGGTCTACAAGCACTGTCCCAAGTTGCTACACCGGCTCTGGAATATCTTGAGGATCATCTGGAGAAGGGGGAAACCAGCACAGCAATGGCGCTTCGCAGAGGGAGTGTGGATTCCTAAAGAGGAGGGCTCCAAGACAATCAGCCAGTTCAGAATAATCTCGCTTCTCAGTGTTGAGGGGAAGATTTTCTTCAGTATTGTAGCTAAGCGGCTGGCTGATTTCTTCCTCAAAAATGGATACATCGATACCTCCGTGCAGAAGGGTGGCATTCCGGGTGTTCCAGGGTGCTTGGAGCACACTGGTGTTGTCACACAGCTCCTCAGAGAGGCGAGGGAGAACAAGGGCGACCTGGCGGTGCTGTGGTTAGATCTGGCAAATGCCTACGGCTCAATGCCCCACAAGCTGGTCCTTGAAACACTGGAGAGGCACCATGTTCCAGCTGAAGTAAGAGAGCTCATCCTGGATTATTACGATGATTTCAGCCTGAGGGTCTCTGCAGGATCAACAACATCTGAGTGGCACAGGTTGGAGGTGGGGATCATAACAGGCTGTACCATCTCAGTGATCCTGTTCGCACTAGCAATGAACATGTTGGTAAAAGCGGCAGAACCCGAGTGCAGAGGCCCGAAGTCTAAGTCGGGGGTCCGCCAACCACCAATCCGATCTGACGGTGACCACCGAGTCAGTCCCTGGTGCGAGATGGATCTTGACGGGTCTTGAGAGGCTAATGGGATGGGCCAGGATGTCGTTCAAGCCGACAAAGTCAAGATCCGTGGTCTTGAAGAAGGGCAGAGTTGTGGACAAGTTCCGTTTTTCCATCGCAGGAACACCAATCCCAACCATCTCAGAGAAGCCAATAAAGAGCTTGGGGAAGTACTTTGACAGTAGCCTCAGGGATGCAGCCTCCATCAAGAGCACCTGTGAGGAGCTAGACGGATGGCTGAAGGACGTCGACCGGACGGGCCTACCAGGAAAGTTCAAGGCGTGGGTTTACCAGCACGGGATTCTGCCAAGGATACTGTGGCCTTTACTCCTCTATGAGTTTCCGATCACGACCATCGCAGATCTGGAGAAGAGAGTCAGTCGCTACTTGAGAAGGTGGCTGGGACTGCCGAGGAGCTTGAGCAACATCGCCCTCTATGGGAACACCTGCAAGCTGACACTCCCCTTGAAATCTATTGAGGAGGAGTTCAAGGTCTTGCGAGCAAGGGAGGTGCTGCAATACCGCGAGTCAGCAGACCCAAAAGTATCTGGGGCAGGAGTAGCAGTCAAGACTGGCAGGAAATGGAGAGCAGAGGCTGCAGTGGAACAAGCAGAGTCCCGGCTACGCCACAGAGTCCTGGTGGGCACAGTGGCCAGAGGAAGGACGGGACTAGGAACCCTCGCAACCCCCCGTTTTGACAACGCTCGGGGAAAGGAGCGGAGGCACCTAGTGCAGAACGAGGTGAGAGCAGCGGTGGAGGAAGAGAGATCCAGCAGAGCAGTGGGGATGAGACAGCAAGGCAAGATCTCGTGGACTGACCTCTGGCGGGCAGAGCCACACCGCATCAAGTTCTTGGTCCAGGCAGTCTACGATGTGCTTCCCAGCCCTTCCAACCTGCACTGCTGGGGATTGGCTGATACCCCAGCATGTCCCCTGTGCCAGAGAAAGGGGTCCCTTGAGCACATATTGAGTTGCTGCCCAAAAGCTCTGGGGGAAGGCCGGTACAGATGGCGCCACGATCAGGTGCTCAAGAGCATCGCGGAGAGCATTTGTAGTGCCATCGCCACCTGTCGGAGGTCCAAACCCACGAAGAGAGTCATCAACTTCGTCAGAGCTGGGGAGAAGCCAACGACAACGTCGAGAGCAACATCAGGGCTTCTCACCACTGCACAGGACTGGCAGCTGACAGTGGATTTGGGCAGCCAACTCAAGTTCCCCCAGCACATTGTGAAAACGACCCTCAGACCTGACATTGTGTTGGTGTCGGAAGCATCAAAGAGCGTTGTCATGTTGGAGCTCACCGTGCCATGGGAGGAACGTATGGAAGAGGCCTTTGAGCGGAAGAGAGAGAAATACGATGGCCTCGTCAGCGACTGCCACAGACAAGGCTGGAAGGCTAGGTGCTTGCCTGTAGAAGTCGGGTGCAGAGGCTTTGCCGGACAGTCTCTGTGCAGCGCCTACACTGCACTCGGCATCACAGGAGAGAGAAGGAGAAGGGCCATCAGGGACAACACGGAGGCAGCAGAGGTGGCCTCTAGGTGGCTCTGGATAAAGAGGGCAGATCCGTGGTTAGCTGCTGGGGCACAAGCTGAGGCGTCATGAACCTCAGCTGGGCCGCCTGAGAGAGGGTGTCTGATGTTCGAAAGGCCCGAAACACCCCGTGACCTCAGGACCATCACTGATGATGTGCCCCAGCTTAGCATCAGTAGATGTTTCGCTACAACTTGTCAGATATCACCTAAAAAAAAAAAAAAAAAAAAAAAAAAAGTTCCCCAGGTGGAGGGTGAATTCTCTTCCAATCAGGATCGAGCAGCAGGTTCACGTAGTGTAGCTACTCTTGGGGGCCCCTAGTGCACCGGGCTGGTACTACACAATGAATTTCAAATCACTTACCGTACCTTTAATTTGGATTCAATACAACCAATACACTGGTTAGGCACTGTAGCCACTGATTATTACAACCAATAAATTACAGATGATTAAATGCCTCACAGACTATAGTGAAAATGCTGTTGTTTATAATCTCTGTCTCACTCACTTGATGTGTTAATGCCTTTTGTTGTACGCAGAGCACAAAATGGCCTTGTTCTTGTTGAAATGTGTTATTCAAATAAATTTGCCTCACACCTTTTGTCTTTTTGTCATCCTCTAGTGAGGAGGGCGGCCTGTGTGACATTCAAATGAATGACTGGCGTGGTGCTCCATGATGCACAATTAAACACCCCATCATTCAATGACCTGGCGGCTTTTGAAGAAAACAACACATTTTGATTGCATATTTCAGGGCACAGAGAGCAGAACTGGGGGGGGGGGGCATATCTGGGGAAGTATTTTGTGCAAGTGGAGCATGCATGCATAATAATATTAATAATTCAGCCGGTTCTGTTATAGCCTGTTTTCCCCATAGCACATAAACAAGTGTATTCTAATTCTAAACTGTGTGTTTTTTGTTGTTGTATACTTAAATTGTACTGTAAATCACCCCTCAGCGTCTCTCGTTTCTGACAGTAATGTCCCGCCCCGCCCACTCAGTTGGCCTGGAGCAGAGCCAGTTGGCCTGGAGAAGGCTCTGGGCTGAAGGGGCGGGATATTTCTGTCAGAAGACGCTGAGGGGTGATTTCACTCTCTTGCGCTCAACAGCCCAGTCAGCCTCAGCTGTGTCAGACATCACAACAGGGAAACAGACCGTCAGTCAGTAAGTGAAGAGCCGAAAGCAAACAAACCTAAGATAACCGTTTTTGTTGCTTCATACTACTGCTATAGCCTGTATAGCTATCATACTCTATGTAAGCTGTTCTCCCTTGTAATGTGTACATGCATAGCTCGGTTAGCTCGCTAGGCTAGCTCTGTATGTGTGTGTATCTCAGAGTGGTGTGTATATGTAAGGTCCTTGTTGTCATTCATTCACTATTTCACACACTTTAGTTGTTCCGAAACTTGTTCATGTGAACTAAGAACCCCATGCTCATTAGCCTTTTTAAAATATATGCCGAGGACCCCTCCATACGTTTGTATGGCTCTGGCATGTGATTCTCAGGCTGTTTGATTTCAAGATCAATGTTAATTTTCAAGACTCTTGAGTGTATGCAAATGAACCAAATGGACCCATTTTGGTGTGATTAGGGCCTAAGACAGTGGTTCCCCACTCCCCATGGGCCCTTGAGGGAGTTCCTGGGGGTCCGCAGCTAAAATGATAGTTTTGAACCAAAGCAACTCCGAGTGTACACATTCATAGAACCAAGTGGACCAAATTAGCACCCTCTCAGAGTTAAATTAACATTCATTTTTGCAAATGGAAATGAAATGGGAGAAGTCCTAAATATTTTGGAACAAAAATAGGATTAGGATAGGATTCTTATAAAAATCCTATAGGACCTTATAGGAATACTATAGAAAAAATATATATATCTTATAGGATTTTCAGGAAAATCCTATATGATTCTTATAAGAATAAGCATTGGAATTGGAAACCCAATAGGATTTGTTCCAAAATCTTATAGAAGGAATCCTTAGTGTTAATTTGGGGTCGTTGACATGAAACAGTTTGGGAACCACCACCCTTACACCCTTAAAGGGGAACTCCACCCATTTTCAACATTTTTAGAGATGTTGTCTGGACGTGATAAAAAAAAAGTTCCCCCAATTCTGTGTTCCCAAGAAATGGAGGTCTGAAGAAAACCATTAACATGGTGAAACATCTTGAGGACATCATCAAGATGTATTTTCACCATGTTAATGGATTTCTTTAGACGCTTCTTTTTTCTGAGAGCGTACAAATGCAACCAAATGAGGCCTTTAGGGTTCATTTGGTTGCATTTGTACACTCTCAGAAAAACATGAAAATGGGTGGAATTCCCCTTAAGATGCTTTGTGTTGCATTAGTAACATAATATAATGTGATCTGACCAGCCTCTCGATGTGTTCCACTGACTGTGGTCATTTCTTGTAGGTTTTGCTGCCAGTATGGCTGACCCTTGGCAGGAGTGCATGGACTACTGTGTTGAGGTGACCAAACAGGCTGGGAAGGTGAGAGCATGTTAATTTACCTGAACAATTGCATTTACCTTCTTTCTGTATTTGGCACATCACAAAAGGGGCTTTATTAATTTGTTCTCAAATCGTTAAAGTTCATGACTTTATTTTTCATTATTATTAGTGTTATTTTGCATTTCTTTTAAGTTTTATGACCTCCGTTATAGTCCAATCCTATACTATGCAATACTATGAAAACAGACAGAGTTAAAACCCTGGCAGATGCTGGCTAATCTCAGTGACATATTATGGGATGTGCATCACAAACAGCAGGAAAGATCGGAGCACTTGTTTGAGCCAGACAATGCCAAACCACAGGAAATCTACTGAATGATGGAAGTTTTTTTTTTTTTTTTTTTTTGAGGGGTGCAAATGAGAAAGAAAATCAAATTATTATTTGGAAATTAATATTATAATGTCATAATTCCTTTACATTATTCATAGAAAATTAATATGCATTTTTTGGACCCTGATCTAAAAAGGAGTGGGTACCAGAAGAATGGTGTACTCATAAACGCTGGTTAGCATTCCCCAAGGCTGAGAAGTCTGCGCGGGTGGGACATTCCCTAGGAAGACCAAGGCCCAGTGTTGCTTTTTGGCAACATTAACCCTTTATAATTATAATATAAATATATATATATATATATATATATATATATATATATATATATATATATATATATATATATATATATATAATATATTATATTTTGTTTTTTCATATAAATATCATGGTTGATGTTCATCCACAGAATTAAACTCTTCAATTAATATCTGGAATTTTGATGTCATTTTGGGTGATTTCTAATCTTTGACCTTTAGCCTTTAACCCTAATAAAATTAAGTAAAATGACTGTGATAAATATATTTTTGTGATCTTTAGAATGTCTACAACATGTCCAATCATTATATTAAAAGATATCCCCCAATTTCTTTTTAATTTATTATAATTATTTTAATAATTATCCCAATTTGCATAAATAAAAACTAGTAGTGAGGTTGAAAACAGTTTTTTTTTCTTTCAAGTAGAATTGGGCCTTAAGGGTGCGGGCCAGGATGCACAAGCTCAAATATAGAGGACCATAGACACTATGGTGCACATTGCGCATACAAAAGACATAGCTGGACTACGTATCGATGGCAAGGTGCTGATTAGTGATTATCAAACATGAAAAAATATTGGCATAACGATCCAAGCCAGCCATGAAAACACATAACATTAACAATACAAGCAGTCCACACTTCAGAACACAACAAAATACACTATAGAGGCTGTCTAACATAGCCTCCTCAACAACTCCTTAACGTCCTCAAGATGCTTGTTTTTTTTCTGATCCATTCAGTAAATAAAATATTACAATGCGCACTGACTGGAGGGTTCCAGTTCCATGCGTCTCATGCGTAATGCCAAACCAGAAACGGGACGATAACACGGGGGTGGTGGGGGGATAAAGTTTGGAGATAAAGTAGTTTGCACAATTTTGTATTTCTCTGACACTGCGCCGGTTCAACTTCAGCCAGTCAGTTAGTGGGACATGCTGAGAGTGCAGCTGCGGTCAGATGAGTTAGGTTAATTAAGGTTGAACTACGATAAAGTTGAAATATTACTGTTTGAATTCTGCGCACACAGAGCGATCATAATTGGGAAAACAAATGGGAAATGTTTCCACCACCCCCCCCCCCCACCTCCTTTTCCAAGGAGGAAGTTAAAAAAATATCGACTGGTGGGCTGGTGGAAGTCGACTTATTGCAATCACCACTAGATGGCCACTAGACCCAGCTGTTCATCACTCCAATATGGCACCAATGCTTTGCCCATAGCGCATCACTCACACACACAGACACACACGGTTGTGCATGCAGTGCACACACATACATGCATCCTGACATTCACAATGAGTATGATACTCACTTCTTCATCCTTCATTAATATGATAAATAAATAAAGTAAATTAATATGTAAGAACAGAATATGATAAGAATATGACAAGATTGTTTGCTCAAACCACCATATTAAGCAGAAGATGTGCTTGCGGGCAAAACGATCGGCTCCATCCGTAGGTGCTGCCATAGAAAACCACAATGCAGAACACATTAGGATAATTGAAGCGACAGATGCATGCAGTCATGCGGTGAAGTCCCCCAGGTTTGTGCTCTCATGCTTATGTGTTGTTGTTGTTGTTGTTGTGTGCCTGCGTCTTCCATTCTGCCAGATGATCTGTGAGGCTCTACAGAAGGACATCGCCATCATGCAGAAGAGCTCTCCCGTCGACTTGGTGACGGAAACCGACCAGAGGGTGGAGCAGCTCATCATCTCCTCCATCAAGGAGAAGTACCCCACACACAGGTACTGCAGTTACAGACCAGGGAATCTAACGTTCGTCCCCAAAGTAATTGCAATTGTAATCGTTTAAGCTAGGGGTTTTCAACCGTTTTGACACCAGGGACCACTAGTTATTAAATATTTGAGCCACGGATCACCATTTGAGGACATTTTAGCCCCACAGTCCCCCAAAACTAAAGATTTCTTTTCTTTTTTTTGTCCACAATTCTAGGCTGGATTTTGGTAACAAAACAGTCAAACATACAGATCAAAATGACCATTAATCTTCTACATTCTCTAACCAACTCTCCCTCCTTTAGCCAGGGGACCACCTGAAACCCTCTCAAGGAACACTGGTGGTCCCCGGACCACTGGTTGAAAACCACTGGTTTAAGGTTTCCTTTTAACCCATTTTAGATTGTGAAAAAAAAGTTTCTATGTCTGTGCTGTCCAACTATTTCATTAATTCAAGAGGCTCCAAAATAATCTGAATTTGACCCCCATCTGAAAATAAGTAGTTCCAGGGATCTTCTTGGAGGTCCCTGGAGCTAAATTTTTGTCTCTGGAACTAAAAATTCCAGAGGCAAACTGTGAACTATTTTTTTTAAATCTAGATCTATAAATTTGTCTCTGGAACTAAAAATGTTGTCCCTAAAATGTAGGTTTCAAAAATATCAGATGTACAAGCTTGTAGATCTGATATTTTTCAATAACTGAAAAGCTTAAACAGGTTCCTGTTGAAAATGTTTTAAGGGTCATCCAATACCATATTAAGAAATATATAATAATAGTGCATAATCTACATATTATGTACATTTTGGAATTTTCATATTTTTTCATATTTTTGCTATGTCTTTTGTATGCGCAATGTGCACCATAGTGTCTATGGTGCTCTATATTTGAGCTTGTGCATCCTGGCCCGCACCCTTAAGGCCCAATTCTACTCCCAATTTCCAAAAAATATATATATACAGTATATATATACAAAATTCACATACAGTAAATCCAAGTGTTGATGTCAACCCAGCCATATAATTCCCTCCACTGTCTCTGCATTGCTTTGTGAAGCTTCATCGGGGAGGAATCTGTAGCAGCAGGATCCACCAGTCTCCTAACGGACAATCCCACCTGGATTATTGACCCTATCGACGGCACCACCAACTTTGTCCACAGGTAGGAGAGACTAGTTTGGGTAATATTTTGTACTGTTTAGACCAGTGGTTTTCAACCATTTTCATACCAGAGCCTACTATTTATTCTGCTTTTTAGCCACAGACCATCATTTGATGTTGAGTTTAGTCTCTCACACCCAAAACCCCCCCCAAAAAAAAAATTGAGAGATAACTGTCAAAATGTTGGCCAGAATAAAAATTCTTCTACATTTTCTAATTGTGTAAATTGTTGGAAGTTAAGATTCAGATGATTAAATATAATCTAACTCTTGGACCCATAAGGTCCATTTTGTGTCATTTTACGATTTCAAGAGTTACAGATCTATAAGGGTCCATTTGGTTACCAACAGTGCATCATCTAGCTGGGGACAACCTGGGACCACTGGTGGACCCCTGGTTGAAAACCACTGGCTTAGACCATTGGTTCCCAACCTTTTTTATACTAAGGTACTACTTCACAAAAATATCTGACCTCTTCAGGTGCCACCATAATAACTAATGTTAAAGTACAGTGGCTCAGGTCAACTGCCCATTTCTAAGCTATAGTAAATGAATAATGCTGCTCTTCTGAATCCGATTTGACATAAAATGCTTGGTTAATGACTATTCAGCACAACTGATTATATTGCTAATGTAATTTAATATGTTATCTTAATCTTCTATTCCATCTATTCTACAGAACAAATAATTGAACTCTTGATTACAACTCTCCATTTAGCGGGGGGCAACTGGTTGAGAACCACTGGTTTAGACTGAAGAGAGGCTCACGGTTTATATTACATATGATTCTAGATTACTATATCTGCATTTTATGTACTACCTTGTGATTACTGTGCTTACTGTTGGGTGATCTGTATTAGAAACCTTCCGCTAAAGATACTCTGCTAATTATTTAAGACTTATAGTATTTCTGTCCATGTGTTATAATTGTTTGAATCTATTTTTAATGTTGTACCTGTAGTTACTGCAGACAGGTGGAGTTTTTCAGGATACGACTGTACTACAACTGTAACACACAAGTTCCCAAACGTTTTCATGTCAAGGACCTTATTTATTTAACCTATTTAGCCTGCAGACCCCTATTTGAAAACATATTGCCCAGGGACCCCCATTAGACACAATCTTTAAGGCTCTAGCAGTGATTCTCAACCTGTTTATTTCAAGGGGGCGCAGTTTGATATGCATTAGCCTACAGCCCCCACTTGATGGCATTTCTAATCTCTTGGACCCATTTATATTGTAAAATCACTAACTCTGAGTTACAGACCCATAATGGTTCAATTTGATTCCAAACTATATCTGGGGACCCCTTGAACTCCTTCAAGGACCCTTGGGAGAGCCCACTTTCTTTTGTAAATGTTTGGAAACATTTAAGATCAAATGAAATCCATAGTCCATACACTAAGACTGCCAAGTTCTAGTGTGATATTTACTTTACTATGAATGGAATATAATTTTGTCTAATCTATATTGTTGGACGAGTATGTTAAAGCAATAAACTACAAGGGGTGTGATGATACCATGTATTTTTATATTGGCTGGGACGTATAGTCGAGTACCTCCAACCCTCTTAGAACAGGAACTATACATAGTAAAGATGGTATGGATTCTCCAATATCAATGTATACATGACTGTCTGTAAACTTGTTGATGAGGTTACCCTGCACGGGTTGTTTCTGTTTCTCCAAACCTCCTCTTAGTTTAATAGTTTTTAATCCTTAATGAGCTTCTCTCTGGGCACGACCTCGCCGTCAAGGATAATTAGCTCACCTAGATGAAACCGGAGAGATAATAGAAATTGATTCCTCTGCGTCCCAATCCGCAAGGAATACACCAAATTAGCGCCTCGAGCCATTCCTTTTTTCTCTTCTCTCCATCCCAGGTTCCCTTTCGTGTCCATATCAATCGGCTTCACCGTGAAGAAAGAGGTAGAGTCTCGTTTTGTTATTTTGTTTGTTTAGTTGTTGTTGTTTTTACCATTTATCTGCTGTAAATTGGACCTGTCTTGTTTGACAACAGGTTCTGAATGTAATAAATGCCAGTAGCTATTACTGGCTCTACCTTTTAATCTGAAGTAATTTTATCAAAAAAAAGAGTGGTAGAGGTGAAAAATTACATAACTCCATCCAGAGTGTGCCGCATCTCGGATGTACACTACATTCATTGCTACAAAAAAGATCTCCTATGCAAAAGCATCAAACGTGTCAGATCCAAATGCGTTTCCATCTTGTGGATTTACTACAAATAAAAGATCTCCGAGGTTGGACGGCACATTATCCTTGAGTGACCCGGTAATTTCAACCACTATGGGGCAACAAAATACATAAATAGCTATATGTTTTGTCTTTTTAACTCTGAGTGCCATTTTGCCAGCCTGTAGCGCCCCATGTGCCAGCTATATGCATTAAGTAATTAATTATCTCAAAAACAAAAAATCACAAACAGCAGTTGTATACATCTTAATCCCCCACCCCTGCCGATCGCGTCATTTCTGGTCCAGGAAATGTCACTTCCTGGACGTTGAAAAAAAAAAAAAAAACTCTTCCACCATTACACACCCACAGGAAAGATGCTAGGGTGTTATTATGCCAAATTTAATCATATTGAAGTGAAAGTTAAGTGGCCATTGATTGCCACAATAGGCTCAGATATGGACCTAAATAAACTGTTAACCTCTACGTTTCTTTTACTTTGATGCGGCAACTGTTTCCCTGCAGACAGACACTAGGGACTTTAAGCTCCCTAATTTTCAGAACAGCAACCCGTACAGGAAGTACGGCTGCTATGACACAATCACCGTAGCTGTCAAAAGCACGCAGCCATCCGCGATGGGTTACCATGGTGACACGTCTATGCAGTGTGTGTCAAACAGGCGTTGTGGACACTACGTTAGAGTGTACGTTCTACTGTAGTAGGAGCGGTTGCTACGGCGACCAGGTTTATCTATCGAGCACGAATCGAGTTCCTGTTGCCGTATTAGAAGCTCACCGTCCTACAGCTTAAAGTCCCTACTTGCTTCGTCCTGCAGACGGTCCAGAACTTTGTTGTTGTCAACAAATCATGAAAACAAAACGTTTGTCTGGATCAGGAAAGTCGGTGCCTATTTGTGAGAGGGAGGAGGGTTGTGTGGGGTGAGGCAGCGTCCCAATCGCAGCACAGCAGTCTCCAGCAGGTTCATAATGAGCCAATAGAGGGGAGGTGAGGTGGAGTTAGATTCTGTTCTTTAAACAAATCTGTTTGCACACACAGTGTTTGTACACACTAAAGTTGCCTTTATTACCTTTAACTGGAGGAAAGTTATTTGACATCCAGGTCTTAAACTGAGAAATAATTCAAAGATTTGCGCCACATTTTCCCCATTTTCAAAAATATCAGACCTACAAGCTCATAGCGCGCTGCTCCGTGGCACGCTATGAGCTTGTAGGTCTGATATTTTTCAATAACTAAATTAATGCAGACGATGCTAAGTAATACTACTACCAGGTGTTGGGGTTTGTGCCTCGGGGTCCGCTAGGCGGACGTGATGAGTCGAGACCTGTTGCCGTGGGAACGGCAATCAGTCTGGGCTCATCACACCACTGCTGCTGGAGTCCAGTCTCATCACGCTGCCTTCACACTGGCAGATACACAAGATACCAAGATGCACAGCATCATTTGGAGCTTAATCTGTAGCTGATGTTCAACCGGCTCAACTTATTTGTCTAGCTGTTGTAGCAGCTACAAACATTGAAGTTGAAGACATTGAAGAGGGAGAGTGGTGACTTTTGTACTTTTGTTTTGTATGCGTCTATGGAGTTAACATCATTAGAGTGGTCAGATCAAAAGGCTCAATTGAAATGACAATGCAATGGTGACATTGCAATATCCTCCCCTCCTCCCTGTGTCATACAGTGCACTGTGTGTACGGCTTCAGTTCAGGCCAACATTTGTAACACTTTCTTTAGACTTTTTGGGATGAAATCTAGTATAATCATAGTCGCTGATGTGATGTTCATTCTTGTTTTTTAAGGGAGGGGAGGGGCGTTGCAGCACTCCATCTTTAAACATCTGTTCTGAGTTGTGTTCTGTGGGTTCCACGGTCGTCCCTTTACAGGTGGAGTTTGGCATCGTCTACAGCTGCATCGAAGACAAGCTGTACACGGCCAGGAGAGGGAAGGGAGCCTTCTGCAACGGAGCTCCTATCAAGGTGTCTGGACAACAAGGTAATAATACACTACACTATGCTGGGGTTTAGGACCCCAGAACTCGCTCCCAAAGTCTTTCACTGTAACCTGAACCCTCGCCTCTCTTCCGACTGCAGCCCGAACCTGCAGCTGGCCATGATTTAATTTGTTCGACCTGGAACCCAGTCATTTGTGGGGTGCTTTTTATTTATCTGACACACAAAAGGTAGAGTTGATTCCTGAACTATAACACTACCTACCATAATGTACATTTATATTGAAAATGGCATGTCTACAAGCTCAATGTGTCAGATTGCAGTTATTTTCACATTTTCACTGGTCCCTTCTGAACTTTTTAGTCTAGTGCTTTGTTGACAAATTTGAGTATAATTAGTCTTGGTTTTAGTCATCAGCTACAGTAGACCTTGAATCATTTGTTGCAGTTTCAGTAAAACACCACTAGGTGGGAGCGACTGACCACAGATAACACGCAGCCCGTCTCCTGCTTTATGACTGCTCTTTGCTACTGTGGCAGCAGCTGCTGCCACTGCATGCGGAGAGTGATTGAACGATCGTGCCGACGCTGGCGGCGCTTCATCGCAGCCTCAAAACTGTTTTAGATGAAGTGACTGTGTATTCTTACAGCGGTGGTGTGCGATCTGGAGCAATCCGGTGTACACGCACATGCAAACTGTGAAATAATAATCCTCTCATGGGCTTTCTTTTCTGTCCTTTCTTTTGTCTTTTTTTGTCTCTTCTATCTCTCCCCTCCTCTCCTCCCCTCCCCTCCCCTCCCCTCCTGACACAGACATCTGCCAGTCTCTGGTTCTGACAGAAATGGGCTTCAAAAAGAATCCCGAGCACTTCAGGATAATGATGGACAACATGAAGGCCATTCTCACCATCCCTGTGCACGGGTCAGTTTGCGCGCGCACACACACACACACACACACACACACACACACACACACACACACACACACACACACACACACACACACACACACACACACACACACACACACACACACACATCCTTGTGTCCTGCAGCCAACTAACTGATGCATTCCCAGAGGCTTGTCGCTGCGCGTAGGACAACTGAGTAGTGATTACCATATTATAGAGAGCCAGCTAACTACCTCTGCAGTGTTGCCAACTGCATTCTCTCGTTGTGTAGACTTGGGCTAATTCAGATGATGAATATTTTAACTCTTGAGAGCATAAAAATGAAATGGGTCCATTTGGTTTCATTTTTACGCTCTCAAAGAGTTACATCTGGTTAACCAACTGTCCATCATTTAGCCTGGTGACCACTGGTTGAAAACCTCTGTCATAGGAGGAAAAATGGTGAAAAACGGCGGTTTTATCTCTGCGCCTGTCAACCAATTTTGCCCCAACTCACAGCAAAAAAACACTAAATCTTCCGCCAGGAGTTTTTCACTAATTTTGGTGCTAGGGGGGTCTGGGGAAAAAAAAGCTAAATATGGCAACAAATTCACCATGTTGGCAACACTGCTCCAAACCCCTTCCATTTATGACGAAGATGCAGATCCTCACTTACTTACTCTCACACACACACACACACAGCAGATATACGTAAGTACAAGCTCACATACATCTGCTATTTCACACCCGACACTGAAATCCGAAGCCATGACTGTGCAATTTTTTGGGAAGTAACAAAATACTGTTCCGCACGAAGGCCATCAAATCTCAGAATCGTGAAGTAAGTAAGAGCCACTGTACTCTCTTCTCTCTCCCCACAACAGCACAGAGGTGTGTATGTGTGTGTGAGAGAGAGGGAGGTGTGTTTGCAAAAGCAAACTTCTTCTTGACAAAAATCTGACATCTTTTTCATGACAAAGTCTATAAGATGTGTCAGTTCAGTCAGTGCTCATTTCCTGACAGGCCAGCAGAGCATGGTGCAGTGTGTCCATCAAATTTACAGTATGTACTGTAGGAACCCATGCTGGCATCGACAGCAAACTCTACTGTAAACATACTTTTTTATTTAGTCCGTGACCCAGGAGAGAAATGTTGGTTTGCCTCCAGTTTGCCCCACGGCGACTACATCTGGATAACTGGTGTAAAACAAATATCAATCCATTGATAAACAAGAAGAATGAGAAAAATACAGTTAAACCGTGACAGAAACAGCCAAGCAAAACAGCAAAAAAAACAGACGGACACTCTTCTCTTCTTCACTTCTCTTATTTCCTCTGTTTCCTTTCTTTGTAATAACTGCAACAATATGTAGGAAGTAGGACTGTTGAATGATATTTTAATCACAGCTTCAAGATTAATGCAATCATGACTAATCACCATTCAAACTATGTCCAAAATGTCCATGTTTTCCTGTACAGGATTTGAACATTTAAAAAAGAAACAGAATCTGGGGAAAAAAAGAGATATGCTTATCTTTTTAAATATTTATTAAAATAGGAGTGACGCCGAGATCCAAAAGTGGTATATGGTATACCGCTAGTGCCTCAGCGGCATATACCGGTGGCCCAGCGGCATATGCCGGTGGCTCAGCGGCATATGCCGGTGGCCCGGTGCCATTCCACAATTCCGAACTGCCATTGTTGCGACCTCCCATTGTTCCGAAATTACGAGACGCATAACGGTCTGTGAGGTGGTTGAGGGTCGGATGTTTAGGATTAGGGTTACGGTCGGAGGGGGCTAGGGTTTTGCTACAAACATTGCTACACCCTTCTCTAAACCTACCCCTAACCCTAACCGCAAGCACGTCGCAGCTGATAGTGGATTTCCAGCGCATGTTCGGAGCGCTCAGTTTCTGACCCTTCAATGTCGCGAAACACCGTGCCACAACACAGGGGTGTTATGTGGCAGGTGAAAACGAGCGGCATTTGCCGTTGGGAAATGGTATGTACCGGTGGAACACGAGCGGCATACCACTCTAGAACCGGCATATGGCGCTGAGCCACCGGCATATGCCGCTGGGCCACCGGTATATGCCGCTGAGGCACTAGCGGTATACCATATACCACTTTTGGATCTCGGCGCTACTGCAAAATAGGTGATCTATAAGCCCCCAATTCTTGTAGACCCTTCAAGCAATACTCTATGGCTCTGGTTACAGGGAGACACACAGATATATGTCTCCGTAAAACCGTGCTCTGCCATCTTTTTCATTGAGAACATGCTCAGTGGATTGAGTGAGTGGGCACATGAGTTAATTGCATTAAAACATTTAATCTGATTAGTCAACAAAATTAACTTATTTTCAACAGCCTTAGTAGGAATCAAATAAATAATAACTAAATAAAGGGAACATACAAACTAGTCTGCAATCCACCCTTGTGTCTGGACCCCATCTCACTCCTCATCTCGGTGCAATCATCGGTGCACCCACACACCCCGCCCACACACGGACGGTCATTAGTTGTTTTTAATGCTCAGAACAGGATACCAAGTACCATGTTGGAATCCTCATTAAACACTAATTCGAGGTTGCGCTATAGAATAATAATTGTCCGGACGCTGCCGCTGCATAGCCTGGTGTGAGGCTGGCGCGTCAAAGCAGGACCATCATTTCCGGACGGCCCGAAAGAGGGCTGCTCTTTGCTTTTTCTTTTGTTGCTTTTCACTTACTATTCTAGAATTTATTTCTTGTGTTATATAAATGCTAGATCGGTAGCGACATCGCTACCGCGACATCGGTAGCGACATCGCTACCGATATCGGGCGAATAACCTTTGCCCGATATCGGTACAGATGTGTGCTATTTTAGGTAATTGTTATTTTAAACATCGGTATCGGCCAAGCATTCCCATATCGGTGCGCCCCTCGTAACCCCATTTTTAGTTTATGCCACTCTTTCTGAGACAGATGTGCTGTGAGGTTTTAGGATATCATCATGCCATAGTGTCACACCCTCCAGTGGGAAATTTGACTTGCTAGGTTTTCTTTGACAGGCTTGTTAGCAGGTCATGACTCTGAAGACATCTTTTTTACAGGTGTTAAAAAGATGTTGGGTGGGGTGTTGGGGAAATATTTTTCAGCCCGAGTTGCTGACACTAAGGTGACAAGGTCTCAGAGGCACTCGCCTGTCATGTTCTCCTTGTCCAATCCAGTGGTCATGCTTTTCCATCAGGTCAGGTTTCCCCCACCCTGGGAAAACGGTGCGCCTTTGAAAACGTTAGCTGCGGAAGTGACTGTATTTACAGTCCCTAGTGAAACAACCCTGTTCAGTCCTCACTAGCGACTTGACTTGTTCAATCTTATTTTCAGAAAAAAAACAATTCTAACAAACAAAGCAGTTATAGAAGTGTGCGAAGTGCACACAATTTCATCTTTTAAACATTTACAACAGCTTTGCGAGCACAAAGGGAGAAATAAAATGTTTCCGTGGGGTATTCATTTTCGGATGCACCGCATCCTGACTACTTCCAGCGGAAGTTAACTAACCGGAAGTCCTGACTTTTTCAGTTGTTTTGGGGCACCCTGAGGCACGGAAGGAAGCCTGGAGATCGAGGCTAGTTTTCCCCTGGCTGATCAGGGGGAGGTAGTTTTAGAGACCAGGATTTCTGCATGTTTTTTGTTTTTTGGTTCCATTTGTACACTCTCAGAAAAAAATGTGAAAATGGGTGGAATCCCCCTTTTAAGGTGATGGGTAAATAAGAGTCTTAATCCGATTAATCGATGAATTAGTTAAATAATCAGGCGGGGAATCGACTACAAAAATAATCGTTAGTTGCAGCCCTAGTGTCAATCCACAGTAAGTGCAGACGCGACTTTTCAGATGCCACCCGAAATAAAGCAGCGGGGTTGGGAAGGAGCGCTTGTTTTATCTGCCGGCTACTACTAGTAGGGCGGGGCGAAGGAAGTTTTACTGAGGTTATGGTTAGGGTTAGGTTAGGTTTAGGCATAGGTTTACTGAGGTTAAGTTTAGGTTTGTGGTAAAAGACTTCAATGTTTTGTATCTTACAACATTATGTACGAGTACAATACAGAGAATATTTGCATTCGCCATCTTTGTTGAAGGAGTCTATAGGTCTGCGATAAATAATCTTAATTATCTTTCATAGTGGTTTAAGCCCTGTGGAAATGTTGTATTCAGTTTTAAAATCCATTGTTTTTCTGCAAACTTCCTTTCTCCCTCTGTCCATGTTTGATTGGATTCTAATCCGCACACTTCCATTGCCTCAATTCCATGTCCCATAAAATGTTCTACTATTAGCGACATCTCTTTGCCATTTTTTATGTTATATCTATGTTGGTTAAGTCTATCTGCTATTGTGTTTCTGGTTTCCCCTACATATTGTAACTTGCATTTGTTGCATGTGATTAGATAGACACAGTTTTTTGTGGCCGCTGTAATGTTTTGTTTTATCCCTGTTAGAGTTAGGTTTAGGCATAGCCTAGTTTTACTGGGGTTATGTTTAGGGTTAGGGTTAGGTTAGGGTTAGAGTTAGACGGTGCTTTATGGGGTAACTAACCCTAAACATAACCTCAGTAAAACTATGCTTCGCCCCGCCCTACTAGTAGTAGCCGGCAGATAAAACAAGCGCTCCTTCCCAACCCCGCTGTTTTATTTCGGGTGGCATCTGAAAAGTCGCATCTTTGAGGGAGGTGCAGAGTGATGACAGTCATTTAAAAAAATGGCCAACATCAAGATCTTTATTTTCCCCGGCAGGATCCGGTGTCCAGGCAGCGCGGCGGTCAACATGTGTCAGGTGGCGTGCGGAGCGGCCGACGCCTACTACCACATGGGCATCCACTGCTGGGACATGGCAGGAGGGGCCGCCATCGTCACCGAGGCCGGGGGCGTCATCATGGACATCTCAGGTCAGTGCACCCCCATGTTATTTCATCTTGATTGAAACTGCGGCCAGGGTTGTGGTTCCTCCACACAGGATACACCCCTGCGGAGGTAATCAAATTGAGTTCATATATGACCATAGGTGTTGAATTAACACTATAAAAGTCTCTGTTTTAAGATTGGAGTGATTGGATTTCACACATTTGGCCTAATGAACAGCAAAGACATCAGGATTAGGTTAAACCTGACTTGTTAGCCTGGTCCGGAGGAGGCCAAGTCCATAGCATTAGTTTCCATGGGGACTAATGTGGCATTGCTTTCATGAAACCAAATCAAGCCTCAACATATGCAGGTTAACTGGTCAAGTTAATCTGGCAAGATTAACCAGTTGTCATGAAACCGGTTAATCGCTGATCCAGCATATAATAAACCGGTATATCAGCTAAATCCTGGTTTATTCCCTAATCCAAATTTTGTGAAATAGGCCCCCGGTTACCCACAGGCAAAACAAAATAAAAACTCAGAACTTTCAAGAGAGCGTCCTGACAGAACTGTAGTGGAGTGGAGACAGTAGGCGTCTTATTGTCGTGGTAGTGGCAGATTTTGTGGAGGAGTTTATTTACAAATGTAATACATTTTTTCCCCCTCTGTGTTTTCAGGAGGTCCTTTTGATCTGATGTCTCGCAGGCTGATCATCGCCAGCAGCCGGCCAATAGCAGAACGCCTAGTTAAGGAGATCACCGAGTTCCCAGTCGGACGAGATGACACAGAGGGCTAGTACACCACACACACACACACACACACACACACACACACACACACACACACACACACACACACACACACACACACACACACACACACACACACACACACGTATCATGACAATACAATATATATCGATTTAGCGATCTATATCGATTATATGTTTATTATTTAATAATAATGACTATGTTGCACAAATACAACAAAACACTCAGGCTCACAGAGATCTTTGAACAAAATGTCTAAGAGTGTATCGCAATGTGCAAGGAGGGCTTTCATAACAACTTTAAAAACCAGATAATTCATGATGTTTATTGCCATATCGATATAGCAGCTCCTCAATCAATATATCTGTTGCCCAGGTGTTTGATCGCTATGTCGCGATAGATATACAGTATATCGAATACCCCCCCCCCCCCCCCACACACACACACACACACACACACACACACACACGCTTGCACTGGGGCCGGGCCATTAAAGCAGCACTATGTACATACTCTGTAGGCTTTAGGCTAGCATAATTATTTTGTTCCAAAAAATGAATGTTACATGTTTAATCAATCATCCGTCTATGGACTTGACTGTCCTACTATGTAGGGGTGGATAAAAGATAATCATAGACATTCTTGATGGGGACATGGGTGATTGTGAATTGATTCCCCAATGTCAAAAATCGAATATTTGGATTTATTTATTATTTGTTGTGTTTTGGTATAGAATTCCTTCATTTAAAAGTAAAACAATCTGTTTTCATTATGGATAATTTGAAAGCACTTTATTAGTCACACAGTGAGTGGGGAAATGAAATGGAACATACAGAATTTTCCCAGCTGAGGTGTACCATTAAATGCCAAGGCACCCTGGCAGACCTGTCCGTTAAAGCAAAACCTGGCCAATCAGAGAACGTCCTCTCCTGACGTCCTTGCAGAGATTCTTGGGTAATGAAGTCCAATATGTCGGCTGTGACAGTGGCCACTTTGACTGATATCCCAAACTACATACTCAGGGGTGTAGTGGAGGGGGGACGCGGGGGGCAGCGTCCCCCCCACTTCTCACATCTAAATATTTTTGGGTCTGAAAAAAAATCATTAGCATGGTGAAATACATCTTGATGACATCATCAAGATGTGTTTCACCATGTTAATGAGTTTCCTTTTTTCTGAGAGTGTACAAATGGAACCAAATGGACCCGCTAGGGTCCATTTGGTTCACATTTGTACACTCTCAGAAAAATAAAATAAAATGGGGAGAATTTCCCTTTCAGAGGCGTCCCCCCACTACAACACTGTACATACTGTAGTGCTGCTTCAACTGGACTGCTTCAGTCTTTGTCTTAACCTAATGATAATACAGTACTGTATGTACAGCACTTCACTAATTGTGCGTTCACCCATTGTAATTGATTATTGACATTATTTAAAGGTAAAACATTTACTATAAATACTTCAATGTCGAAGTCGTATCAGTCACTCGCATTACCGTGGTGAAATTGATTTTGACCCATCTTTTGGAGCGGTGAGCTGCAGTGTGCGCCGCGCGCGGGAATCATTTGTTGAATCCATCCCTTTGATGCTGAGTGCCAAGCAGGGAGGCATTGGGTACCATTTTTAGAGTCTTTGGTATGACCCGGCCGGGAATTGAACCCCCGAGCTCCCAGACCCAGTTTCAGTTTTACTCACTATTCTGTCAGTGATGTACTTGAGTGAAAGTATATAAGTATTGGAATCAAAATGTGCTTAAAGTACCAATAGTAAAAGTACTCAAAGGTGTTTGCAAATGAACTCTTCCAGGCCGTCCTCGAGTTGAGAGAGCTTTTAACTTGGAAGCCATTTCAAATGATCAAATGCATACAAACATTTTGAAAATAGCCGATCTACAAGCTTGCAATGTTGTTTTTATTTCCATATGACTGAAATGTATGGTCGGAAGTTGTTAAGGTACTGTATGTTTTAATCAATATACAAAGTCGCTAGTAACTAAAGTTGTCATATTGTATCAGGGTAAAGGTACAGTATTCCAACCAAGATGTAGAATAGTATTGTAAATTGTATAAGATAAAGTACAAATACCTCTAAATTGTACTGATGTACAGTATAAGTAAACGTACTTAGTGACTGTACTGTATTACTTTCCATCACTGTATTTTGTAAAGTACGTGCCAATAATATGTGCCCGAATGCTTGTTTTTGTTAACAATTTTACAGTTTATTGTGTTTAGTCACTCTTCCTGTACATGCTATGTAATATTTAATTACTGCTAATTGGAATCATCTTACATTTACGCTTATGTTTGTTTGTTTTACTAAACAGAATACCAAAAGGGCATTTATAACTAATAAAGCCACCACAAATATCTGAAGAATATGTTGTCTATTATTATTTGAATCTAATTAATAATAAATTAAATTAATTAGTGGTGTGTTTACTTAGTTGGAATTGGGAAGGCACATATATCGTGACATGGATGTTTAAGAATAAATTAGTACAAGCTGATTTACATTTCTCATACTACTCCTGCTACTATTCTCATTACTGGCCGCTAGACAAGAATTTCTAAATGCTGTTCATAGCAATGCAGTGAAGAGAAGACAGGTTTGAGGTGTTTCATAATATGAAGTTATGCAAGGTGTGGTAGTGGAGTGCATCACCGGATCATCGTGTCCAAACCTGTTTCAACATCCCCAGCCCGTAGTACTTCTCTTTTTTAATAGCACCGAGGTGTAGCAGAAATGTAATATTATAGTTACAGAGTGTACTATGATCTGTGCTCAATTTGTCATCGTTGCAATATTTCATTACAATCTATGACTATATCATCTGTGTCGGGTGGAAACCTCACAATGTCCAAAACCGTAACTTTCCAAGGATTTATATGCAAAAGCATGAAAAGTAGAACATCCCCAAGCGTGTGTGTGTGTGTGTTGGGGGGGGGGGGGGGTCATTCAACACTATTAGAGGTTTTCCATGGAAGTCGCTAGTATTTCACTTCATGGTTGTTGCAAATGTGAGCCTATCCTCTTTCACAAGTGGGGGAATTGCTACAAGGCTTTTGAGACAATTTTACAACGAAAAACGATTTTGTTCTTGTTGTAATCACATTTCGGTTCAGCCCCCAACTTCCCGGAGAAGTTACAACTCACAGAACAAAGCAAGGCACATCACTGACTTGACTGTTGTGTTCAAATTATTTGATTTTTTTTTTTTTGCACAATTCTGTTTTGTACCATGTTGTCTGTCTACTGTAGCAGGACCTGACTCACTTGTCAAACCTTTTCTGAATGAATGAATGTGTACTGCCTTCCAGTTTATTTTGTCTTATTGATTTTTGATTGTATACCGCTCAGTCTCGCTGATCAGACTGAGAAGACTTTAGGAACGTTTCCGATGGGGAGTGACTGACGTGCATAGTCATTCATTTTTCAATGAGAGGACGCACAGAAGTTTGTGATTGCGCAATCGTGTTTTCATGGGGCGCGGCCCCGTGAAATTGTCGCATGTTCGTTTGGTGCACAGGCTACACATGCCCGCGGGCGCGTAGATCTGGATTGTGTGGTGAGCTTCTTTTTCACTTTATTTTTGTATTCCCGTGCCCCTCACGGGCAGACCTGTGTCTGATCCAGGCCACAGTGCCTGCTCCCCATCTGAAAGGACCTTTAGGGGTGAGAGTTTGTCAAGTCCTGCTTCATCCATCAATTGTGAAGTGCAAGTCTGACACATTTATCCCACTGAAACATTTGAAGGAAGAATCACAAAATGTGTATACTGTATGTTGAATGTTTCGGAAAATGAACAGTGTTTTGCAATTTGTGTCAAACACATCACACCTTATTAAGCAGCTTTTGGCATTATTAGCATTACATAGCATCATTAACATTACTTTGGTTATTGCAAAATAACTAAATTAATGTTAAAAATATCAGATGTACAAGCTTGTATGAGCTTGTAGATCTGATGTTTTTGGAAATGGTGAAAATGTGGCACAAATTGTTCAGAATGTGTTAATGAAGGTGCTGGTTATTTTGGGATCAGTGGATTTAAAGGTTGCGCAGATAACTTATTTCAAGATATTTAAAACGGAAAGTTTCCACATACTGCAGCAGCTGTCTCTCTCATAGAAAAAAAAAACAATACAAGAGTAGCCTAACTAAAATGAATCAGACAGACGACCAACTTGTGCAGAAATGACGTCACAAAACATGACCGAATCTAGATTGCAATCTTTCTTTGAATCACGATGAATCACGCGGCACTAATTCCAGTGTTTAGAACTATAATCCACTGCAAAATGCTTTTTGTGTGTGTGTGTGTGTGTGTGTGTGTGTGTGTGTGTGTGTGTGTGTGTGTGTGTGTGAAACCTGTTATGTCAGGTTGGCATGGGAATGGAAAAGCCAGTGAAATACCTGCATTATTATATCGGGTCTATTCAGTATGCACAGGTTTTGTCTGAGCTGAACCGTTGCATTGATCCTTTGTTTGATAGGTTGAACTTCAAAAATGTCCACTTCAACAACATTGCATAACACATGTACACACTAGCACAGCACATGTCGTCAACTAATACAAATCAGGGCCGGATCCAGGCACGGGCATGGGGGGGCAATGCCCCCCTTAATGCCCTGACTGCCCACCAAACATGATGGCATGTGAAACAACCCAAATTTCAAAGATATTTCAAATTAAAGTGCTTATAGCTAAAATGATTTGAAGCACTCTGCTACTTCAACAAAAACTGATATTATTGATGCTTACTTGCCTAATATAACTCCTGTAACCGAGAATCGTATGGGTGCGGCTTCATCGCTCGTGGCACAAAGCGGCACGGGCGATGAAGCCGTCCCCCATACCATTTTGGTAAAGGGTACATCCGGGCCTGATACAAATCACTATTATGATCTAAATTGGGCGAAAATACCATTATGTCCAAAATTTTTACTCTTCAGGATTCAAATTCGACAGTAGCAGATCTACAAATTCAAAATGTGTTGCTTTACATTGCTTTCAGTTCTGCTACTTGTGATGCTTTTGTGTTACGATGTATCAGTATATGATTGATCTCACAATAATCCAGATGTCAGTCTTCACAGTTGTGAAAACGGACATTGGTATGAGTAGGCTTTGGGCCAAGATGCCCCCAGGGCCTAGGCTTTTTCCATCATGGACCTGGTACAGTATCTATTGGTATGGAAAAAAAACATGAAGTTAAAAAGGCTGACAACAATCAGTAGCCTGTAGTGGATGTGTGCTATTTCATATCTTAATATTTTTCCCTCCTAAACAAACAGACTAAAATGGCCACAACAATAATCTATCAAGGGACTATTTAAAAGAAAAGAAGATTTTTTATTTTTTTCCTGGAATGTAACAAAGGAACTGGCACAGTAATCAGTCAGGAAACAGCACCCCCACGCCCTCCCTTTCCTTTCTGTATTAATGCCAATCTTGTAGTTCACGTGAAGTGTAATAATGGATGATCTATTGACTGAATCGGTAGTTATTCTCCAACTATTTCGCATCGAGGACCCCCAAATTGAAGATCAGAGTTGTTCATTCACTTTCCAAACATTTTCAGATTGTGTGTTTTCATTCAAAGCTTGAGCTTCTTGATTTGTTGTGTTCTTAATATCCAACATAAAGGGTTAAAATGATTGTGATCATGCTGCATTAACTCCTTCTGCTGGCCCACAAGGACCCCCTGGGGGACCCCCTTTCCAGACCCCCATGTTTGAGGACCATGAACAGACTATAATGAAGGTAACCAATGCCGATTGTTTTCCCAGGTGAGAATGAGTTTTTCCTTTTTTGTCTCTATAAACAACATGCCACAGACGACACACAAACCGCACAGACGACACACAAACCGCAACCTGTGAGGGTGTGTGTGTGTGTGTGTGAGTGTGTGCGCGACGTGTCTAGAAAAGTGACACATTAATCTGCTAAAGTGTTATGACAGAACTAATTAACATTGTGGGGATGTAGTCGACTGTATCTCAGGGAAGTTGCCTCATCGAAGGCATCGCATCGTGTTGCTGCAGGCCCTGCCTCTGTTCATTGTTGTCTTGTTTTATTTTTTTTAACAACTGTTCCCGTGGGTTGTCTCCTATGACTAAATCAGTGAGGGCGGTACTAGTACTTTTCCCCATCTCTTAAAGTTTCTCATGCCAGCTGTTTTAAGTCGACTCTCTCTCACACCTTTTTCCTTTGACTCCAGGGAGCTCGTAGCATCCACACCGTCCCTCTCCAACTCCTGTCCTGACATCCACTGCCCTGCCCACACTTTCCAATCCAAAGGTATGTGAAGGTAGTTACTTTCAGCATTGCATGCACGGGTGACTAAAATACTGTAGAACTATTTTAGGCACGTAATCGCAGTGCATAGTTTTGTTTTATGTGTCAACCCAATCACGCCAGAGAAAGTCTGTCATCTTAGAGTTTAACTACTTTGAACTTAAATATAAACCACAAGCATTATTATTTTATATTATTTGGCTATAAAGAAAATGGCGGATCCACAATCTCTTAACTCTGACAGATTAGCAGAAAAGCTAGGCTCACTCCCATTAGGCTCAATAGTAACAAAATAGTTTATAGAAGAACCTCTGTTGTGAATTTATGCTAATGAATGAGATCCAAAGACGGCTTAGGGTGTCTACTTCAAGGGAAAAATAAAATGAGTTGATATGTTCTGGGCTTTTTAAATAGATTTGAGAAAACAGCCTAAATTCATTATATCAAGTTATATAATTTATCAATTTTAGTTGTAAAGTGTGAGGGGTGTTTTCTGGGTTTTGTAGTGCAATCACCACTTAAAGGACTTCATGAGTTGGTGTGCAGTGAGTTAATGAGCTTGTTAATAAAACAAAACGTACAACAACTTGGAGTGATAAGCAGACAACAGAATAATTAATCACTCAAAAGTCGTGGTAAATCTGTTAAGGAGTTACTTGGTTACTTCGGTCCCTGCGATCAGCCTGTAGGTCTACTTTTTTATTTAAACTCATGTACACATCTTTATGTGCTGTTTATTTTTAAGCAAACAATCTATAGGTACAGTATATCTGCTTTTTTTAAAAAAAATATATTGTATAATGTTCATACCTGGCAGTATAGTCTACATTACTAACACAACTATATTACTTTTACTCAAGTAAACTTCGAATAGTTGCTACTTTTACTTAAGTACAAAAAAACAAAACAAAAAAAGTTTTTCCACCATCCTGTCATCACAGCTGCAGACTCTTTCATCAGAGCAGAAATACATGCAAGAAAAAAAGCATACGCTGAAGACTGTGTGCAAACCTCCCTAGCAAGAAGTCTCACCTGCACTCAGGCATCTAATAACACACAAATCTAATAACACAAACACAATACAGAAAATGTACTGACTTAGAGAGCATACATAGTAAGAAAACAGCTTTGTACAGAAAAAAAGACAATGACCATGGCAACAGGAGGAGGGCGAGATGGGAAAAGTCTATTTCAGTTGAGCACATTTTTAAGTAAAACAAAAAAAAAGACGTGTGAAGTGAACCAAGCCAATCATTATTTTGGCACACACAGACACACCACATGGGCATAGTGGGGGGTTATTTCACCCCCCTCAAAAATAAAATCGAAATGACCTTGGTGCCAGGTTTGCGAGATGAAAAGTCCATTTTCATTTGAGCACGTGTTTTCGAGTGCGAGGTGCCTCAAGTGGCATGGAACAATTATCCTGATGGCAAAGAAACAACTTAACAATGAACAGCATTGAAATCATTGAAAAGCATTCATTTTGAGGCAAGTGTGTCGTTCATCTGTAACACTAAGGCACTACACTGTCTCAAACACATTCATGTTTTTTTCCTAGAAGTCTTTTGTCTTTTCAGTCTTGGTGTTAGTCAACAAATAACATTTCATCCACGCCACCACCCCCTGAATTTCATTTTACCTTTTGTCATTAACTGTACATAACTATTGTAGATTGATGGACAGTGATTCCCCCGCCCTAAAGAAAACAAGACACAACCGGCTGTAAGTTGCCTCTGATGTGATGACAACATCACTGGCATCAATGTCAGTATGCTGATTTCACAGGACGGACAAACGGATGCCGGCGACAAACCACAGTGTTATGTAACCTGTTCTGCTATCAGAGGGTTGTGCCAAGCAAGCAGTGGTGGAAATAGTATAGTATAGCCCAGTGGTTTTCAACCTTTTTGATACCAGGGTCCACTATTTATTCAGAATTTGAGCCGCGGACCACAATTTGAGAACATTTCAGCCCCACAGACCCCAAAAACTAAAGATTTCTTTTGATATTGTCCACAATTCCAGGCTGGATTTGGGAAACAAAACAGATTTTTTCACTCTCAAAGAGTTACATCTGGTTAACCAACTTTCCGTCATTTAGCCTGGGGACCACCTGGAAGCCCCTCAAGGACCACCGGTGGTCCCCGGACCACTGGTTGAAAACCCCTGGTAATGGCCTACTCATTGAGTTGCAATGAGTTTTACTTATAAAGTCAAATTAAACAAAATAGCAAAATCTCAGCACGTATCTCCACCACCAACTGTGAACCAATTTAGCGACAAATGAACAATTTTCATGTCACCGCGAAAGTCTGACACCCAAATGACTCTCATTTCTCACAGGTTCTTGTCGAAGAAGAAACTTAAACCAAGATGGCCGACCCATGGCAGGAATCGTTCGACCACGCCGTGGCTGTTGCCAGGAAAGCCGGGGAGGTAGGACTATAAATCTGAGCACCGTCATCCACAATGGACCTGTCAGTGGCACCTCTCTCTCCACCGTACATCCCACTGGCCCTGACATTCATCACACATCTAAGAGTGACTGTCAAAAAGCACCCCCAAAGTTGCACCTCAGACGGTCGCCTCGAGGGCCCTGTCTCGACGGACCGGACATGATTTATTGTTTGTAATCTCAAAACGGGGGTGACAGGGGAGCTATTACACTTAGACGAGGGGTTGGCCTGACTGTGAATAGATTTCCTTAAGTAATTTAATGCTTATGCCTCTTACTCTGTCTGTCTGTTGTGGCCTAACTTCTGCTTTGCTCGGTGGCAAAGCAGTTTTGTTTGCACAATGTGTAGGTCAAGTGTAATTTGTGGTTCCCAAACGGAGTGTTGTTGGCACCCCCCTGGGATGCAGGGTAGGTCATTGTCTTAATGTGCAACAGTGTTTTTTTCTCTACAGTAAAGAAACCAACTTAGTATAGTATATACAGTACAGCAGGACCGGATGTAACATTCCCCAATGGGGGACAAGCAAAAATTATATGTGTGCGACTTCATGACTTTGCAAACAGGGCATCTCTCTGCGCAAACAGGGCGTCTCTCTGCGCATTTCATAAGTTACAATTTTAATGACTTTTAAGGTATTTCTTTTATAACAAAAATCAAATATTACATGAAACAGGCACACGTGTGGGGAAAAAAATAAACAATCTACTACAAGCTCGGCTCACAGTGCAAGCCTTCTTGAGCTTGTAGATGTTTCAGTAGATCAGAGGTTTTCAACCTTTTTCCTTTGATGTGGAGTGTACCATAATTTCCGGATTATAAAGCGCACCTGAATATAGGCCGGGGACGGATCGAGGCATAGACATGGGGGGGCAATGCCCTCTAAACGCCCTGACGGCCCCATGACGGAATGCAAACAATGAAAACTTCAAAGATATTTCAAATCAAATGCTTATAGCCGTAGTTAAACATTGACTAACTACAATTGTGGCACCACTAAACCAACTGCCATTTTCGGCTGCCCCCCCCGATTGAGAAATATTACATCCAGGCCTGGCCATAGAGTGTAGCCAGAGATACGCAAACTCCGCTCGCTTCATGAAACCAAATGAGCGCTTGCGGGACCATTTGGTTTCATGAAGTGAACGGAGTTTCACGATTATACACTCAAAAATTTACCGTACATCTGGTTAACCAACTGTCTATCATTTAGCTGGCGACCACCAGAAATCCTCTCAATGCGCTCGACGAGGCAACGTCAATGTGGCGTTTTTCCGTTCGTGATCGTGGATGTTTTGACACTTTTCCACGCAGTCAGGATCCAATGGCAGACTAGAGAAAAAGTTGCTTTCCGCATGCGGAAAGCAACTTTGTTTTTGCGCGAACTGCCTGTGACCTGTCCCCCTACATTTCCTGCTCGGGCCGCTTAAAGTTGGGGTGCATACCGTGCATTTAGACTTAGAACGCCTTCTAGTGTTCGTTAGCTGTAAACATCCATACATTAGCCGCACCGCTGTATAAGCCGCTGGGTCCAAAGCACGGGAAAAAAGTTGCGGCTTATAATCCGGAAATTACGGTAGTCTCTTGGACCCCAAACTAAGCATTTTCAAGTTCTCACGTCCACAATTTAGGAGCGATAACTGGCAAAACGTTGGTCAAAATAACAACTCAAATACATTTTCTAAATGGGATTGGGTACATTCTTGAAAATTAAGCAATTCAGTTTAAATAGAATTCAACTCTTGAGAGCTTGAGTTACAGATCTGTAACGGTCTGTACTGTCCATCATTTAGCTGGGGACTACCTGGAATCATCTCGGGGACCACTGGTCCCCAGACCACTGGTTGAAAACCTTTGCAGTAGATGTTCTACTTTCAGTTGACTGCCACCAACTCCAACTAAACCTTGAAATGGAGGCTCAAGTTTGGGAACCTTGGGGGTAGCTTACTTCTAATGTTCTGTGTTTGTCATGAACAGGTGATCAGGGACGCCCTCCAGAACAACGTGAAGATCATGACCAAGAGCTCCTCGGTGGACCTGGTCACACAGACCGACCAGATGGTAGAGAAGATCATCATCTCCTCCGTCAAGGAGAAGTTCCCCACGCACAGGTCAGACATTACGCCGCTGTTGCATGCGCTCATGCACTCATACAGTATAGCAGGAGCAGATGTAACATTTCCCGATTGGGGGGGCAGGAGAAAATGGTATGGGGGCGGCTTCATCGCCGCACCCATACCATTTTCAGTTACAGGACTTTTATTAGGCAATTAAGCATCAATAATAACATCAGTTGTTGAAGTTGCAACAGACACGCAGCATGCATAAAGCTAAAGGTCTGACTCCGAGAGTTTTCTGTTTTCAGTGATGAAATGCTGTTGGTTTAGTGGTGCAGTAGTAGTGTTTGAAATCATTTTCATTATAAGCACTTTAATTTGAAATATCATATAGTGTCCAAGACGACGAAAAGACTTGAGGTTTTTCAGAAGACTAAATAGGACTAAGACTAAATGGTGTGTTGTTCAAAAAGACTACGACCCAATCCATTTTTTTTTTCTTTTTTAACTTACTATACCTTTAAGTTTATTCAACGTTATAGATGTCTTTGATCAATGCTCGTCCCATTCTGTTCCAGCTTCATCGGAGAGGAGTCGGTAGCGGCCGGCCAGCCATGTGTGTTTACTGACAACCCCACATGGATCGTAGACCCTGTGGACGGGACCACTAACTTTGTACATGGGTAATCTGTTTGTTTTTTGCATTCATGTTAGGTACATGGGTGATTTTTGTTTTTTACATTGACATTAGGGACATAGGTAATCGAGCTCCACAGTGATGTCAGAGTGAGTCTGTTTCCGGAAGTGAATTGCCTCTTCATTTTCATTTAGACTTTTCAAAAATGATTTCTATAAAGACGATTGCACCATGGACAATGCCAACTCAGGTTGTGGCAAATCATTACAACAAACCCAATATTTTGGACTGAACAAACTATTAGAAAGGTGAAAAAACGGCAGGATGCAACACCTTTTAGTTTAGTTTTTCTTCTTACAAATTATTGATTGGCTGAAAGCATTGTGTTTTGTCAGATCTGCAGCAGGGGCGAAATCCAAAAGCGACCTCGCCCGCGGGCGCCCGGTTTCAAAAGCGGGCGCCCGCTTTCACAAAAACGGGCGCCCGGTTTCACAAAAACGGGCGCCCGTTTTCAAAAGGTTATGGTTAGGGTTAGGTTAGGTTTAGGCATAGGTTTACTGAGGTTAAGTTTAGTGTGAAAACGGGCGCCCGCTTTTGAAAACGGGCGCCCGCTTTTGAAAACGGGCGCCCGTTTTTGTGAAACGGGCGCCCGTTTTTGTGAAACGGGCGCCCGTTTTTGTGAAACCGGGCGCCCGTTTTTGTGAAAGCGGGCGCCCGCTTTTGAAACCGGGCGCCCGCGGGCGAGGTCGCTTTTGGATTTCGCTGGCTCTCCAGATCTGGGTTGGCTTTATCTGCAGTGTATCTGTCCTCACCAGTGGGGGGCGAGGGGGGGGGCTGCGGTGCCCATCGACGTTAGTTACATAAGTAATATCTACATTAGTTACATACGTTTGTTTTTTCTATTTGGACGTTAGGTACTTGGCTAATTAAGGGACCAAGCAGTCCACATAGTGGACTTGGTCCCTTCTTGTTTTTGTCAATTGTGTTCTTCCTTCTTCTTTCGCCAAAAATAGCTGTTTTGGCTATTTCATGGTACTGGTACTGGTCAGGGTACTGAAAACGATGCCTTTTCGTTGGCAGGTTCCCATTCGTGGCGGTGTCTATCGGCTTTGCCGTCAACAAAGAGGTAAGTAAAACAGTTTTACAGATTTAAAAATGCTTGTAATTGTGACCCGAAACAGAACAGTTCACAGCTCTGCAAAATTGCAAATACACTTGAGACCTTAGTTGTGATTTATGGAGGATCTGGAGGCAGCAATCCTCTGAAGGGTAAATGTATAGCATCAAAGGTGCTTTACAGAAATTGTGCAATGCATTCACCCATTCACACACATTCAGCTGCAGGCCCGGATGTAACATTTCCCAACTGGGGGGTGGAGGCAGGTGAAAATGGTATGTGGGCAACTTCATCGGCGATGAAGTCCCACCCATACCATTTTTTGTTACAGGACTTTTATAAGACAATTAAGCGTCAATAATAACATCAGTTGTTGTTGAAGTTGCAACAGACACACAGCATGCATAAAGCTAAAGTTCTGACTCAGAGAGTTTTCTGTTTTCAATGATGAAATGCTGTTGGTTTTGTGGCACAAATGTAGTTAGTTACTAGAAGTAGTAGTGTTTCAAGTCATTTTACATATAAGAACTTTATTTTGAAGTATCTTTTAAAATTTGGGTTGTTTTGCTTACCATCATGTTTGGTGGGGCAGTCAGGGCATTTAGGTAGGCATTGCCCCCCATGTCCATGGATAGATCCGCCCCTGGATGCCAAGGGAAACCCTGCACTTCGAGAGCCATCAGGGGTGTTTTTTTTTTTTTGTAGAGCCTGATGTTCGAAGTGGCAAATTAGCGGCTGCCATCCGGTCATATTGGCCCTGAGCCACAGGAGCCCTCTGTTTTTATATCTGGTGGACAAGATGCTCAATGTTTTGTTGATATGGGTGTGTGCGTGTGCGTGTGTGTGGTCACCTACATTTTACAAGAATGATGTACTGCTGAATGTCAAGATTGCGCTTTTTAAAGCTTACTGTATACTGCTGTCTACTGCCCCGTTGTGGTGCAGCTATGGGTAGATATTATATCATGATGCTCTCAGAATATCTTCTTCTAATTAGTATCGTGTTACCAACGATACTAATTAAGGCTCTGTTCCACTTTATGTGCAGTGGACCTCAAACTGTTTGATTTCAAGGACCCCCATATCTCTTAGAGTTTACCATATGGAACCAAACGGAAACTACAGGTTCATTGATTCTAAACGGGTCCACATAGGTTTGGAAACCTAACTTTGGGAATTATTTTCTCCACCGTTAATAATATTAACGGTAGAGAAAATTAACACTATTGTTGCATTTTAATCGTTGATTAGTTACCTTTACGACAAGGTATGGCATGTAGGGATTGCACATTCCTTTAGTGTGCTAAATGTGTGGGTTGCACCCCCCCCCCCAAAGCAAATTCAACCTTGCTTTGAGACAGATTATGAATGTTTGCGGTCATAAACAGCATAAAGTAAAACAAGAAAGTGACAGGACTCATGCTTATGTGCCTGATTGGCACACACCTGTGACTGAGTGGCGCACACCTGTGACTGAGTGGCACACACCTGTGACTGAGTGGCACACACCCGTGACTGAGCACACACCTGAGACCTGGGGTCACACGTTTGCCACTACTTGAAATTCAAAGAAACAGTGAATGCCAACAGAACAACATTTCATTTTATGCTCATCTTTTGAGAGTGCAAACCCCAACGTTTATCAGTGTTACTCCAGCAATGTCTGATCTCTACACGCAATACCTTGTACTTGTAACGGTGACTAATAACAGATTTAAACGACATAATTGGTATTATTAAGGTGGAGAAAATAACGAATTTTGGCAACTTCTTTGAGTGTGCAACCCACACATTTATCAGTGCTATTCATTCCAGCAATGTCCGATCTCTGCACGCCACATCTTGTTGTAAATGTGACTAATGAAGGATTAAAACAGTATAACATACAATACAAATTGGTATTACTAAGGTGGAGAAAATATTTTCCAAATGTTGGCAAATTCTTTGGGGTTGCATGTCTATACGGGGCCATTTGGAAACATCTTAAGCAGTGGTTTTCAACCAGTCGTCCGAGGACCAACAGTGGTCCTTGAGAGAGTTCCAGGTGGTCCCCAGCTGAATGGTGGCAAAGTTGGTTAACCAGGTGTAACTCTTTGAGAGCGTAAAAATGAAACCAAATGGACCCTTGCGGGTCCAATTGGTTTCATTTTACACTCAAGAGTTAAAATATTCATCACCTGAAGTACCCAACTCTACACAATTAGAGAATGTAGAAGAATGCATTTTGATAATTTTGATCTGTATCTGTATGGTATTGTGGACAAAAGCAAAAGAAATCTTTAGTTTTGGGGTCTTTGTGGGCTAAAATGTCATCATATAGTGGTCTGTGGCTCAAATTCCGAATAAATAGTGGTCCCTGGTATCACAAAGGTTGAAAACCACTGGTCTCAAGGACACTGAGTGTTTCTAAGTGAGCCAAAATGCACAATATACGTAGCAGCAGCACCCTGGACTTCTGTTTTGACCGGAATGGTCAAAAAAGCCTTGATGTGGAAAAAGTTTGAAAACAAACTGCGTCAAGGAACAGATTGATTGATTTGAGATGGTGGACTGAAGGGCAAATAATGCTGGTGTTGTTGTTTTCTATATCCAGCTGGAGTTTGGCGTGGTGTACAGCTGCTTGGAGGACAAGATGTACACCGGCAGGAAGGGGAAAGGAGCCTTCTGTGATGGGGAGAGGCTGCAGGTGTCCGACGTGACGGGTATGTACCTGTATAGTGCACGGGTTTTCAACTTTTTTGACTCCAGGGACCACCATTTATTCAGCGTTTGAGCCACGGACCACCATTTGATGACAATTTCACCCCCAAAGACCTAAAACTAAAGACTTCTTTTTGTTTTGTCCACAATTCCAGGCTGGATTTTGCAAACAAAACAGTGTAGACTTCTTAATTAAGTGGTGCTAGTTCAGATGATGAATATTTTAACTCTTGAGAGTGTAAAAATGAAACCAAATGGACCCGGAAGGGTCCATTTGGTTTCATTTTTTATGTTCTCAAGAGTTACATCTGGTTAACCAACCTTCCTTCATTTCGCCTGGGGACCACAAGGCACAAGACCCTCTCAAGGACTACTGGTGGTCCCGTGTGTGTGTGTGTGTGTGTGTGTGTGTGTGTGTGTGTGTGTGTGTGTGTGTGTGTGTGTGTGTGTGTGTGTGTGTGTGTGTGTGTGTGTGTGTGTGTGTGTGTGTGTGTGTGTGTGTGTGTGTGTGTGTGTGTGTGTGTGTGTGTGTGTGTGTGTGTGTGTGTGTGTGTGTGTGTGTGTGTGTGTGATAATAATATTAGTAATCCTAATACTTGGCAGCATATCTAATCTCCCTGGTGTCATGTCACAGAGATCAGGAAGTCCATGATCATCAGTGAGCTGGGATCCAACAGGGACAAGGAGACGGTCACCAAGATCTTCTCCACCATGCAGAAGATTCTATGTATACCTGTGCACGGGTGAGTTGGCGTGCGCTACACACACACACACACACACCGCACAGCCATAGGCATGTAAGATCACGTTTTAACAACATTTCAGCCGTGTGCCTATTCTGGGCTGGGTATGTCGTGTCAAAAGAAAAAAGCTATTGTTTGGTGAAAATGGCACATTGTGTCCCCTTTGTAGAGATTATTGTATTTTCTATAAAATATGAAAATAGGAAGGGAATCACTTAATATACAGTACCTTTAAATCATTATTATTTAAAAAAAAAAATCCTAAAACAAAATGCACAAATTCCTTTTTTCTTGAATTCAAAACAAATTCAATGTCTTCTCAGAATAATTCAGCAAATGAACAAAGGGCAAGATCAAATAAATTTTACAAATTTAGCAACTTATTTTATTTTTCTGAAGAGGTAATGATAAATACCAGATTTTACAACCTTTGTGGATCTGGTATTTTCACTAGTTTGGGGTCCTGTGGGGTCACATCGAGTTTCTCTTTTGGTAAAGCTAAAACAATGTTTGGGATCCTGCAGTTGCTGGAGTAAAGCGATCAACAAAGTTTTCCCCATAGGGGGTGAAAATGAATGTGTCCCGGCCACAACAGGGCAAATGTCGTAAACGAATAAACCATACACAGACAAAATGCAGTGACATGAAAAGACGCAACTCATTCATTCAGTTATCAAGTCACAGACAGACCATTAGGTGGACACAACAGTGAGTGACCATAGGGAGTCGGGTGCAGCCATCGTGTTCTGTTTTTCTTCTTTTTTTTTTTACAATGGAACAACTTTATGTCGCGTGCGATAAAGGGGAGCTTCAATCTTGTTGATGCAGCGTGTGGGAGCCTGTGTCTGATGGGTGGGGGGCAGCATAACTTCTCTGTGTAAAAGCTGTGGTAGTAGACCGACCGCACGGCTATGACTCACACATTACTGCTATTGACCGTACAGGGGTTGACACTTAAGGTCTCAGCTGAGGCACACTGCCCCCCTCACCCCCGAAAAGTAAATTGTCCGCCATAAAACAACAGGTAAAATTTGGAATTACCCTTCAATTTAACATGTTTAGACAAGATATACTGTGTTGTGTTCATAGACGGTTGAACTCGGTGTCCCCTCTCAAACCGAGCACTTGTGATAGATCACAACTCGGGTACAAAAATATAGCTGCAAGCAGCTATACGGTGGGACCAAGCAGGAGGGCAATGAGCAATAAAAACAACATACACAATTAAGCCAAAGAAGCATGGAAGACGAAACTTGATTTTAATTGCAGAGGACAGGGTTATTGAAGACTCAAAGACTGTGTTGTCGCTGCCCAGATTTGAAGGCATGACCTTGTGTTCCAATGTTAAAAGCTCTACCTACTACTGAGATGTCAAGACACAATCAGTTCTGAACTTCTGACATTGTTGACAGTAAAATCATTTTGTGTTTTTGATGACAGGGCAAGTCAGTACTTGCGTGAGCAGAGCGAGTGCAAGTTAAGTGATCGGTTTGCAGTCGCCGACTGTAGGTTGTCGGTAGTTGGTCGTCAGTGTATTGGTTATTCAACGGTTGGTCGCCAGGAGTCGCTCGTCCCGATTGGCCGGTCTAGGTGATGATGTAATGGTGTCGAAACAATTATTTATCGTTTTTTAAGAGAATATTAAAATAAGTGTTTTTGTTTGTTTGTTTTTGGATCCCTCGCTCTGCTTGCGCGGAAGTAGTCCATGGCCTACTTGTGAGCAATGCGCAAGTTGGCACTCTGCTGAGTGCAGATCTATTTCATTACTAAGGGTCTGTTCGCTGTTCATGTATTCACGCCAGGAAACGTGGAAACAAGTTACATGACTCTTGGTCAAACGAAGCCCTCCCCCCATTTGGCCAAGAGTTTCAATGTCAAAAGTTCTCGTGTAGAAGTTCTCGTGCATTTTGATCAAGTATCCTGGGAGGAGATTTGAACATTTTTTCCAAATCAAAAATGCTGGCTGATTTAAAGTTCAGAGGTCAAACCATGAGAACATGAAAGTTGTTTAGCATAAGGAGACACGTGTGAATATTAGTTTCACTGCCGACAATCAAGGCATTCATGGGCTATGCATGGCAAAACTTTGCCTTATCAATTTTAGTGCTATAGCGCCACCTGAGTTTTGCATCATCACCGAGGGGATGGACCTCTTCACGCTTCAGCCAGAACTGCTTTGTTTGTAGGTCTGATATTGTTGAAAATGGTGAAAAAGTGGCGCAAACCTTTGAATCATTTTTTGGCGTTTACCAATCTCATGTTGTATCCTGGTGCGGTGCTGTGACCTTTGACCCTCTGGTCTTCTTTAGGCTCCGCGGCTCGGGGACGGCGGCCACCAACATGTGCCTGGTGGCCTCGGGGGCCGTGGAGGCTTTCTTCGAGATCGGCATCCACTGCTGGGATATCGCTGCCGGGGCTGTGATCGTCACAGAGGCAGGGGGAGTCCTGATGGACGTGGACGGTGGGTAACAGTAGTTCATGTGATCAGGGGTGTGTGTGTGCGTGTGTGCGTGTGTGCGTGCGTGCGTGTGGGGGCATGGGGGGCGGGAATGACTGTGGTATTTTAGTAGCTTCAAACTTTATTCTCGCATATCATATTTTAATAGTATACTGATACTCATGCATGCGTTTTATGTCATTCTGGGGCAGACTTTACTTTACCACTCAGGTTGAAACTCCTGTCGCACAGGTGATGCCTGAGTTTTATTTATTTATTTTAAATCATGTAGTGGCCCAATTGTCTTGTAGTGTGTGGGTGACCTCACCCTGAGGTCACCCTGTGACCTCAGGGTGAAATGTAGAAAAGGGGGCATCTATAACGAACATAAAGAGCATTATGTATCATGTCACAGAAATCAAGGTAGATGGATGCCCAATTTGTTTTGGTGTGGAATTCTCCTTTAACTCCATATGTAACAGTGTGTCATGATTATGCAACAGCTGCCTTGGCCGAGAAGTTGTCATGGCAGTCGTTAAGGTTAGCACTGTGTGGGTGTCACAGATATGACAACGAAAAGCAGAACTGCTAAACTCCTCCTCCTGTCGCCCTTTTCTGTCCTTTTGTAGCGTAAAACCGTAGCTCTTTTCTTTTTCTTGCACCTTTATTCCAGGCTGTCAATTTAGAGCAAGGTCTCTTTTCCAATGAATGACACCCTGATTACAGTAACCTTGAAGTACAATTTAAACACAAACACATTACACAATTAAAGGCGCTTTCAGCAGGAACAAGCACAGCTGGATCTCAAAGTAATGAACAATTCTCAAGCGTTTTAAATGATCCAAGTTCTTTAGTTTTTACAACTGATTGTAGACATGTGTGAGATGCATAGCAATGACATGCCACCCAGTTCGGAATTAACGCCTGTGTTTTCTAGAACAAAGTGCTCTTGAGAGCGTGTGCGTGATGAACGGTGGCTAATTAAGTAAAGGCTTTGTAGATAAAGTAAAATTAAAACAGTGCAGTGCTGTTCTCCAACAAACCTTTTCCTTAGCATCTCACTACAGGACATAAATGACAGAAATTGAGGTTTTGGGTTCAGGCCAGTGTGGAGGAAGTTACGTGACAACGGATCAAAACCTACAGTGCCTCTTTATTGTGTTTGTCGTTACTTTACTTTACTTTATTAGTTTATTTGGTCAGGACAGTGCATATTAATGAACATTGCAAAGAAGAACAGTGCAATGTAAATATGCCAGATTTCGCAGAGTTGATCATCTAAAGTGCACTTAATTATTAAACTAAACATGGTCACAGGTTTGGTTGTCGAGTAACCAGTTTTTTTTTTAGATTATACTTAAAAGATGGAAAGATAGACAATTTCTTATGGTCATGTTCATTTTGATGGGTAGTGCATATTCATATTTATCTATCCTCTGTATTTGCTTCCTCACCACATTTTTTTATTGTCGCTACTGTTTGATTGAGTGATTGAATACAGAAATGTAAACGGTACAGTGAAACACTTTGTATGAAAGGGTAGCACCATAGGGAAGTACACAGGCATACAATATGGCATTCCTGTAGAACAGTGGTTTTCAACCAGTGCTCTGGGGACCACCAGTGGCAGTGGTCCTTGAGAGAGGGTCCATTTGGTTTCATGTTTATACTCTCAAGAGTTAAAACACCTGTTTTGTTTTATAAGTTGGGTTCCTACTGACTCACCCAGCGCTAGGACATAGAGATTAGGTCGTCCTCCTCACCCACCTAATCCTAAGCCTGTAGGATTTGAACCCACGAACACAACCTCCACGGTAGTGGGCAGGGACTTCTTCGCACAGGCATACAGTACTGTAAGCCCGAGATACAGATCTAATTAGAAATGCTCACAGGCCAGTGTGTTTGTCCATAATCCCTTTTTATTTTCTATCCGAGCTTTGAGAGGAATGAAGGTCAGACAGAGAGACGCTCTCTTATTTTTCGATGGGATGCGGATTGTTCTGTCAGGGTGCAGCTGTCCTGAATCGATAATGCGTTCCCCGTGCGAAAGCCGCTGCATCTAAACATGCACCTCACAATCCTCCCCTCTTACCCATATGACGCTCCATTCTGGGCTTATTTATTTTCATAGATTCTCTCAGATGGAGCCGACTTTTAGCCCACGTAATGTTTTATGTACACATGGCGCATAGCTTTTGAAGACTTTCAAACGGTCCAAGCTTAAAGAAACCGACGTGTCGTCTCATGGAGGAGGAAAAAGCTCATAATGTGACTGAAACTGCTACTTTTCAGGATCTTAAAGGGGAACTCCACCCCTTTTCAACATTCTGCAATGACATTAATATACATTAGAGATGTTGTGTGGAACTCTTGAGAGTGTAAAATGAATCCAAATGTCTCCAAATATGTCAATTAGAGAATGTAGAATAATTGTTGTTTTTGATCAACATTCGCCTATTATGTCTTGTGTACAAACTTCAATGCGCCTCGGAATTGCAGAGAAAATCTTGTCCAACAGCAACAAGTCTTCTCGAGGCTATAAATGATATCAAATGGATCTCTGTCTGTGGCTCAAATGTCAAATAAATAATGGCTCTTGATATGGAAGGGGTTGAGAAATCACTGCTGTAAAATGATCCAAGTAGAGCCTTCAAATTAAATTAAAATAAAATCCCTACCAAAAGAAGAGATAAGAGGCATCACAGAATAAGGATGAGTGGTAAAATACCTTTGATGCTGCATTCATACTGGCAGATTCCAACATAGAAAGCTACACAGCATGTTTGTTGTTAAAATTGTACCTGACATTAAAACCAACTCAACATACTGCACGTGTAGCTTTGTATCTAAGTCTCACATGTGGTGCTCTTATATAATTAATGTAAATGTTCTAGACATTCTAATGATCACAAAAATATAAGTATTGCAGTCATTTTTTGCTTAAAGCCTAAAGGTCAAAGGTTAAAAATCATCAAAAAGCCCAGAGATTAATTGAAGAGGTTAGTTGCAGGCTCTGTCAGGGGTATTTTTATGCAAATATCATGACCAATTACAATGAAATACTAAACAATGAACATCAACATTGATATTTCCAGGGTTTTAAGAAAAGAAATGATCGCTGATTGAATGCTCGACAAATTGAATGTTCTGACATTAAAGCCGGTTTGTCAAAGTAGTACCCCGACTCTTTACATTTTGACTTCCCGACCTTTTTGCCTGTAACAAAGCATTTTGTTTGTATCGATACTTTTACTTAAAACCTACCTACTTAAACCTACTTAAAACCTACAAAACATTTGCTCTGAAAGAACATACTGAAAGATTTGTGCTGCATTCTCACATTCTTCCCAAAAATAGCAGGCGTTCAGGGCTCCTAGCTATGAGCTGAGTGCCTGCTATTTTTCAATGAAAGTTAAAACACCACAAGTACAGTACAGAATGGTCACCTGAGTACATTTTTTCCCCTCTCCACTGCTTCACACAGGTGGGCCGTTTGACCTGATGTCCAGGCGGATGGTCTCCGCCAACAACAAGACCATCGCTGACCGCATCGTCAAGGAGATCGACATCTTCCCGGCCGAGAGAGACGACGCCCCAAGGGAGAAGAAATGAGCGTAGTAAAACCTCTTATGTTCTTTTTTATATATATACATACTCTCCGTCGGATCTAAACCTCATCCCGTTTTCATCAGGATTCAAATTCAAAAGCAGCCAAAAAATTGCAGATTTGTCTTTTATGAGCTTAAAACTCATAAGATGTGAGGTTTCTGTCTGACATGCGAGGATGGTGCCGCAATGTGTCTGTCCCCAGTTCCCCCCCTGCTTTATTTAAGTTTTGGTTTTGGCTGGTTGGACCAATTCAAATGATTATCATTATTTTGACCTTCATGTCATACCACCTAAGTGTCATAGCGCCTGTATTGTCATCATGATACCATTCGGGATGGACCTGTCACTTTAAAAGTGTAATTTTGTTTACCACCAGCCAGCGCTGTTTGGCATTTACCAATAAACCTTTTAGACTGACCTGTTTGTGCATCGTGGATAATCATTCATTGCTTGAATTCCTCTTGTCTTGATTGTTTATACTTGATGTTATGGAGCCGCTATGCTCAAATAACAGGCCTGATGAGCCCAAAGCATATTGATAACGGCTACTCAATAAGCTTCTTGTCGAATGTTTGCCTGGTATCGGTAGTCAAGGTCCATCCCTATTCTAATAGGCATCATACAGGGTCAGAACTGTTTATGTCCGGGGGCATGGTGGCACAGTGGTTCGTGCTGTCGCCTCACAGTTAGAAGGTCCTGGGCGTGGGTGCTGGTGGCGTGTCTACTTCCCCGTGTCAACAGTGGCCATACCCGAGGCGGGGTTGGTGAAAGGGTCTTTCTGTGTGGAGTTTGCATGTTCTCCCCGTGTCCCCTAGGGTAGATACCCTCACAAAAACATGCTGTAATCCTGTGCTCTAATCCTGGCGCCTGATGGAGGGGACAGGAACTGGTTGGAATAACATGTTCCTTCCACGCGCTACGTCCAGCCAGGGAAGCTCCACCCTGTCAGGTGAAATGAATACTTTGAAGGAAGTATGAGGTCAGTTCGCTGCCTCCCCAGGTTGGCGGAGGGTGTGTAGAGCCCAGGATCACATTAGGAATTGGCACTGGGAGAAAAATGGGTTACAAAATTGTGGGAAATTTTATTTAAAAAAAAAAAAAGAACTGTTTATGTCTGGCAGTTCTATTATTTATTTGCATCACAGATGCATGGAATAACATTGGTAATATCCTGTTGTCCCGGTGAAAGGGACATAATAACCAATACAGCCTGAAATTACTACAAAAAAATCTTGAGCTTTTGCTCTTCGCTTTTGCCTCGTTTTTTCATGCGTCTGTCAAAACAATATTGATTGAAGTGGATGATGGGGTAATGTTTTGCCTGGTACTAACCGAGCCCCCGGGGATTCTTGCTAATCACAGCCATTCAGATGTACTCACACAAAATGGAAATTCATTCACACTCTCTGAGAGTGGCAGGCTTATGTAATGTTCACTGCAAGGATTCCTTGCCTTTGTGCCAGCGGCGTCGACTAAAACTACAAGGGAAAAAAAAATCGTCAACTACCTTTTCACTGACAAAAGCATAATATAAAACTAAAAGGCACACTATGGTATGTTTGATGGTTGTGCTCTGAAAAAAGAGCTGCATGACCTTAAACCTAAAACATTTCAGATAGCTAAAATATGACTAAAACTATGACCATGAATAAAGTAACTTTACTTTACTTTCAACATTTACTCATGTACTGTACTTTTTGATCATTCTGGCTTTAGTTAGTAGCCTTATATTGAGATTCCCTGTGCTAACCACACATTCACCAGTAGTCGGTTCACTATAGGTCACTTTTGATTGATTGATTGATAAATGTCAAACAGTACAGCAAGAACAGTCAGGCAAGTATTGTCTAAAGGGAGCGACAAAAAATACCTTGCGGTCTTATTTCCATTTTGGTCCCGTACAGTCAATACAGCAATGGAACAAAATAAAACACACAAACAACACACTTAAAGGTAGGGGAAGTGATTTCACTTTTGTCAGATATCACCCAAAAAATATTTTTTTTCTGTTAAAATGCTCTATTATAAGGTGTGGAAACCACATATGGAGTTTCCCCCTCCCCCACGTTAGCAGAGGAGCTAATAAAAGTTCCCCAGGTCACCACAATTCTCCTCCAATCAGGAGCGAGCAGCAGGTTCACATAGTGTAGCTACTGTTGGGGGCCCCTAGTGCACCAGGCTGGTACTACACCATGAATTTCAAATCACTTCCCCTACCTTTAAGACAACCTGAGGGTCACATGCATGCCGCAGCATGTATGCAGAAATACAGATAAGAAGCAACAGTGAAAGTAAGATATCAGGGTAATAATAACAGTAGGTCAATGAGGCCAGTTACGAGTTGCAGCCAACCGTGGCATGTGAGTAGGGCCTTAAAAGAGTCAAGGGTTTCACATTATTCATTCATAATTACAACGTATTTCATCTGCGAATTATCCCAGATTAATCAATAATACAATCCATTGATCCCTATCATCCTAATCTGCGGATGATCCGCGGTATCCGCTGACAAATCCGCAATCTCTAATATGAATCATTAGTGTGTTAAAGTGTTAAAACTGTATCTGACGTCTTGTATTGTCTGATGAAAAATGCATTGTAGAAATTAGAATGGAAACACATACCGTTGAACCGTCATCATATTGAATTGTGAGGGCAGTGCCAAATACCTCCACACACCTCTGGTTGTTTGCTCTTCTTTAATATGACAACAATGATTCATTTTTGTCACAACTTGTTCACCCCAGTAAACCATAGTAATAGTGTGGGAGTGGGATGGGGGGTGGCAGGGGGCACTTATCCAATCAGATGTGGTGACTATTATTTAGACCAGGGGGGAACCCAATCAGTTAATCTATCTCCCAACACACCACACACCTCCTATCTTTTCCAATGTGCAATTATCTGATGGCGGTGAGATTCCACCGGTGTGATTACCCTCATTAGAGGGAAGCAATCTGAGTGGCTAAGTGAAGTCAATACTAGATTCACTTTGTAAACACACACCGGTCCTTTCAAACCCCATACACAGACACCGTGCACAGACATGTGTGCACACACACCAGGAGGGATCAGCATCAGGGTTGCCAACACTAGGGTTGTCCCGATCTGTAAGCGCATTTTGGTTACTTGTTTTTATTATTTTTAGTTTTTTTTTTTTCCTGTCAATATTCTGTGTCATACCAAGATTTGTGTTTTAACTGTTTCCAAAGTACTATTTTTCTTTCTTTCTTTCTTTCTTTCTTTCTTTCTTTCTTTCTTTCTTTCTTTCTTTCTTTCTTTCTTTCTTTCTTTCTTTCTTTTCTTTCTTTCTTTCTTTCTTTCTTTCTTTCTTTCTTTCTTTCTTTCTTTCTTTCTTTCTTTCTTTCTTTCTTTCTTTCTTTCTTTCTTTCTTTCTTTCTTTCTTTCTTTCTTTCTTTCTTTCTTTCTTTCTTTCTTTCTTTCTTTCTTTCTTTCTTTCTTTCTTTCTTTCTTTCTTTCTTTCTTTCTTTCTTTCTTTCCACTCCACATAAAGAAAAAACAACATTTCAGGATCAACTGCTGCTGCAAAATCCAGTGACACTACCATGCAGTGCTGCTGGCAGCCTGTAGAGGTCACTAATGCATCAGCCTGTGTGTGTGTGTGTGTGTGTGTGTGTGTGTGTGTGTGTGTGTGTGTGTGTGTGTGTGTGTGTGTGTGTGTGTGTGTGTGTGTGTGTGTGTGTGTGTGTGTGTGTGTGTGCGCGTGTGCGCCTCCAGAACAACCTCTCACGTTTTACCGTGGCCGTTGAACTTGCAGTAATTTTTCATGAATGTTTGAATCATTATTCATTAGCAATGGCACAGTTTTCATTAGTTGCAGTCATAACCATTAGGGCTAAATGACACTGCACACTCTCAAGTCCATTTTATGCTGTATCAACTAGTTTCCTTAGCCTCGGGATTACTGTGTGTGCATGCGTGTACGGGCGCATGCATGTGTGTGTGGGTGTGGGTGTTGCACTTAAGCCACTGCATCGACCACCATTTGTTGAGATAATGAGATTTAGCATCTTGGATCCAAAACGAGCTAATATTTTGGTATTGTTGGCCTGTTGCATATGCGTCATACCCAGAGCGCACACTCGCAAGACAAATGTGCAGTGGGCCATTGTTGAGTAGAACCCAGCAGGGGTGTAGTGGAGGGGGGGCGCGGGGGGACGGCGTCCCCCCACTTCTCACATGTAAAATATTTTTGGGGCAAAAGTAGGTCTATGTTTTTTGTCTTGTCATTTACTTTTATGGATACAATTAGGCATTGTAAACAAATCTTTCTCAATATGCTATACTTTTACTTTTATACGTTTTAATAGCGTGTCTGTGTTGCGCAGGTGCACGCAAATGCGCATGCAAATATGTGATATATGTCATTAATATACCTTCGAAAAAAAAGTTCCCCCCATTATGTGTTTCCTAGAAATGGAGGTCTGAAAAAATCATTAGCATTGTGAAATACATATTGATGACATCATCAAGATGTGTTTCACCATGTTAATGAGTTTCCTTTTATTCTGAGAGTGTACAAATGGAACCAAATGGAACCCAGCCCTGCCAATTGGGCTCAGCCCTATTGGCACGACAGGTTGCACGTTGGTCTGGCCAGTGGAGCTCCGGGTTCAACTCCTGCTTCTGCGTATGACAACAGGGACGTATATACGGCTTAAAGATACATCGCATGGATGCAACTGGGACGTATCCTCAGTGATGTATCCCAAGGTCATCGGGGTTTCGGGTCTCGCAACATCATACCCCTCACTCAGGCGACCCAGCGGGGTTGATCAGGTCCCGACTTACGTCCCAGTAGCTACTCTCGGTCAGTCCACTAGGGAAAGACCCAAGGCCACACAATCCACCGCTCCAGAGCTATTCTGCCGGTACTGAGAGGCACTATACTCTGGCACATGGAGGGACTAGGCTCTGTGGGTTGACTCCTGTCCAGACCCCTCCTACGTCTCACCAGGTCTGCTCCTGCTCTCACCAGGTTGGCACAGGACCTGTGCGTTGCACCAGACTCCCAGCACCGGCATTTCATTCAGGAGCAGTGAATCACAATGGCCCTCCTAACGGCCTCACCAAGGGTTGTTGGGCTTCCTCCTCACGGAGGGCACAGGCTGGGGCGCTAACCCATACTGCTCACCCGAGTGCTGTCTACATTCCGGCTGTCACCCGTCTCCCCGGTGGTCACCAGATTATACCGGTTGTCACATAGTCTATTCCTATGAGCCACTATAAATAGAAACTAAAGGCTTAAAGATACATCGCATGGATGCAACTGGGACGTATCCTCAGTGATGTATCCCAAGGATATAGAAAAATGTAGAAAAAATAGCCGAACTACAGCTCAAAATATGTCACATTGTGACGTACTGTATGTTGTGACATGTGATGCTTTGAGCTTGTAGATTTTTTTGCTAAAAAATTAATGAGATGTCGCCCTCTGAAGTGAGCGTGAAACTAGTGGCCCTCTGAAGTGAGTGTGAAAATATAGTGGCCCTCTGGAGTGAGTGTGAACTCTAGTGGCCCCCTGAGTGAGTGTGAACTATAGTGGCCCTCTGGAATGAGGGTGCAAATATAGTGGCCCTCTGGAGTGAGGGTGCAAATATAGTGGCCCTCTGGAGTGAGTGTGAACTATAGTGGCCCCCTGAGTGAGTGTGAACTATAGTGGCCCTCTGGAATGAGGGTGCAAATATAGTGGCCCTCTGGAGTGAGTGTGAACTATAGTGGCCCTCTGGAGTGTGTGTGAAAATATAGTGGTCCTCTGGAGTGAGGGTGCAAATATAGTGGCCCTCTGGAGTGAGTGTGAACTATAGTGGCCCTCTGGAGTGTGTGTGAAAATATAGTGGCCCCCTGAGTGAGTGTGAACTATAGTGGCCATCTGGAATGAGGGTGCAAATATAGTGGCACTCTGGACTCGATTGAGTGTGAACTATAGTGGCCCTATGGAGTGAGTGTGAAAATATAGTCGTCCTATGGAGTGAGCTTTAACTATAGTGGTTCTCTGGAGTGAGTGTGGAAGAAAACTGCCCATGCAGCCCTGCTCTGTTGGATAACATTTTGGCCTGAATTCCTTGCCGATGTACAGTACCAAGTCTCACCTGGCTTATAGCAGGGGGAAAACCTGCCTGGACCCCCCTCAAGGGGCCACTGGTTGAAAACCACTGCTTTATAATATTGACCAATAACACACCCACAAAGCGCTAGCAGACCCCGCCACCCCTCACGCCATAGCCTCGATCTCCAGGCTCTCATCCGCGCTGCGAGATGAGAGCCTGGATTCACGGTCGCCGGAAGTCGGGACTTCCGCCGGAAGTTGCCATTAGTCACGATGCGGTGCTCCCGAAAATGAATACCCCACGGAAACATTTTATTTCTCCCTTTGTGCTCGCAAAGCGGTTGTAAATGTTTAAAAGATGAAATTGTGCACTTTGCACACTTTTATAACTGCTTTGTTCGTTAGAAACGTTTTTTTCTGAAAATAACATTGAGCAAGTCAAGTCGCTAGTGAGGACTGAACAGGGTTGTTTCTCTGGGGACAGTAATTACAGTCACTTCCGCAACTAACATTCTCAGTCTGAAAAGCGCACCGTGTAACCAGGGTGCTCGCGCCGTAACCACACATCAGAGGAGGAGAAGCAACGGCGTCAACAACAATGGTAGCCTATGACTACATTATTTGAGTTGAGACAGGATAGGCTCAGGGTAGCAGCACCATTGATCTGCAGCCCATAAGGCCCTGCCACCCATCACTATGATTATACCTTCCACAAGGGGGAGAGAGAGATAGAGAGAACAAGAGCTAGACAGAGAGATAGAGATAGATAGAGAGACAAAGATAGATATTCGGAGAGGGTGCGCGAGAGCGATCGAGAAACACAGCTAGACAGGTAGAGAGAGATAAATAGAGAGACAAAGACAGAGAAAGACAATCAGAGAGAGAGAGAGAAACGGGGTTAGACGGAGCTAGAGAGAGAGAGAGACAAAGACAGATGGAGACAGATACACGGGGAGGGAGGGAGAGAAATGAGAACTTGTAGAGACTAAAAAGTGAGATCTGGCTGAATCTATCAAACACAGTTTTTCCCTTTTCTTGTTGCATTTTCCTCTACCTCTACACTACACCTGTGATCCGTTCCAGCACAGCTGTATCATTTCTGTCTGGTTGTGACAGATGGCACTCTGTGAAAACTTTAAACGGCTGAAATTATGGCCACTGGATTTGCCTGTAAACAAATATATGGTAATATACTGGTGTGATATACTTTATACGTGAGTTTACCAGAGTTTGTTGTTATACGCTTTACAGGCGCTTCCTGTAATTTGCTCTCAGTTTACATGAGTTTGTTGATATGCGTTTTATTGCATGCTTTTGCAGAAGTGGAGAATGTTGTCAAATGTTGCCAATTGCCAGTTCGGTTGCCTCTATAGAGCTGAGCAGTCCCGCCCCCTCGCGACGTCGCCCCTGTTCCAGAAATGGATTCCCCTTTCACTTTTCTCATAGACTTTTCGAAAATGATTCATAAAGCCAACTCGGGTCGTGACAAATCATGATAACACACAATCTTTTGAGACAATCAAACAATATCTAAGATGAAAAACTAATCAAAAAGTGTTCTGCTGTCTTCTACTTGTTGCTAATTCGATATTGCATGATAATGTTGTGGTGGTTGTCATGATTTGTCACGAGCCGAGTTGGCTTTGACCGTGGGTTTTTATTAACCATTTTTGAAAAGTCTATGTGTAAAATGAATGAGGATTCCATTTCTGGAACGCGGGTGACGTCATGAAAGGGGTGAGACTGCCCAGCTCTATGCTGTCATCTGACTGGACAGCAGGGACATGCAGAGAGTTTTAAGAGAGGCAGGGGCTGAAATCCCATAGGAGGGTATACTTCATGGTCTGGAAAGGGCAGTTGTTTGACAGATTGGTATCAAAAGGGCAGGGGCGGAAGCCCCATTGATTCTATGTGTGCATGTTGGACAGCATACGGTGCCATACCCTGCAACTCACCTCTGGAACAACATTCATGAATAGAGATGGGCGATGCAACACTCCCGTTTCCACAGGGGATTGTGTTTTTCTGGTTTATTATGATGAAATCAAGCTTCGTTTATGGAGCACATTTGGAGCGTGGCCAAAGTGCTGCCTGTGCACAACAACATCAACAAAACGTGAATGCAAGTGCATGCGCAGAGCGTCGAAAAACACAATAGAAGTGGGAATACGTGCAAAAACCTCAGGTGTGATCAATGGCCATCGAAAAGAAATGAGTCTTTCCCCAGAGGAGAATCCCAAAGTAGCTGTTTTCTTAAACGGCTACGGCTAAATGCTGGTGTTAAAGCTTATTCTGGGCCAGATCTAACTAGTTATGATTGATTTAAGTTGAGCTTGCCTCAATCTGATTCTCTCTGATTCATCCAGGCCATTCCAGGGACATCTGTCTTTAGATTTGACTAGTGTTGTTTTGACTTGATCTGGCGCCAATCAAGATGTCACCAAGATCTCAACTGTCCAGATCCTGATGTGTGTCCAGGGACTGATTGATTGATACATGAAGGCTCGGCCCAAATAGTATTCAGACCAGCTGAAAAATTACAACATTGAGGGGTCAGAAAACTGAGCTCTCGTGAGGGCTATTGCCGCCTGAAAGAGGGACATTTCCTTTTTTTCTGAGTGTACAAATGTAAACCAAATGGACCCTGGCGGGTCCATTTTTGTTCCATTTGTACACTCTCAGAAAAAATGGTCTTAAAAGAAAAATCATTAAGTGAAACACAACTTGATGGTAGAGCCGCCATTGGACTGATCCTGTGGAGTGAACAGAGTTTACAACGGCGTAACTCGTGTCTATACCCAGGGCCGAGTTTTGGTAGTACAAGTCACACGTTTTGTGGGTTCACCGTTTTGCCCGGAAAAAGACAGCTTTTTCCCCCCAAAGATTTGCACTCCCGAAAATAACTTTATTTTACAACGATAACTTTATTTTACATGTGACTTAATGCTGTTCTTTAAAGGGAGCCTCAGATCGGTCTCAAAAAGTTTGTTGAAGTTAAACCTGGACCGAATCCATCAAAAACGATCTTTTCCTATGCTTGCTGTTGAATTTCTTCTACCCACCTGTAATCTTTTTCCTGCGCAGGTGTAATCACGTCTGCGCGGATGCTTTTGGAGTAATTACACAGCCGTACATCTGTCTGCGGCTTGATCTCTGTGTAGTGCAGATGAAGCCTTGTGATGTCTGCGATAGAGGGAGGGAGGGAGAGAGAGGGGGGAGAGAGAGAGAGGGATAGATAGATGGAGAGGGCGGGAGAGGAAGAGAGAGAGAGAGAGCTTTCACAAATGACAAAATCACTTTTTCCTGATCGACCTCCCACGGAGCGGTCGGTGCGTGCGTGTGTTCACCGTGTTAGATGTGTTAGATGTTTGAAGATGTAAGGTGCAGTTGTTTTTTATCTTCACAGTTCTACTGTCTGATCGGTAGCCTAAATTATGTTTTATTAGAATCACATCAGCGGCAGCACGGCTGCAGTCACACAGGATCAGTATAAATCACTCTTTCAAAACCTGCCCTCGCCGGGTTCAAGGATCAAGGTCGTCGCGTCGCTGTTGTTATGTCTTGTGTACACAAGGCGGATGAAAGAGGAAAACTTATTTTTGTTCGACAACGCCTCCACATGGATAATAACAATGATAATAATAACAGCTAAATAAGATCAAAAAAGAGGGGGAGGGGAGGGTGCGAAAGCAGGGCAAAGTGAAACGTAACATCAGCGTGTTTCTTTTTTCCGTTTTTAGTACTTGTGATATTTTTCTGCTCTGCTACATCTCCAATATGAATATTGTGCTTCTACTCGACGACATTTATTTGAAACCTTTTTAGTTAATCCTTATTTTGTAGCTTTTGATTATCATTAGGCCTATAATACAGCCAACTTCCACTTCAGCTCGATGTACTTTATATACCGGTACATTTCTGTCATTTGAAAATAGCAGATCTATCTACAGCAGTGGTTTTCAACCTTTTTTCATACCAGGGCCCACAATTTGTTCTGCATTTTAGCCAAATTTAGGAGAGATAACTGGCAAAACATTCAAAATACCAATTCTTCTACATGTCTTAATTGTGAAGATTCTTGAAAATGATGTAATTCAGATGTTTAAATATCATTTAACTCTTGAGAGCGTCAAATGAAACCAAACAGACCTCTGAGGGTCTGTTTGGTTTCATTTGACACTCTCAAGAGTTACAGATCTATAAGGTTCCATTTGGTTAATACCAACTGCACATCATTTAGTTGGGGACCACCTGGAATCCTCTCAGGGACCACTGGTTCAAAACCTCTGATCTACAAGCTCACAACGCATTTCATTGTTTACTTTTGTATTTCGTGAGTTGGTAACTTTTTTTTGCTTTTTTCCCCAAATGTAGATACAATCTTATCTAATGATCAAATGAACAAAACGTCCAACGTTTTTGCTCTGACAGGCTAAATCTCATCATGGTGGTCCGTGGCTCAAAAGACAAATGAATAATGAACAAATGAAAAGTGTTTAAAAACACTGTCATAGTTTACTGCTTACTCTATTGGTTATTGCATAGCACTTTTTCTTCTCGCCTGATGACCACTCTCTGCATGTGCATGCTGTCCAATCAGAGGAGGGCAAAGTGCACAGCTGCCTCGCGAATGAGTTCAGTATCGCTGGCCAATCACAGGGGAGGATAGAGGGTTAAGTGCCGGAGTGCAACAACCATAGGCAACCACACTAATTAGACATGAGACTACACTGTGCAAAGGCATGGGATACAGGAAACACCCACGTGCATCTCAGCTACAGTACAGTAGCCTAGGGGTGGGTGTGTGTGTGTGTGTGTGTGTGTGTGTGTGTGTGTGTGTGTGTGTGTGTGTGTACGTGTACGTGTGCGTGTGAGTGTGAGTGAGAAATCTGGACATATTGTTATTATTAATGCCATTATAAAATCTATTTCAGAATCCAGAGTTCAGAATCCAATGTATTTTTTTTCCTTTTAGAATTGAACATTGTAAATTGGTTTAAGATGTTCTAGCATAATAAAAGTAAAATTGCAAAACGGCTCAATGTCGGATCAAATCGCAATTTCATTAAGAAGTGCAATCTAATCTGGGCCCTGTAGGTATTGAGATTGTATGCAATCGCGAGGTAAGTCAATGATCTGTACTGCGCTTGCATTTGTGTGTTTGTGTGTGTTTGTGTGTGTGTGTGTGAGAGAGAGAGAGACACTCACACTTGCAATGAATGGAATGGAAAAAAAAGTTTACGCTCTGTGTCACGTGGCATTTTTTGGCTAGTAGTGGAAGCTGCACCCAAGCTTGAGAATACCGTGACGGCCAGCTTCACAGAAAAGCTGGCCGTCACCAAAAGATCAAGCTGAGTCGAGCTTCACGTCCCATTGAGCACCAGTCAAAAAAAAAAAAAGTCACGTAACACAGAGTGTGATTTTTTTTTTCAGTTCATGCACTACAAGTGTGCCCATAGCCAGAGAGAGAGAGAGAGCATAATAAGAAAGACAAACAGACAGATCAAGAGCGCACAAGCGAGAAAAAAGCACTTGGCAGATGACCAACATATCTACTCAGAGCCCAACAACCTTTCTGCTTCAACAGAGCCAAATAAAGCAGACAGAAGCGGAGATGGACTGTGTGTGCGGATCCAGTGTGTGTGTGTGTGCTACACTGCACTATGAACCGCAATGTTTTTGCCCATAATGATGTTGGCCGCGATGCCATTAGCCATCACCATTATCACTGGTCCTTGGCTTTGTGAGAGGCTTTTCACTCCATGGCGCACCAACACTAATACACAACAACCAGCAGTTAACCACTTTTCCACTTAATAAACCCTAGGATGTGTACCTTGTTGACTGCACAGGTCCCATCCTGGTAGATCTTTAGTTTTTTGCTAAATGTTTGTCCACTTGTCTGTCAGCTGATTGTTCGTCTAATTAGTACAAGGCAAGCCAGCGTAGAATCGCAGTATACGTGTGGTTTTGAAATGAGACCATGGGTCTAAGAAGTGGTCTATGAAGCTGATAACCAGTGGCTTATACCGGTGGTCTTCAACCATTTTGATACCAGGGCCAACAATTTATTCAGTATTTTAGCCATAGACAACCATTTGATAAGGTTTAGTCTCTCAGACCCAAAACTAAACATTTTTGTCCCACACAATTCCATGCTGTACTTTGGAGAGATAATAAAATGTTGATCCAAATAACATTTTCTCTTTACATTTTCAAAATGTTTAGATTGAATTACATAAAATAACTCTTGAGAATGTAAAATGAAACCAAACAGACCTGTACGGTTCCATTTGGTTTCATTTTACACACTCAAGAGTTACAGATTCTATAAGGGTCCAGTTGGTTAATAATAGGCTACCCAACTTCTCCTTCATTTAGCTGAGGACCACCTGGAGCTCCCTCAAGGACCACAGGTGGTCCCCGTACCAATGGTTTAAAAACCACTGGTTTATTCGGCAGGGGGGTCGGCAACCATTACTAACAAAAGAGAACACGTCTAGAACAGAGGACATCATTTGAGCCCCATGAAAAAGGGCTAAAATGAGCCTTCATTAAAATGTTCTCCGCTCCCCCCAACCCCCTCCCTCCCTCCCTCCCTCCAGAATGCAGTGCAAATGAGAGGCAGGGCAGCATCTCAGAGAAGCTCTCTCTCTCTCTCGGGGGAGTTTGGCTGGAAGCTCCCGCTGGTGGGAGTAACAGAACTCCCTCCAGCGAGGTGCAGGACGAGAACCCCGACGTGTCGGAGGAACAGATGCTCTGATATTTTAATGAATGATTATTTAATGGAATGGCTGTCCACGGAATCAGCTCTGTACTCCACCACCATGCCTGCTGCTGCTGCTGCTGCAAACCTACTGCAGCAGCAGTAATGGTGGAGTTTGGGGATTTCGTCTAATAGATGGAGGAGTAGCGTGATTTTTTTTTACTTTTCCTGTTTTGTATGTATGTATATAGATTGCTTTAATAAACCTCCAGCTGTGCTCAGAATGTTGAAATAATATGGTCTTCCCTGTGTGTATTATTGGTTCCTCAAAAAGCCCCATTTGATGTCCATGTCGATCATGATAGGCTATCCACCCTTTTATCATACAACAACAACAACAGCTGGCCATGGGTGCGGCTTTGCTTCAAGCTGATCCATTCAAATGTTCAACTAGATCACTTGAAGTGAAATAATGAACTGGTGGGTGTGTGACCACATGAAAACACTTTCTGTCAACTTTTTTTTGAAAAACATTGAATAACATTCACACCACTCTGCTTTCTGTATAGCATGTCTCTGTCTTTAGAAAAGAAAAGGTATTAATTTCTGTTGTTCTCTCATATCTTAATGCAAATATACTGCACCACGCATTGTTGGTGAACGCAAAAAACAAAAGGTTAAAGATGTTTTTTGCAGGCTGCCTAGTAAATAGGCTCAGGGAGATTAGAGATGGAGGAGATGGAATGGTCCCAGTGTCTTAAGAGGTTGGCCAAAAGATTGCATGAGGATTACCCCTTATGGCACAAGTCCACCTCTGAGCCATGGGATGAACTTTGTACCGGCAATCTGATTGGCTATCTAGTATCTCGGCAACGCCACAACAACTTCTGATGGCCAGAGCCTATCTAGAAGCTGCCAATTAATTGATAATCGTCAATTCTTGTTTTCTGCCTTTTATTATTAGTGTTGTAGTCCTAAAGTCCAGTCTCCTTTTTTTGTCTGTCTAGACCAGTAGTTTTCAACCAGTGGTCCGGGGACCACCAGTGGTCCTTGAGAGAGTTCCAGGTGGTTTCCAGCTAAATGATGGACAGTTGGTTAAACAGTTGTAACTCTTTGAGAGCGTAAAAATGAAACCAAATCGACCCGCAATTTTATTTTACACCCTCAAGAGTTAAAACATTCATCATATGAATTAGCCCCAAGTCTACACAACTAGAGAATGTAGAAGATCAATGGTCATTTTGATCTGTATGTTTGCTTGTTTCGTTTCTGAAATCCAGCCTGTTATTGTGGACAAAAGCAAAATAAATCTTTAGTTTTGGGGTCTGTGGGGCTAAAGTGTCCTCAAATGGTGGTCCGTGGCTCAAATGCTGAATGCATAGTGGTCCCTGGGATCAAAAAGGTTGAAAACCACTGGTCTCTCTAGACTCTGGACTCAGGGAGTCATGACTCACTACAATGCAATAAAATTAATTATTGCAGCCATTATACTGTACATAAGAGTGGTGTCTGGCCCTTATAGATGGCTGTGTTGTTAAGTAAGTGTCTGCTCTGGCATGAGTGTCTGTAGGCTACTTTGACCTCGCCACAGTATATGTGCATGTTGCGCACACTTGCGAGTGCCTGTGCCTCTTAAAACACGGTTGCCTTTTTCTTTACGATTTTAGGCACAGCACAGTACAGTAATGAATGATCAATGGAAATGTAAAATGTTAATGAACATAATCATGCATTAATTTCCATAATTCCTTGTCAAAGCCACAGGGAGCCAACTGGGAAAGGAGCCTGCAAGGGTTCATCTTCCGGTCTTTGAAATTTAGTGGAATGAAAGTATCAAATAAATACACCAGTGTGGGGCCAGCTGGCGGTTGGCACAGTGCTAAAATCCCTGCCTTATTATCCCACCACTGTGGAGGTTGTGGGTTCGAATCCGAGCTGTGTCGAGCGTCAATGTGAGCACGCACGCATGCCCCTGTTGATAGGTTCTGGGGACATGTGTGCAGGTCTGCACACAAACAAAGCCAGGCCATGGCTTTTCAAGTTGCACAAAAAGTCACACCTCTGAGAAGTGAGAGGTTCTCTTCATTGTACACTGTTATATACCGTAACTCATTCAGGCCGTGTCTCAATTTGCGTCCTCACATTCATCTTCAGCATTTGCCACAACATTTGTGTTTACGCAAACCCCTCAACATTGCCCATTCATTGGGGCATCGGCATCCCTAGTGGCCCAGGCGGCATGTGCCACATAATATAGGCTCTGGCCTGACAGGGCGTCGCGGCTTCGAGTCCCGTTTATGACAACCTTTGACTCTCCCCTTTTCTCCCTCTTTTCTGTGGATCCTCACTTGATATTTTTTGCCAATAAAGGAAAAAAGGCAAAGAAATTATCCATTCATTGTCAATGTCAATAGACCTTTCAGTAAGCCTCGCCCTCTCCCACTGTCCTTCCAAGGCTAGGACACTTTCCAGCCAGGCTCATTCATTACAATGTAAATATCATGGACTTTACACAATAAATATTGGTCCATTTTCTGAACCAGACCTTCAAAATCTCTTCCAAATCCATCAACAAGGCCCTATGTAGTGGTCACTGGTCATATAGTCAGTATTAGAGGGACGTATAGTACATTTGTAACACTCAAAAAACAAGTATTTGAGTATAGTACTTCAGTAAAAATGACTTTACTGCGTGTGCCTCCATGGGGGCACGAGGGAGGACAGCGAATTCCATGATAATCCACTCAGATGTTTGCTGGACATGTTTGCCTGGCAGACTAAACCCAGCCAGCGTGGACAGAAACCTCCTCTTGGTCGGCGCTGATGGGCACAGCTTGGCTCTGGCGGGTGACGCTCGCCTCCCCGCGCCTGTTGCCATAGCATTCTTCCCTCTCCCCTGCGTCGCCTGGTCCACTGGCGCGTCGATTCGCTTGGACTGAGTCACTCTATGCAAAGTGATTCGGAGCTGGCGAAGCCAAAGACACCCACCCACCCGCCTGGCCAAGCTAGAGCAGACATATTGACTTTTGGCGGCAGCCCCCCTGAGCCCCAGTTGTTTTTGATTCATCATTAAGCCAGCGGTGTAAAGTGGAGAGACATCTCGTCCGAGCATGTGTCGTGGACCAGAAAAAAGAAAAAAGAAAAACGTGCCTATAGCCTCCTGGATGGCATCAAAGCCATCAAAATACCATTTTTTCCCCTTTTTCGAGCAAAGAAGAACCGGACGGTCGATTATTCCCAACCGCTGCGGGAATTATCGGTAGGCTCGACAAGCACGTGCGCCGTCGGCGAATCATGTCTATCAAAAACCGTTAGGAAGAGAGTGGCCTGACGCGCGGTCAATACAGTAACATCGACGCCTAACTCACTCGTGAGATCTATGCCGAGTCGATGGCGGTAATTGAAGGGCGGCGGCGTTTGAACTGGCCGTGGCATTGAAGCCGACCGCCTGTGCGTTTGTTTCCGCGTTCCCCCTCCTCCCCGAGAGTCCCCTTTACATCGACAACGTGTGTTTATGTGCCTCTTGCTTAAGTGGTCTCTGCTCTCCTGAGCACCGGTTTGATCGGCACTCTTTGTCTCGTCTGTCTGTGTGTCGCATCGATCTGTTTAGCACACATGCTATAGGTGTTCCTTCCAAAGCCGAGATTTAACCTATTTTAAATTACACAAAAAAGCATCCTGTGTCATTCTTGATTTTAGCTATACAGTATGTGTGTGCGTGCGTGCGTGTGCACATGTTCTTTTTTTTGGTGGAAGTCGTACGTGCGTGAGTGCTGTTCAGAGATCCATCTGTTTCTTTTAAATGTTTGTTTCGACTCCCGGCGCTGCTCCACAACCTGATTGATGATTGCCAGGCTGGCTGTCTGTCCTTCACCAGATTGCCTCTTCTGCTGATTGGCTCATTCCTGCCCAGAGACCATTGTCATTGGACCAATCGGAAGGTCTGGAGGCAACTAAGTACTGTCGTCAACAACACCTGTGTTAACAGCGGCGTTGTCATGGCTGCCCGTCAGTAGTGGAACATAACTAATAGCGTTTACTTACAGTAGGACTAGAGCTTATTTATGACATTTAGCCTACAAGGCACTGTGCTGAACCAAAGTGTAAATCGAACAAAATAAAAAATCCCCCTCTTCCCAATCCTCTGCATTACAGTAAATTGAATGGTTTCACTGCACAATAACTGGCTTATTGTTTACAATATTTTACAACTGCTTCTTATATTTTCTTATTTTAAATTGTGATTATTTAAGAAGCACAGTTTAGAACCAATGGTTGCCTTGACATCATCTATTTGGTAAAACAAATAAACTGCTTGTTGATATTTATTTCACTGAAAGTTATTAAAAATATAATCCTTAACCACACGCGCGCGCGCACACACACACACACACACACACTCTGTGTCTTCGCTCATGAGAACGTGAGCGATGGCTAATTATGTGAAGAGAAAGGCGAGAAAGGAAAAATGTTCTCCTGCTGTACTTGTCTGTGAAAGTACTGTATATACCTGTAGAATGTCGAGAGCTCAGCATGAACCATAGTCTTAATTAGTCTGAGTGGCAGGTGATAATTTACATATGGTACCTCCCAGACCCAACACATGAATCCTTTTGGCTTGTTCTCCTTTTAACAGAAGCCCACCTGTGTATATTTTTGTGAGCGAGTTAGTGTAACCCAGTCTGTATGGGATTTTTGTACGTGTAACCGAATATTTTCATATGTTGCCCTATTAATACTTTCATTTATGTAAGAAATGTCAGTGCTTTCTCCACGCAACTGACTTTTAATGAGCGGAAATAAAACTTTATTTAACACGTAAAACGCATTCACAGGTTTAGGAAGAGTAAAATGTGATGGATAACGGTGTGATCATTATCTAGGGTGACATTAAATTGGTCTGTGTCAGTCCAGGTATGGCAAATGGACCTGCTGTTACCAGGAAATGTGAGATGTTGCCTCACACACACTTGACGTCTGTGTCTCTGAATGAGTACAGGCTACAATGTCAGAGAGACCCATTTGGTTTTTACCAATCACTGGTTCAAGACTCGGGACACATTTTTCAGTCACAGACACATTTTTATGGGTCTTTTTTGTTGCATTTACTTCATTATTTTTCAAAAATAATATTTTTATTATTAATTTTTTTAAAGGAATTGAAAAAGGAATTGAAGGCATTCCAGCAATTACAAAATTGGAACCAATGGAACCTTCGGGGTCCATTTGGTTTCATTTTACGCTCTCAAGAGATAAATTATCTCTGACCTAATATTACACATTTAGAAAATGTAGAAGAATAGCTATTTTGACCAACATTTTGCCAGTTATTCCTCCTAAATTAGTCAGAGAGACTAAATGCAACATCAAATGGTGGTCCGTGGCTAAAATGCAGAATAAATAGTGGACCCTGGTATGAAAACGATTGAAAACCACTGCTCTAGCGTATCCCATTGCATTTTGGAAGTGCCACTACAAGTGCATTTTGGAATATGGCAGTTGGCAACACTGTAACACAGTGCAAAGTGAACTAACTGTTTCCCAGTCCTTGTGTGAGCGAAGGACACTTGAACCAACTGAACCCAAGCAGCCCTATTCTGAGCGATACTCTTTAACTTGCTATAGCCTTGGATGTATATTGCTGGTATGACTCACTAACTCAGTGGGTCTTTAATAAGGTTAATACATACAAAGTTAATACACGGCCGGCTCGCTCTCTCACTCTCTCCACTGCTACACACCAACGATGAGCCCAGAAGCGGGACAACGTGCGTCTTCTAATTGGAGCCACATATACAGTCAGCAGTGGGTGACACATGGCTGCTCACTGCTGCTGGGAGCTGTATAGCAGCGCTGCAGCAGCAGCAGCGCCGTGACAATGCTAGCTCCTGGCCGGCGTCACAGCCATATAGGTTGGAGAAAATAGGTCACAGCATGAGCACCCATTATCAGACAAGGACAGTGGTTCTCAACCCGCGGGTTAGAACCCCCCCCAGGCCCACATGGAGGGGAGGGGGGGGGCAGTGCTTGCTGGGCATTATAACAATGTGTCATGCCCCTTCCTGTACAAAATAACAGGATTGCCAACTGCCAAAATCCAAATTGCACTTGTAGTGGCACTTCCAACATGCACTAGATTACGCTAGAGCAGTGTTTTTCAACCATTTCATACCAGGGCCCACTATTTATTCTGCATTTTAGCCAAGGAGGACCACCGTTTGATGTTGAGTTTAGTCTCTAATTTAGGAGAAATAGCTGGCAAAATAGCATCTAATAGCATCTGAATGGGTAGATTCTTGAAAATTGGGCAATTCAGATGTTTAAATATAATTTAACTCTTGAAAGCGTAAAATGAAACAAAATGGACCCCTAAGAGTCCATTTGGTCCTCAATGGTCCTTTCTAAGGCAGGAGGACTCTATAATAGGAGGAAAAATGGTGAAAAACAAGGGTTTTTTATCTCTGGCGCCTGTAAATGCCAACTCACCAGCAAAAATGCTCTAGATTTTCCGCCAGGAGTTTTTCCCCTAATTTTGGGCGAGGGGGGTCTGGAACAAAGCTAAATATAGTGACAAATGCACCAAGTTGGCAATACTGGGCACTTGTAATGATTATACAACAGTTCATCTCTCTCTCTCTCTCTCTCTCTCTCTCTCTCTCTCTCTCTCTCTCTCTCTCTCTCTCTCCCTCCCCCCAGACTCCCAATTGTTAAATTCACACCATGTCAGTCTTCTTCCTTGTCAAGCGTATCCTTTTTGTGGGCGAATTCATTTGGTTCTACTCTACTCTACTGCATGTGATGCGGACCAGCGGTGATGTGAAAGATGTGCACGCAAGCACTGCTGTGTAGCCAAAGTGTTGACACTTTGTTTCCGTGAGCTCGGCCGGGTTGCGTCATGTCCACCACCAGTCGGACTGCAACACTTTTGTCAGCGACTAAAAGTTGGTAGCTGACAAAAGAGAGGGACAAAAGTATTGGCATTGAAATATACTCGGTTTCACTCAAAGTGTACTAAAAGTCAAGGTCTACTCGTTATAGTTATGTACAAAAATATGAAAGGATTGTTATAAAAGAGCAAAAGGTTCGAGGGCTGGCATGGCTATAGTGTATGTTTTGTAATAATGTAAAAAAAAAATCTATAGTAGTATAAGAACTAAAGTTCGAAATGAATGGTAGTGAACATCCAGAGTAGAGGTAAAAGGCATAGACAATAGTGTCTCCCCAGTGTCCACCCAAGGCTAGGACACTTTCCAGCCAGGCTCATTCATTCCACTGTAAATATCATGGACATTCCACATTAAACATTGGTTCATTTTTGGAACCAGACCTTCAAAATCTCTTTCAAATCCATCAACAAGGCATGCTGTGGAATGCAGTGAAAAATGTGTGTGTGACATTTATTTTTTGAAAACAATGTTTTATCATATTGGAAAGCTATTGGTGAAGAGGTCTGTCTGTCTTCACATGTTATGCTTAGCTGTGATTGGACCATATCAGTTTGGGGAGGGGCTTACTGAACGGTCTATTGGTTGTTTTCCAGTGAACTAAAAGCTAGACATTTTACTTAACCTGCTACAGTATATACCTGGAGTACAACCTGTACATGCACTGCATTGCGTTCCACCACCACCCGAAAGTCACACATGCACTGTCAACAACTCCTCTGTTCTAATCCCACCAGGATCATGTCAGTTCTTTGAGAAACTGACGTGACGCAGTACTCAGGGGGGAAAGTGAGGGCAAATGAACACTCTCAAGATGTCCATGCAGATGTCGTATCGAGAAAACTGTTAAGGTCAAACATTGTGTTCTTACTCATAGCAGTGTTTGCCTGTAGGTCTCTATGGCAGTGCCCACTGGGCAGTGGTCTACTTGGAATGATGCATATTAAAAACAAATACCACCCACCCAGATATTATGTCTGTGCCGACATCAGAATGATGTCAGATTTCTGTATGTCTCTTTGTGTCACTTTATTCCTATTATATGGAGTTCTCTGACAGCCACGGCCATAAATATGAATTGTTGTGAGGTCAGAACTGTCAGCTCACAGTCTGAGCAGAGAGGCCTTTTATGGCGTTCCGGAACAACCAAGCGTCCGACAGTCTCGACACCGAGCACTGGAACGTGTGTGTAGAATTTGAATCTGACTTTTACAGTCTTCTTCATAATCATAGAAAAAAAGAACATTCTTGTTGCCTTGTTGGAGTAGCCCAATATACGTTACTTTTCCTGGCATGTCAACTTACGTTTTCTTTTCTCGTAATTTTACCTCGTTTGCACGACTTCCTGTCTCGTGGGAACAGGATAATATTAATGAAAGTCAGAAATGATAATGCATTACCGACACGCGGGGCCTTCCGTTGCAAAGTATTTACGGTGAAATGCTGCTTTTCATTCCCCTCGCCGTGCATCCTTTGCTAATTACCGTGTTCCCAAAGAGCCACAAGGAAAAAGTTGCTTTCAAATTATGCTAAACATCCCCCAACCCGGCGTCATTCATTTCCACCGCGGTAACGCAGGATGGCATTAAAAAGTGAATCATAAAAGCCCAGCAGACTGCCTCGCACAAATATGCAAATGTGTGTACGTGTGTGTGTGTGTGTGTGTGTGTGTGTGTGTGTGTGTGTGTGTGTGTGTGTGTGTGTGTGTGTGTGTGTGTGTGTGTGTGTGTGTGTGTGTGTGTGTGTGTGTGTGTGTGTGTGTGCAGACAGTTCTCATTGTGCAAGGAACCGATTCCTGTTCTGATTAATAGTTGTTTTGTGGTTAAAAAAAATAAACACACAAGATTTTTATTTGGAGTTAGGGGTTAGACATACAGAGGTTCAAGGTTTCCAGGTTTACGACTTAGATTTAAACATGATGTACTGGTTTGTACTTGTTTAATTTGCTGATGCTCTGTATTTTCCCCCGGTTTTAGGCTTACAGTAAAAAAAAAAATGGGCGAAATGTGTTTATCCATTTAGAACAGTGGTTTTCAACTGGTGGTCCAGGGACCACCAGCGGTCCAGGTGGTCCCCAGTCTAAATAATGGAAAGTTGGTTAACCACATGTAACGCTTTGAGAGTGTAAACATTTCATGTTTACACTCTCAAGAGTTAAAATATTCATCAAGTCTAGTTTCGTAGCCCAAGTCTACAAAACTAGAGGATTATTGGTCATTTTGTGTGCCTGTTTTGTTTCCCAAATCCAGCCTGGAATTGTGGACAAAAGCAAAATAAATCTTTAGATTTGGAGGCCTGTGGGGCTAAAATGTCATCAAATGGTGGTCCGTGGCTCAAATGCTGAATAAATGGTACATGGGTCCTAGTATCAAAAAGGTTCAAAACCCCTGATTTAGAATATCACTGTTGATGTCCTCGCAAGTGTGGTAATACAAACCCTGTATGTGTGTCTGTGCGTGTTTGCTGGCCTAATAGATTATTCAGCATGCGCTATGCCTTGCCTTTGGGCCTGGCCTTTTTCCCAAGAGTGGTCACTCCCCCCACATGCGTAATGACCTTTCAGCACAGTCTGGTGCTGGTGGTGTGTGTGTGTGTGTGTGGGGGGGGGGTTGCTTGCTGGTGGGGGGCTGCGTGGTAGACTACAAGGTGACACACAGACCATGTGCGCACATGACGTAATATCATACAACAATATTAGCTGGAATCCATATACTTTCTGACCCCAACAGCTCATCTTGAATGTAAACAGAAAAAGGTTCATATCGGATTGCACTAAACCAGTGGTTTTCAACCATTTTCATACCAGGGCCCACTATGTATTCAGCATTTGAGCCACAGACCAACATTTGATGACGTTTTAGCGCCACAGTCAGTCAGACCTCAAAACTAAAGATTTATTTTGCTTCTGGATTTCAGAAACAAAACAGTCAAACACACAGATCAAAATGACCATTAATCTTCTACATTCTCTTGTTGTGTAGACTTGGACCCAGGCGGGTCCATTTGGTTTCATGTTTACGCTCTCAAAGAGGTTAACCAACTTTCCATCATTTAGCCTGGGGACCTGGAATCCTCTCAGGGACCCCTGGTTGAAAACCACTGCATTAAGTAAAAGTTACCATCAATGCAGCTGTACAGAAAATATTGGATTTAGATATTTTTGTTTCATTAAAAAACGGCTGTGCAAAGTCATTTATGTGTCATTTATTTGTTTGTTTATTGTGGCATTATTTAGACAGTCAAAATGCTCCCAAAAACATCAAGTCTATGTGACATATCTTGGGGCCACAATCTGGATTCAAAGATTTGCATTTGTCTAAACAAACAAGCAAACTGGTCAAAATTCAGATTCAGATTCCTTTATTTGCCAAAATCACCAGTAAATGATCCAGTAAATAGACCGATGAGGCTTGGAAAATCTTTGAATGCAGATTGTTGTCCCAGCCTATATGTATAACAGAGACATGTTTTGGGGAGTGTTTTACCCATTTCTGGGTAAAATAAATAAGTAAATAAAGACATAAAAACATGTGGCATATACTGTAACATGATTTACATCTTGATCGTATTAATAGCGTCACACAAAAGCATCCTATAGCAAGTCCACAAGCTCCTGAACCAGAATGCTGAACATTATCAGTTTTGAGGTTTGCACCAGTGAGACGCTATATACCGGTAATATCTAGGTAAAGGTACAGTATGTCTAGCTTAACTCTGAATAGTACATAGCAGAAATGTTACCCAATCAAAATGCTTTCTTAGATTTTGCAGCTATTTTATCCCTCTTGATTAAGTTCAGTATTAGATCACATGAGATTACTATGCAATATATGCCATTCATGCAAGAAAATTAAATGAGAATTAACAGGAATTAATAACGCACAGATGTCTGCTCCCGATGGAAGATGAAGTCTCTCAACTCCGTCATTCCTTCATCAAGGCGATGATTATTCCCTCGATTCAGAAGCGTCTTAACTCGAGGCTATCGTTTGATTTGATTCTCACATCAATGTTTCAGGATGATCTCAATTTGGGGAAAAGGGAGAGGGTTGATTTTCTTGGGGAAGTTTTCTGCTATTTTACATGCTTATTCATCATATTAACAAGCCTTATTCCCCCTCCTTGCGATTCGGTTCATCTGAGTGCTGGTGCTTCGGCAATGGAGCAGGACCGGATGTAACATTTCCCAATGGGGGGGGGGGGGGGGTGAAAATGGTATGGGTAGGGTGACCAGATCCCAACTCACCAGATGTGGGACAAACAGTGTGTTTGTGTGGGACAATGTGGGACACATGCAGGGTCGTGTTGGACTGTTGCACAAATGAATAAATAGTACCCAATTTAAGTGTTTCTACTCTTCCCTTCACATACCATCACTATAGTTTGCCATCTGTTTCATCCACTAATAAGAGGTACTTAACAGAAAAGTTTATAAATTAACCATTTAGTGAACATTTACCTACAAACTATACACCTGGACAATATAATATCTGAACCAGGGCCAAAGCAACCAATAACAAACTAATAAAGAAATGTTATCAATGTATCTTCCTCCTAACAAAGACAACTACTGCAAGTCTGAAATTGTAGAGGCACACAATGAATGAAATAAATCACCAGAAACATAAATAAAAGTTTGGTTAGCATTGGAGCCATCAAATTGTAAATGTGTCTGTCATAGCAGCATGGACAGGCTATGCACTTTTAGGTTTTGTCCATCACAAACCAAATGGACCCTTACAGGTCCATTCTGGTTTCATTTTACCCTCTCAAGGAGTTACAGATATACAAGGGTCCATTTGGTTGCCAATAGTCCTTTCTAGGAAGGAAGGAGGACTCTATCATAGGAGGAAAAATGGTGAAAAACATCATCAACATTTTATCTCTGGCGCCTGTCAACCAATATCACCCCAACTCACCACTTTCACTAATTTTGGCGCTAGGGGGGTCTGGAAAAAAGCTAAATATAGCGACAAATGCGTCAAGTTGGCAACACTGGTAAACAGAAGATAGTTTAGCTGCTGTTACCTTATCTGTGTTCGAATCTTGTTTTGGTCGAGCAAGACGTTGCTTGTGAGTCTCACATTGTATTCACCCCCCTGTGTCACTGCAGACATCACAGTAAACTCTGTCAGAATCGCAATTCACTGGTTTCACCCAGGAATACATGGTCTCCCAGTCCTTATTACTATATTTCCTTTTTTAGTTTCGTTCAGCTCCTCCTTGTTTCTTTTCTTTCATGTATTCATTCATTGCAACGCACGCAGCTAACACGTTGTGAGACAGTGCTGTTGTGTTGTGGTGGACGTTTACTTTACTAGTAGGCGCATTGATTTCCCAACACGGAGTATTCAAACTCCAGTTTGTCCCAAACTCGGACACCTCAATGTTGCACCGCCGCTTTACCGAGAATACAAACAGAGTTACCCAAACTCCGTCAGTCCAATGGCGGCTCTTCTACATAGACTTCGATGGGAACAGGAAGTAGAGAGAGGAGATCCGCACACCGTTTTAAAAGCTCCAAACATTTTATTAACAACAGAGCGTTTTTTTTTACCGCTCTGTTGTTAATAAAATGTTTGGAGCTTTTAAAACGGTGTGCGGATCTCCTCTCTCTACTTCATGTTACTACGTTGGATCCAGCACCCGTTGAAATCTGTGGATGTGCGTGCACCCTTTGCGTTCTTCGATGGGAACAGGGACAGCAAATAAATCCGTCTCTCTCACACAAACACACACACGGCCCGCCCCTTTCCCATTTGGACAGGCTTCACTGCTCACATGCAGGCTGCCGCGAATCAGTGTTGACACAATATTTTGCGAATTTGCGCACATTATGAAAACTACAGCTTGTCAATCAAAATGCGGGACAAAGTCTCAATCGGCGGGACGCCTTAAAAGACAGTGAAATGCGGGACGATCCAACACAAAGCGGGACATCTGGTCACGCTAGGTATGGGGCGGCTTCATCGCCCGTGTCGCTTCACGCCACGGGCGATGAAGTCACTGCCATACCATTTTTGCCTGCCAAGTAACATCAATAATAACATCAGTTGTTGTTGAAGTTGCAACAGACACGCAGCATGCAAAAAGCTAAAGGTCTGACTCAGAGAGTTTTCTGTTTTCTATGATGAAATGGTGTTGGTTTAGTGCTAGGCCTAAGCCAATGGTAGTCATAGTTAGTATAACATAGTGTTTCAAATCATTTTGATGGTAGGCACTTTAATTTAAAATAGCTTTGAAATGTGGGTTGTTTGCATGCCATCATGTTTGGTGGGGCAGTCAGGGCATTTAGGGGGGCATCGCCTCCATTCCCATCCCTAGATCCGGGCCTGCAATGAATGGGGTGACACCTTAAGTTTCAGGCCTGTTGAGAACTCTAGTTTTCGTTCACGACTGCACTAATTCCACAATCGCCAAAAGTGTTGCATTTCGGGTCGAAATCAGAATAGTTGGCAAGGTGCAGAATGGTACAGAGGAATGGCCTTTGTGAGTGTAGGTGAGCACACTGGAACTGCGCAGTCCAAGGTTCTATTTGCTTCCCCTCATTTGCATGACAAAGTACTTTGCATACCTTGCAAGCTGGGGGAGTAGCAGTATCCTTCCTGAAGAAAGGTCTATGACTGAAACGTTTTACTGAAATATATTCAAAGAGCATTCAGTGAATTGGCTGTTATACCACCCGGTAACAAGATGTGCACAGGCACACACTCTACAGTGGAGAGAAGCGCAACATGTCAACAGCATGTACACCAAGGCCCACCCCCACTTGATTCTGTTTGGAGGAAGGCCCCCTCTCATCCTGATCGGACGAAAGGCTTTTCTCCCAAATCTCAAGGGTTTTTTGGACCCCAGGGGCTCACTGGGGACAGTGAGGATCTCCTTATAGGGTCACCACACTCAATGCTAGGAAGGATTAACCAAAAAATAAGAAAAATAATAGCAATATTTGAATTAAGTGAAATCACTTACTATAGCGTTAAAGCTGTGGTTTTCAACCTTTTTGATACCAGCCTAGGGCCCACTATGTATTCAGAATTTGAGTCACAGACCACCATTTGAGCCCAAAACTAAAGATCTTTTGCTTTTGTCCACAAGACCAGGCTAGATTTGGGAAACAAAACAGTCAAACATAGATCAAAATTCAACATTCTCTATAGTTGTGTAGACTTTGGCTACTTCAGGTGATGAATATTTTAACTCTTGAGAGCGTAAAATGAGCGTTTCATTTTTACGTTCTCAAAGAGTTTTCATCATTTAGCCTGAGGACCACCTGGAACTCTCTCAAGGACCACTGGTGGTCCCCAGAAAACCTGTTGAAAACCCCTGCTTTAAAGCTGTCTTTTATTCTGCAATACTTTGCAGATTTTGATTATTCATGACCACAACTACATTACACACTTCGCCCATAAGTTGACTACTGTATACCGTACGTGTGTACGGCCTCTTGAAAATTGTGAACATTAAAATAAATGTAAAACCTATTTAAAATAAATGTAAAACTTACTTTTAGGAGGTTTTAAGTTGTTTAGGGGAGATGTAAAGAAGGACTGTTGGTTGAAGTTTGAGCCAGCTTGGTTGACTCGGATACCATGTTTTTGTAGGACGAGTGCAATAATAGTTTTTGCAAGTTTGGCATGCAGCAGCAGAATCCGTACAGCTGGCTCCAGGGCAGTTTAAAAGGTGGCTCCAATGAAAAGAGGCCACCGCCAAGGCAAGGACACTGCAATGGCTTTCTTATCACATTCACAGGGATGGTTTAGCTCACAATACTCAGGACTCTTTGGCACTGCAGACAGCATGTTTAATGAATGGAAAAAAGTTAAAACAGTGTAGTCTAGTGGTTAGGTTGTTGTATGTGAGGTTACTGGAGAAGCTGGCGGTCCATTAGTAGTCGGCTGGGGGCAAAAGGTTACCTGAGAAACATGGACAATGGCACTTTCTTACCATGGAGGATTCTTTAGTATCTTCACAATCTTTCATCTGAAGCTTTTAGAGATTTTTAAAAGGAACTCTGGCTTAACAAGACAAATATGCCTCACGGCAACAACAGAAATGTGCGTGAGGAGGATTTAATTGGCCCGTAATGACTAAATTGGGGTAAAACAAATAATTGGCTATTCTAAAAAAACAAACAAACAAAAAACACTTTCTACCGTACCTCATGCTCTAGAGGCAATTAATTCACAACACCGGTATCTTTTCCTTCCACTCCACACATGTCTACATGCAGCACTGTTTTGTGAGTGCATGGGGGTCCATCATGGGGGCCCATTATGCGGGTCACATTGTGACGTTTTGCGAGTTTGTATATCAGTTATTTCCACTATAGTTTGCGAGTACCAGGGATCGACCCTGCCGGATCCAATCAGCCAATAGCAGTCGTCACATGTTCTTTTCAACCAATAGCCGACTCTGTTCAGCCGTAGCACATGAGTGTCGCTACTCTCTCCTACTCCAGATACTCTATAGTAAACCTGCTGATCAGTAGTTTGTGTTTTAGTGGCGTCACATCGAAGCTCATATATAAGAAGTCAATCCGCCTTAAAACTTCTTATCGAGTTTATTCTGTAGATCTGTCCGATCCGAAGGCGGTAGATGTTCAAACCTGTCATTAAACCTGTCTGTGTGTGTGATGGTTGGTTTAGGGAGAACACACTGAGCCACTGAGTCTTAAATGCTCTTAAGTGCTTAAAAAGGCACTGCCGCTCGCGTACCGCCAACGGCTCCATCGTAGCTGTAGCCGCGCCTCGTTTATCGTGAAAATAAAATGGACAGCGGTGGCGTGTTGCCTCCGCCACCCCCGGCCATGACGGACTTCTACGCCTTGTTACGAGAGCGCGTGGAGCTGGCCCTGTCCAGCCTGCCGGAAGAGCTGCAGCCGCCGCGGGCGCGGCTGCACGCCTGGTGGGCGTCGACCAGCGCCGCCCTGCAGGGGGGGAGGAGGAAATGGCTGCCGGAAATGTCAGCGACGACCGCGACCGACCTGGTGGTCACGACAGCGCTGGCGGCCGTCGTCCTGCTGCTGTTCTTCTGGTGGCAGCGGAGGAAGCGAAGGAAGAGTACGACGACCGCGACCGCCACGAGGAGGAGGCGACAACAGCGGAGCGAAGAGGTGGAGGAGGATTCGACGGAGACGGCCGCGGCCGCGGCCGCCACCGCGAGGAGGAGGAGATTGAGGAACGAAGAGGACGAGGTGAAGGAGGAGGATTCGACGGAGAGGCGGCGGCTCCTCCTCCGCGATCGCATCGCCCTGGAGCGGGAGAAGGAGGAGCTCCGCGGCCTCCGTCAGCCAGAGGAGCTGACGGAGAAGAAGAAGAAGAAGAAAAGCGAGGAGGATGAGTGCAAGGCAGACGGTAAAGTCCTGGAAGAGGAGGAGGCCAGGGTAGCGTCACCCCCGAGAGAAGAAGAAGAGAGCGAAGAGTCCTCCTCCTCTTCCTCAGCGGCCGCGGCCGTGGAGCTCGTCCGGCTGAGACAGGAGGTGGAGCATCGCGACGCGCTGCTGGCCGCGGCGGGTCGCGAGGCGCAGCGCCTGCGGCAGCGCGTGGAGGAGCTGGAGCGCGGCGCCAAGCGGCAGGAGGAGCTGCACGGCGAGGTGCTGGCGCAGCAGGAGGCTGCCTTCCAGAGCTTCAAGAGAGACACAGGCTGGCAGAACGCTCTGAACCAGGAGAGGCTGCGCACCGCCAAGCTGCGCGAGCTGCTGGCCGTGGTGTCGGCGCAGCTCAGCGAGAACAACAACACCGCCCCCGCCGCGACGAATCGGCTTCCTCCTCCTCCTCCTCGTCCGCCGCACCACCACCACCACGGCGTGAGGAGAGTTCCTCCCCTGGGTTCAACTTCTGACTGGTACGGTGCCGCTGCCGGTGTTGGGTCTTGGACGGAGCAGCATCAGCAGCACCCTGACCCCCACCACAAGGGGAGGGTTAGGATGGAGGCGTACGCTCCTCCGCTGATGCAGCATCCTCCTCCTCCTCCTCCATTGTCGTTGTCAGATCCTCAGAACGGACGCCATCATTATCCTGACAACGACAACAAGAGCAGGCGCTGCTTGGCAGGCGCCGCGCCCCACATGATGCACCGCAGTAGCAGTACTAGTAGTAGTACCGCCTCTGGTGCCTCTGCCGCTGCTGCACCGCGGCATCCCGGCCACATCGAGGCCAACGGCCTTCCTGAACCCCACGGCGACGAGGCTCCACCCCGCGGGGGGCAGATGGTGATGCCCCCACACAGGTCGGGAGTGGAGCAGTTTGAGGGCGGTAGAGCAGCTCCATACCATGAAAACAACAACAGGCGCTGGGCTGCTGCTCCTCAGCGTCTCGGAGAAATGGTTGACTCCTCACAGCTGCTGTCATCTTTGCAGCCGCCGCTGTCGTCGTCTTCTTGCTCCCAGGGCGAACCCCACGGCGACGAGGCTCCACCCCGCGTGGGGCAGATGATACCCCCGCACAGGTCGGGAGCGGTGCACTTTGTCAGTAGTACAGCAGCTCTGTACCATGAAAACGGCAACAACAACAGACGCTGCACTCCTGCTGCTGCTCCGCGTCCCGACTACGCTGCAGACTCCTCCCAGCTGCCGCTACCGTCGTCTTCAAACCCCCACGACCACGACGAGGCTCGATTCGGCGGCCGCACCGCTCGCCCCCAGCCTCCTCATCCCGGAGGTCCTGGAGGTCCCGGGGGATTGGTACCACCTCTCCTCCACCCCTACTATCATCAGCAGCACCACCTGCCTCCAGATGACAACATTAACCGAATGGCACCGCTGTTGGCAGCAGCAGCGCCCAGATCAACCCCCAAAGGAGGAGGAGAGTCCAACGGCGATCGCGGCACGTCACACCTCCCCTCCAGACCCCCACCACCTCCTCCTCCTCCTCCACATGCAGGTGTAGGATGCCTCCTTGCACCACGAACGCAGGCACCTTCACCTCCTCCTCCTCCAGATGCAGGTGTAGGATGCCTCCCTGCACCACGAACGCAGGCACCTTCACCTTCACCACCTCCTCCTCATCCTCCCCTCGAGACTCGGGACCCGTCAGCCATGTCATTTCCTCCGGCTCTGGCACGAGGAGGAGGAGGAGGAGGAGGAGCAGGGGTCCTTCACAACACGACGGGCCGTTGTCAACCTCTACCTGCTCGTGTCAACATGCATTTCCCTGCTGGACCACCGGGACCACCGGGACGACCACCACCACCACTACCACTGCACCAACACCATCACCCTCACGGCTACACACCAGTGCCAGTGCCTCCTCCTCATGGACAGGCCAGACACAACGTGGAGAAAGCCCCCCTGAAACCCCCGCTAGGCAGCAATCATGACACCGCGGCAGCTCCTCCCCCTCCCCCGATATGTTCCACTAACACCGGTGGTGGCGCCGCGCCGTTCCATCACGGAGGAGGAGGCTCCGCCGGTGTTTTTCCTCAGATTCCTCGATCCTCTGAGGGTCCCCCAAAACAACACACCGCTGGACGGGGACCCCCCGCAGTCGCTGGGCAGGGCTGGGACTTTGCAGCAAGCGTACTGGACCTGCCTGTGTAGTGGAGTCATTAGAAACGATAGCCTATTTAAGATTGGTAGAACGTCCGACCTACGACGCCAGTAATGAATTGCTCTGTGCTCGATACATAAGCCTCGCGGCCGTCCTACCCTCTCCTACGACGGCAGAGTTGGGGGTAACGAGTAACGAGTAACGAGTAACGAGTAATATTACTACTTTTTCAGGTAACGAGTAGTGTAACGACGTTACCTCCTAGAAAATAGTAATAATATTACAGTTACTTCTACTAATATTACTTCGTTACTTTTGTCATGCTGCTGCGTTCAACAGTATTGCGTTGGTGAAGGGAGATGAGCTAATGTCAGTTTAGCTTGATCGGAAAAAAGATGAGCAGCGGACTTTTATTAGGCAGACGTACAAAGACATCTGGTGTCAAAGCTGCGGCATTGAGGCGTCAGAAACGTAGCGCTCGAAAGCTGTTTGTGCAGCTTGTTGTCCCTATTTATTGTCCCGATCCTCAATAGAAGTATATGTAGAAGAGCCGCGCTTGGACTGGCCACTTAAAGAGAACGGAGTTGGCGCTAATGCTCTGCGCTCTTACCTCTCCGGTGAAACTCCGTGATTCTTTGTTGAGATTTGAATCGAAAAAATCTCAGTCCATTCTCACCCGATTGCAATAATTCCAACTGTGGTCCAAGTATATCCAAGGATATTTTCATTTGCCATATAAGTCATGCGTTTATAATATGAGTTTATCACACGTGCTGGGGGAAATGTCCACACTTGAAGCCTGTATGTATGCGCTGTCTGTCAGGGGATTTCCCATAGGCTACACAGCTGTTCTGATTACGCGATGCCAGTGGCTTAATCATCAATTAAGACACTGGAGCTATAAGCCCTCATATACTCAATATTAAATCAAAAAGATCTTATGCTTATGTATGTTTATCATACATTTTAATTTTGCATTAAAACATATTTGACAGACAGAACTGTAACTAAATAACAATCCACTGACTGAAATAACAGCCTACTGCAACTATGTAATCTATGGTAGGCTATATGTTAATCATGTGCGGCATATAAATATTAAGATATTTTAGTATTTTTTTCCAGGGTGGGATGTCTGTATTCATTCATCTAAATACATTTATCTAAATACATCCATCCATCTTCACCTGCTTATCGGTAGTCGGTCGTGGGGGCAACAGTCACCCAATTGATGTTTGGCTGATTTGTGACTCTTGTTATTCTTCTTCATTAGATTCAGCTCTAAAAGAAGCTGACAGATTGTGTAGTTGTAGCTAATTTCCTTTTTTCAGGGATCTGGGTGCAAAAGTAATATAAAAAAGTAATATGTAATATACTACATATTACTTTTGCATCCAAGTAATAAGTAGTGTAATATTATTACTTTTCTGAAGGGGTAATAAGTAATAAGTAATATATTACTTTCCTAAGTAATATTCCCCAACACTGCTCGCGGCCGTCCTACCCTCTCCTACGACGGCAGAATGCGGCTTTTGGCGTCGTGTTACAACGTGGACGAGAGCTACGCTGTAGAGGAGCGTCACCATGGAAACCAGAGACGCCAGTGGAAGAGTTGGATCCAGCCGGCGTCGCCTGCTTTCTTAGCTATGTTGGGCTTCTGTTGCAACGGCGACGGACCACGCCTACTGCTCTCGTCCTGTCCAAGGCCTAGACACGGAAACTTAAATTCCCTATTAGCTCTCCTCCTGCTGCTGCTGCCATCTCCCAGTGACAGCACAGAATGAAGTGGTACCACTAAAGATGGCGAGGCACTACCGGTGACTTTCCAGAGAGCCGCTATAGTTCCACACTCACTCCAGAGGGACTGCTATAGTTCCACTCTCCAGAGGACCGCTATAGTTCCATTGGTTCCATTTGTACACTCTCAGAAAAAAAAAATCAAAGTAAAATCATTAGCATGATGAAACACATCCTGATGATGTCATCAGGATGTGTTAATGTTATTTTCAGACCTCCATTTCTAGGAAAACACAGAATGGGGGTGGACTTTCTTAACACACAACATCTCTAATGAAATAGTAAAATGTTGAAAATGGGCGGAATTCCCCTTTAATCATCTCCCTCACTTTCCATCAACATTATCCGCCCTCCCTTCATCCTTCAAAGCATTGAGTCCTTCATTTTTCTGCTCTTGCGCTTCGAAAGGAGAGAACACGATGCGCTTGTGACCCACGTCTGAGGTTCAGTCGGTGGTTAGTCTGCTGTTTACTTTGTAGTGCCATTGAGACGTCGCTGAACCATAAAGAGGATGACATTGAATGAGGGCTCCTCTAGAGTCCTCTTTGCACTCTGGGTGACAAAAGAGGAGATGCTGCCCCTGCAAAAATACATTGTTTTTTGGCTGACTTTCATCAACGCCATGCTTTCTGGAAGCTCACCGGAAGGTTTGTGTTCCAACATGCGACCCCAAACACGTCACCTTTGGAAGTGCAATGCAACGTTATTAAAGTGCAATGTCACACGGCTTAGTCATGTTGGGAGTCAGAAGGCCCTGTTGCTCAGAATGATAACTTTAGTTCTACCCTGGAAAGTTCTAATCAAAATGGTTTGTTTGTAATTATGGTATTTAACTCCTTGACAGATTTACCACGACTTCTGGAGTGATTGATTATTCTGCTTATCACCAGTGTTGGGACATGTGCACTATGTAACTCAATATATTACATGATATATTACCAAAATGTAGTAACTTGTAATATAAATATATTACTTAACAAAAACAATCTAATATATTATACTTTTCTTTCTGCATTACTGCATTACTTTCAATATTACTTTCTGTCAATCTGTCTCGTTAAAAATGTTCTTGTGAAATTTTCTTGACAACTGCAGAAGTTAAATAATTACTTATTTTCTATAATTTGTCATCAAATTATTTATTCAGGAGGACATTTTTTCAAGTTGATTTCATATGAATATCCCAGCTAGCCAAGTGCGCTTTCTTTATTGTAGCTATGCCACTGGCCTACACAATATTTGATATTAATAGTGACACTAAATATTTATTATTATTTATTTATAAATATTATATATTTTGCACAACATTTTTCTTTTAAGTAATATGTAATAGTAATATTAATATATTACACTTGCTCAGACAGCAATATTGTAATACAATATATTGCTTTAAAATGAAGGTAACAAATAATAAGTAATACATTAACAAGGTATAGTAATATTCCCAACACTGCTTATCACTCCAAAAGTCGTTTTAGGCTTTGTTTAGCTACATTTCAGCTCATTAACTCACTGCACACCACCTCATACAAAACCCAGAAAACATCTCACACACTTTACAACTATAACTGATAAATGATATAGCGATGCTTTAATCAATATTATAGATCTGCCAAAAGTTGCATATATTGTCTTGCATCTAAATATTCAAATTTTCCCCTCACACACAAGATCGCTATCGGTAGGCCTATGTGTCTCCACTAACTACTACAGCCCATACAGTAGCATGGAAGGAAAATGTGCCACTATTGGCAAACTAGTCTGCTGGTAGTCCTTCAGTCAGTCGACCTACTGTACTCAGATGTACTGTTGAACACAGGTAAAGGTTTAAAAATAGCTCCCCTCCAGATTTCTGCTGTGTGTGTGTGTGTGTGTGTGTGTGTGTGTTTGTGTGTGTGTGTGTGTGTGTGTGTGTGTGTGTGTGTGTGTGTGTGTGTGTGTGTGTGTGTGTGTGTGTGTGTGCGTACATGCATGCACTCGCGCACGCGTACGTGAACACGCACATGTAATGAAGGAGCTGTTGTGTTTGAACACTGATACCCACTGCTACTGCGCGCCGAAACACAAAGCAACTAGGGAACACGCGCAGACGCGCACACACGCTCCGCATAGCCGCGCGATGCGCACGCACACCAGCCGCAGGTTCCTTTTGTGAAGACTGTCCAGAAACCCAACAGCGGAGACGGTCAAATGAAAGATCTCCTGCCTGCCTGCCAGTTTTTGGTCACAAAAGCCAGCCTGTGTTCCTGTGTGATAGACTGACTGGCAGACTGTGCTAACTCGGCATCTTTAGGGACAAGCAAAGTTCAGTCACAATGTCTGGCGGTGGGGGGTTTGGGGGGGGGGGGGCTCATCATTTTCTGAAGCCAAACAGAAAGAGTGACGGAGGACTGAGAGCAGCCATGGTGGTGAGCAGCACGTACTGTAGCAAAGAAAATAAGGCCTGCCCACTGGAATATTGTGGTATGCTCTGAATGCTTAAAATGTATTGAGGTGCCTTATTCCATAGTGGACATGATGTTTGTAGCCTCGCGGATCTTCATGAGATCGACAATGAGATTCACATACAAATATACATGTCATGCCGGTATCAGTTGGCCATTAGCCTCGAAACCCAGGCTTTCATTTGTTAGATAGGGAGGCCTACAAATGGGAGTCAACCGGGAATGTCAGAACAGTCCAGTTCCATATTTGGAGGTCTAAGGATGGTAGCTAGGACATTCTCTTTATTGTACAGGGTTTGGTGAGGGGCCCGCAGGTAGGACTGGGTCTATAAATGTTCAGGCCTCTTTTTTGCAAAGTCACATCTGTGCTTTTCTATAATCATAACGTGTGCCTTCATCAAAAGGTGTCACAAACAACAATCCAAATACATGAGACGGAACATGAAAGCGCAACACATGCTGCGTTCAAAGCAGTCTGCCGTTTCATTTCCGATAAAAGCCGGCGGCGACGCGAAGATGCAACGCGACGTCTGCCGCTTGTATATGCTACAAAAGCTACAAAGATACAAGCAATGGGTTGAGCTGGTTTCAACTTAAGATACAAAGCTATGCTGTGCAGCTTTGCATCTTTGGTTGGTTGCTATCGGACATTGTGAACGCAGCATGCTGTCCATATTGTTGAACCACACAGTTTAAAAGGAGGGAATTATAGTGAAAATAGCAGATTACTATTTCTGCATTCAGCCCAGGAACATTCAAGTATAATGCAAGGTTAATTGGTTAATCAGTCAAATCCAATTAGACAATTTTGAAAAATCTATTTTAACTGTTTCATGTCGATTTTTTGGGGGGGAGGGGGGGTCCACATGAGCAAGATTAAGTTATTGATTAAGTTATTGATTCTAAATATAGGTTTCACTCTATTTTTGGTTGCATTAGCCTGGCGATCTGTCGTGCTAGTGTTGAGAAACAAAGGAGATGAGAAGCAAAGGAGTTCGTCTGTTCTGTTGCCACTCTATCCCTGGCGTAAAGCACACATTTTGTTTTTTTCCACAGTTTTTTTTTTTATGAAATTCATTTGGTTTCATAGTCATATTTTAGTCCTCTGAACGGTTTTAATTTCAGAAAACTAGAGTCTATTCAATCACAACAATGACTGTGTTACTGTGAATTAATGGCGCTGCTGAAATGACTTCTGTTCAGGTCATTTTGCTTGGTTGAGGTTTGGTTGTAATGCTATTATCAGCTCAGTGGCATTAGCGTGTCCGCTGTGACACTGGGAGTGTCGGGGGTCCGATCCCCGGACTGGGTGATGCCAAACAAGAAATAAAAATCGGACCAGATGCCTCTCTGCTTGGTGCTCACCATCAATGGCTTGGATCGGTGACAGGGGGGTTAGATCAACTGCATGTGATTCCAGAGTGTGGTGCGGCTGTGGCTCACCACTCCAAAAGATGGTTCACATGCGGAGAACAAATCTCTCAGGTGCTGTTACTTGCTGTCGGGAAAACAACCGGTCAAGACACCAGACACACCATTATGTAACACTGCGGATTTGGAATCCCACGCCAACTCTGGGCAAAACCGGGGAAAACCCTGCCCCCAATGCTCAGAAACAAATGAAAACACTACAAACCCTGTCTCCAATGCTCAGAAACCAATGAAAACACTGCAAACCCTGCCCCCAATGCTGAGAATCCAATGAAAACACTTCAAACCCTGTCTCCAATGTTCCGAATCCAATGAAAACACTGCAAACCCTGCCCCCAATGCCCAGAATCCAATGAAAACACTACAAAACCTGCCCCCAATGCCCAGAATCCAATGAAAACACTGCAAACCCTACCCACACTGCTCTTAACAGGCAGAGAGTTGATGTAGGAAATAAAGTACACTCGTATTTGATACAAGTACAAATGTACAAATGTCTCAAAAATACAAAGTACAGGGTTTACCCTGGTTTGCCCAGAGCTGGTATGTGGTATTCCAAATCACGCCTGACATTTGGGTTTCCAAACTACGAAAACCTTGGCAATGCGCATTTAATTAATGCTTTCATCCTGGAGGGTTGTGCTTAAGTTAACAACACATCTCAACGCATTACCCTGGTTTGTTTCATGAAACACAGCCATTGGCTGTCTCTTGAAAGTGCTGTAAGTGCTGCATATGCAACTCTTCCTCCCGTAGTTATCATTTTGTCAAAGTCTGAAAATAATGTTTCGCCCCGAACAAGAAAAAAGTGCCAGTTTGAAATGATTTGCATGCCAGTCATTACGTCAGTATCACGTTCAAAATTGAAGTTTATATGCAGACTTGGCAGCGATAATCCTGCAACTTTTCCTGATTGCCATCTGCCTCTATCGTTCTGGCTCAATCTGATGGTTATGCTAAATTGGATTACAGGCACGCTGAATTGGAGTTGGCGATTGTGAACGCACTCTGGTCCATTATTTTCGAATACGCACACAGTACACACATACAGATCTACAAGCTCAAAACGGATAAATCTGCTGTTTTTGATATATTGTGTTACAGTGTAAAACACGGTCACGGTGCTATACCATATGTTGGTGTTTTTTAGTGGAGTAATTGACATGAGCAGCGGCACTTTCTCCACACAACACAACAAGAGAAACGGAAAGATTTCAGGATTTTGACACGAGTGGTTGCACCTTGATGCACACTAAAACAGTTGCTAACGGGCAGCTGCGGCGTCTGCCAAGAGCGTGATTTGTGTTCCATTTGTCTTTGGAAGTGTTTTTGTTTTCCCTCCCCGAGATCTGCCGAAAAGAATAGGTTGTGAGGTTAACACATTGCCTGAGACGGGTGCTTGGGTGTTTTTATTTTGCACTGCGCGTTGACATATGCTGGCAGACGTGTCATTATTTTTACATTGTAGGGAGAAAATGCGGCGTGGGACACGGAAACCCCCGTTACCGTTATGTTATACTTTAGCTATTGAACAATAGCAGATCTACAAGGTCTATCTACAGTATGAGCTTGTAGATCAGAGGTGCCTACACTTTTTTGACTTTGAGAGCTACTTTCAAAATGACCGGCTCAACAAGATCTACACATCAGAAATGTGATTATTCCATTACTGAAAATCCATTTCAACAATGTTATAACAATCCTAACAATGCAATTCTAATGAAAAATAGAGGGGGACAATTGGAAGGTTTTCCTGTATATACTATTACTTACTGATGCTTAAAAACAGTATTTGAGGTTTGAGTTGACAGTTTGTGACGTTGAGTTTAGTTTCTTGCACCCACAACTAAAAAGTTTCACGTTTTTGTCCACAATTGGCAAAGACTACTGGCAAAACTTTGGTCAAAATAACAACTATTCTCCATTTTCTAATTGTGTGGACCCTTGAAAATTATGTGTAAAATGAAACCAAATGGACCCGTAAGGGTCCATTTGGTTTCATTTTAACACTCTCAAGAGTGTTAATATCTTTGAAATGTGAGTGTTTTGCACGCCATCATGTTTGGTGGGACAGTCACAGCATTTAGGGGGGGGGGGGGGGGGGGGGGGGGCATTGCCCCTCCCCAAGCCCATGCCTAGATCCGGCCCTGTTTCTACCATGACTGTACGTGTCTGTATAAAGATCGAGGCACACACACACACACACACACACACACACACACACACACACACACACACACACACACACACACACACACGATCAAAATAACCTGTACAGCTCTCTCATATCATATCCAGCCAGTAGGGCTTACAGTAAGTGTTAAGGAAAAGGTCATGGCACTCTGGGAGGTCATGGTGGATCATGGAGGTGTAGGTTAGAACCCGCTGAAGGCATAACTCGTCTTCATTGCGCCCGCCGTTGCCTGGAAACAAGAGACAGAACCCTGTAAATCCTAATTAGCGCATTTCGCCATTCACATGCTCTCCAGTTAACCTCGCCTCCCCAAAGTTGCCAGTCTATAACGTTTTACAAGCCCCGGCTGGCCGGGCCCGGCCGGGCAGCGGACTGTAAATGGAGAGATATAAAAATTCAATATGTGTGATCATGGAAGCGTGAATCGTGCGGCGGGGAAATGTGTCTATTGTTAATGCATTCGATTCCTGGAAAGCATCTGCCGTTTTTAGATTCCAGACGTTTCTGTGCGGCTTTCTAAGTATTTCATGCTTCATTTTGCACGAAGAAATAGCAAATATATAATATACAGGCTCACAGCGCTATGTTGCACCTACACGCGCGATGACCTTCATTTTTTTATTATTTTTTTTAAACATCTTGAACAGTTGTGATCTATCTATCTACTCTGTCTGTCTGTCTGTCTGTCTGTCTGTCTGTCTGTCTGTCTGTCTGTCTGTCTGTCTGTCTGTCTGTCTGTCTGTCTGTCTGTCTGTCTGTCTGTCTGTCTGTCTATCCATCCATCGAAGGTCCTTGACATGAAAACATTGGGCAACACTGATATACACAGACATTTTGTTCCCTCCAGGACACTGTTTTAGAAAGATTTAAAACCATCTTTCTAATTTAATACAAAGAACTTTGTTTTTATCTTGTTTTAGAATCAGCCCCAGCTCATGTAAGAAACCCTCCACCAACAAGCTTTCTGTTCATTCCAGTCTTGCTATATTTTTTTCCACATCGATAAAATGTTTATGTTGACTGACCAACTATGCATTATTATTATTATCATTGATATTATTTTCAGGGGTTTTCAACAGGTGGTCCAGGGACCACCAGTGCTCCTTGAGAGTTTTCCAGGTGGTCCCCAGCTAAATGATGCACAGTTGATAACCAAATGAATGATTGTTTCATTTTACGCTCTCAAGAGTTAAATTATATTCAAACATCTGAATTACATAATTTTCAAGAATGGACACATTTAAAAAATGTAGAAGAATTTTGCCAGTGCTCTCCTAAATTGTGGACACAAACTTGAAAATTCTTAGTTTTGCGTGCGAGAGAATGAACTCAACATCAAATGGTGGTTGGTGGCTAAAATAATAAACAATGGGCCCTGGTATGAAAACGATTGAAAACCACTGTTATGATTATTATTATTATTATTCCACCGTGCCTTTGTTTTAGCTAACAGATAAACTTCCTCTGATATCCCACCCCCCAACCCCTCCCATCCCCCCCAAAAGCTTTGAACCGGACCCCGTGGGACGGTGAGTTCTTTCCAGTGATTAGGACATGCTAGGCGAACTCTCACAGAGTCTGGCTCTTTGAATTAAGTCCTCCTCCCTCTCCTGTCACTGATCACTAGGCTGGGTCTTTGAGACTAATTGGCCTCGAGGCTGGCGAGCGCTGTTTACCCAGAAGGCCTCGGGGGAACGCCGATGAACCAGCGGCGGGGAAGGGGAGGAGGAGAAAAGGGGGGGTGGGGGGTAAGGGTGCTCAGGAACACTGAAGCTTCCCCCCTGCTCCGAGGAATGAGCCGCCAGCCGTCACGGTTGCCAGATTTAGTGAGAGAAGCAAGGAGGTGTATTGTATGTATCCTAGTTCTGTGGTATACATAGAGTCCACCCACCCACCCACCACACACACACACAACACACACACACACACACACACACACACACACACACACACACACACACACACACACACACACACACACACACACACAAACACACACAAACACACACAGACACACACACACACACGGTTGCCTCTCGGGGTACATGCACACATGCACGCGAACAAACTTGACTCTATGCAGCCCTTCGTTTTAGGGCCAGGTCAGGCCTGTATTGTTAGCAGGGGCGTTTTTGCCATTAGGCAGACTAGGCTTTTCTGTTTGGATGAATGGGCCGTAATGCACCTTGTTAGCGGGGGGGGGGGGTGCCGTGGGATCCACACGGCAGATGAGCTGATCTGATTGGATCTCACTAACGTGTTGTCTTTCCCGGCCCCTCCCCCTACCGCCCCTCCACTGCTGTGTTACGTCACATCATTTGGAGCGACGCCCACCAGGCTTTCCGTTTCCGCGCAATGTGAACGAAAATGAAAGCCTGGGTGTCAAGGCTAACTTCCAAGTTAAGATGGCCCACATGTGAATAAGGTCCACAGTCAAGACGATATTTCAGTTTTCCTTGACATGACGGTGTCAACACAATCACAGCCACAACTAACCAAAACCAAAGTGATTTTCACAATAAAAGCAAGCACAACGCCGCTGATAATGAGCCGGCGTGGCAACACTGCCGTCTGCCGTCTCTGATGGTTCCTCCGGTCGGGACCTGGACTTTCGCCACCCCGAGAGGCAACCTTGAACTTTTCCCAGAATACGTCAAAGTCGTGTCAGTCAGAGTTAATGTAGTCTATAGCCTTTCCTTCTGTTTATTCACCTCTCTTCTTTGATCTGCTGGCAGCATCCTCCCTTCTTGGTTCTACTGTAGACATTGAGGTGCAGTCTGAGCTTTTTCGCATGTTTATCCACCGGTCTTACAGTTACATGTGCTGCAAATTTAAAACAAATGGCACATTAAAACAGATGTTACCGGCAGGCCCTGTCTTTGCATCATTGTCTAATCACAATTATAAGATGATATTTGAGGGAATTTATACGAGTAAACACTTAAAAGTGTCAGTAAATGAACTTACAGTATGTCATAGGATATCTTGCAACTTGTTTTAAAGCCTGTTAAGCAAAGCAAAATGTTTCAGTAAATTGTCTTTTAATAATAAAATAATCTGAAATTGCAGTAACACTGGAAAGTGTTCTTTTTTAATTCTTGGTTTACTTTGCTTTCAATTCTCGTAATCAAGTAACTTCAGTTATTTGTATTTGTTAAGGTTTTCTGTATTGTGTTTGATTCATGTTGTATTTGTATCTCTTCTGTGGACCCAGGAATGCTAGCTGGTGTTGCCATGGCATCAGCTACGCGATCCTTAATCAAATCAAATTGAATTGAATCAAAATAATGTTCCGATGTCAAAAACACAATTAAATTGTAAATCACAATTATCAGCATGACAAATTAATCGGCAATAATAAGTCTGTATTCGTGACGGCTCTGCCGAGCAGCCAAACGTTTTCAATGTGGGATATTCATAATTCGTTGAACAAATATCGACCCGTGAGCTGTGTACAGGTTTCTGATTAAGGCGAGCCAGGCGGGACTGCAGAGGACATAAGTTCACGTGGCGGAGGATGTGTCTGAGTCATGATGGCATTCACAGCTGTTTGAGAGAACAATCAATTAAAGGTAAATGCCATGAGGAAGGACCAAAACGGAATGCTAAAACCGTTCAGAATAAAATAAAGGTTTTATTTTAAAAGTCGGTCTCATTCTTCGTAGAAGAATTGGAAGCAGTTTTGCCAACGTGGCGCATTTGTCGCTATTTAGCTTTTTTTCCAGACCCCCCTAGCGTCCAAATTTGTGAAAAACTCCTGGCAGAAAGTGCTTTTTTGCTGGTGAGTTGGGGCGAAATTGGTTGACAGGCGCCAGAGATAAAACCCTTGTTTTTCACCATTTTCCATTTGATTTCATTTTATGCTCTCAAGCGTTAAATTATATTTATTCTGAATTACCTATTTTTCAATAATCTACACATTTAGAAAATGTAGAAGAATTGTTATTTTGACCAACATTTTCCCAATTATCTGTCCTAAATTAGTCCGAGAGACTAAACTCAACATCAAATGGTGGTCTGTGGCTAAAATGCAGAATAAATAGTGGGCCCTGGTGTGAAAACAGTTGAAAACCACTGCTCTCGCCCATTCTAGTGCTTTTTTTGAAGTGCCACTAGTGCATTTTGGATTTTGGCAGTAACAAACACTGATTGGACGTTTTCCAGGTACAAATCACCAGTCCTTCCATAACTCTAACAGTTTCGATACGATATTGGAGAAAAAAAAAGCTGCCAAAAGCTTCCAAAAGTGTTGGTATCGGTCAATCTATCCGAAAGTCTAATTTATCACGTGATGATGTTTCATTTGCAGTCACACTTCTTATGCTTCCGTTCAGGACTGTTGTCAGAGTGTCTGCATTCCTCCGCTCTCTCCTCCTGTGCACCTTTTTAGTCACCAGCCACCTCATCTGCCAATCATCAGCCTGTTACCTGACCCCGCCCCTCATCCAATCACCATCACCTGCTGCCTATAAAAGCCTCACCTCAGCCATTCCATTTGTTTTCTGTTTGTAGCCCTGTCTCTGCAGCCTCATGGTTGTGTCTCATCCTTTTTGAGTCCTCAGCAAAACCTATGGTTTTAGTTATGTTGTCCTTCCAATGTAAATCCTAGTATATGCCCCACATTGGGACAAGTAAGATAGAGGCCTCTATATAGGCGACACGTTGGTATAACCTTGTTAAGCACACTTGGTAAGGCGTGGTGCCACCACATGTATTTTTGAACTAAGTTTTGATTAGAGAAATAGGTATAGGCAGGCTTTTGTTTCATTAATAGCAAGGTGGATAGTTATTCTGTCTTTTGTTTCACCTAGCATCTTCAGTTGTTATTTTGGCAACACCTGCATCCCAGGTTTAACGGTTTATGAATTGGTTTGGAAATATGTAAATACTTGACTTAAAATACTTGAGTAAAAGTACTGTGCACTTTTTACTCTTAAAACTGTGTTGTCTCGATCCTTTATTTGCACTACTTATGCTCAAAGACCTAGTATTAAATCTTTTTGTTGCAAGCCTCATCCCTAGACACCAAAACTATTTTGCAACGCTGTACTATTTACACTATTATTTTACTAACACCTCCATAATAACCATGGGCCCATCGTTGTTCCCCTCTTCGCACCCATTGGTTGCAGTACTTGTGATTACACAAAAAATCCCCCTCTCCATTCACTTGAAATTGCATGTTTTTCACTTACTTTGTGTTGCTATAATATGCGTTCAATTCATGTTTTTCTTTTAGTGTTCATGTATTAAATTTAACAGACAAGGCGGAACCGCAGGGTGTTACAGTCAGGTGCCAATTATGGATTTCTTTTTTAGAATATTGCAGTGGCGCACACTGGGTTCACAAGGTTCATGTTTTTATTTTATTACAGAAATTAATTTCGGTGTTAATTTGTTTCATTCGAACGCGGTCCTATTCGGCAGTTTAAGCATCGACTCTTTTAATAACAGCTCCCTTGGTGGAAGTACAGGGGCTATGATGCAATGGCCATAGCTGTCAAACACATTAAGCAAACAGCACTCTACAATGGCGACGGGTTACCGTGGTGACACGTCTATGCAGTGTGTGTCAAACAGATGTTCTACGTTAAAGTGTAGGTTCTGCCGCAGTAGGAACGGCTGCTACGGCAAGCAGGTTTATCTATAGTGGACGACGTTGATGACATTGTATGCTTAAAGTTCCTATTGCTCAACATGGTGAGAAATGATCAGAACATTTTAACGTGGATGTCCGTGAAATTCACTTACTCAAATCACTTCAAACGCAGTGTAAGTGTCAATGGCATAATGTAACTTTTCTACCACCTCTATCATATCTCCTCCACAGTGGGAGGAAGAAGGCAAGGCATCGTTGGGAGCGGGAGCGAGGCGGTGAGTAATGAGTGACCATGGACGGCTCCTCAGCGCCACAGACAAATTAACACACCACCAGACAGAGGAACAACAACACCAGCGGCTAATGAATGCTGCCCGTGCATAATTATCAGCTTAAATAGAAAAGACGTACGTGTAGGTTTTATTCATTCATTTCACCCGCCATTAGTAGAGCCAAAGGAATTTCAAGGCAGCGGTTTGGGACCTGAATGAATTGTACAGTATCTCACAACAGCCGTGTGTCCTTCGGTCCATTGTGGCACATTCTACGCTCTTATACACCAAGAAAACAGGCATACCGGACTATAGACTGTAATATAATTTTAAATACTTTCACAATAATATTCATGAATAGGTGTGAAAGAGAGAAATGGTTTGTAATGGTGTATTAATCAATGTTGCCAGGCTGCTAAGCCCATCAATGCTGTGGCACAAGGTTCATGGTTGTACTTCATAGTTATATCTTGAATACTAGTGTTGTAGTTCTCGAGACATTGTCTCGTCTCGAGAACAGTCTCAAGACAAATTTTCATTGTCTCGGTCTTGTTTTTGTCTCGCTTTGTTTTGTCTTGGTCTTGTCTCGACCTTGCGGCTCTCCACTTCATTTGTCTTGTGGTCTCGTCTTGTTCTCGTATAATTTTGTCTTGGTCTTGTCTTGACCTTGGAGCCATTGTCTCGGGTCTTGATCGCCAACAAGACCTCTCGAGACAAAACAATGCAAAGGAAAAGTTCTATTCATTGTGCGGAGCGAGGACCCATTCACGAGATGAGCTAAACGGGATGAGCTAAGCGAGGACCCCATAAAGACAGCTGCAGGCACAAATAGCAATATACTTTTTTCTTCTGTAAATATTGATATACACTGGGATGTGTCTGATTAGGGATTTTTATTGTCATCAACCATATCGCCCCAGCCCTATTATATTATTAGTAGTTTTGTTTAAAAATGTAATGGTGGATGGGGCAAAACAATCAAATTCAGTGTTACTAATAATAGAAGATTGAAAATCATTAAGAACGTTATTGTATGTTAAAATGGGCATGCCAAGACTAGGTCTTGGCCTCGGTCTTGACCAGTCTTGATCTTGACTTGTTCTCGGCCCCTCTAGGCCTTGGTCTTGTCTTGTACTCGGCCCCGCTAGGTCTTGGTCTTGTCTTGATCTCGACCCTCTAGGTGCTAGTCTCGTCTCGATCTCGTCTCGATCAAGTCAGTGGTTGTCTTGGTCTTGTCTTGGTCTCGATTTAAGTGGTCATTCACATGATGAATATTTTAACTCTTGAGAGTGTAAACATGAAACCAGATGGACCCGCAAGGGTCCATTTGGTTTCATGTTTTTACACTCTCAAAGACTCACCTGGAAGTCTCTCAAGTACCACTTGTGGTTGCCAGACCACTGTTTGAAAATCACTGAATTAGCTCTTCACTAAGCCCCTCCCCAATCCGGCCTTGTCCAATAGGCACGTTGGAAGAGGAAAGCTTGGCCAGGAAAGCTTGACCTGCATAGCAACAGTTGCTAAAGTATATGGATTGGCATTGGACAGTGAACAAACCCCACCCCAAAGGGTGGGGCTTAGAGAAGAGCTCATTGGACCATGGTGGGAAACGATTAAAGGTCTACTCTGTAACTTTTTCATTTTGACTGGTAGTTACTTCCGGTACTTCAGATTTTTTAGATCGTATCCTACATTTCCCAGCATCCCTTGTGTGTTTTATAATTGGTCTGTGTATTATTATTATTATTATTATTATTTTTGAAACAATCCCAGGATGTCAGTTTTTATTAAAAGCGTTCAAAGTGTTAAGTGACGGCGTTCAAAGTGTTAAGTGACGGTACACACAGAATAATAGAAAATGCTCAATACTGGGCTCGATAAAAGTCTGGCTCAATATGCTTGCTCGATATGGTGCTGGTGCTCATTATGGAGAGGAAAAAAATAAGTCTTCCTTATTCACAGCACATCACAGCACGTCAACGCTAGTTGTACTACACCAATCTTTTATCAAATAATAGTTACGACCGCTGCCATTGAAGTTGATCTACGTTAATCTTACCATTATCAAATAATGGTTATACGACCGCTGCCATTTAAGTTGATCTATGTCGATCTTTGATTAGTAACGCTATTATTTGATACGATCCCTATGCCGCGAGCAGCGATCGCCTGCTCTGCCAGCTGAGGGACCCAAATAAGAGACCGACCGAAAGTGAGATCCTGTTTGTGCCGATCTAACCTGTCCGGCCGGAAACATGGACCGAAATACGAAATATTGCTTTTACATGAAAAATCGTTGGCACTAGCTACTGAAAAAAATTAAATAGTACTGGCAAGATAAGTGTTAACCTCCCCCTGTTGTAGACCTATAGGAGTCCCCCCCACCCCCCACCCCCGCAGAACCACAGAAATGCAGTCCCATTCATCACCATTCAAATGAATCTCTATTAAACCAACAATCCAATATCTTTCAATGCAATTACTAGTTAGCCTACTGTAACCAACCACATTTTGTTTACGATTACACCTCGGCATATATACGCCGTGCTCCAATAACGGACACAAATTGGCTGCCCTGGAATGCATTCTCTTTGAGCTTTCTTTTCCTTGTTTGTGGGGATGGTTGAGTGCACTTTCTTGTTGCTAATACCCAATTAGGGAGATGATTATTGATCGAGGTGTTGAAAGTTGACCGCTAATCTCCCCTTTCTCTCAGGATGAGACGATCAATAGGTTGAATATAATCAGCAGGCATGGTTTCACACTAGCTCTATACAATTGAGCTCTATAGCTCTAGCTCTATACAATTCAAATGACGTGCCTACTTGATCACACTAGATAGACTACACAAAATCATCAAAATCTGTTAACTTGTTTTTGGGGAGATATCACAGGTACCGTGAAATACTAAAATATCTAAAACACCTTTATTAACTCCAGGAAAGTGTTGTAAAACAAAGCAATAGGGTCCCTTTAATGAAGTCAGAGGCTTAGTCCAGACTTAGTCCGATTTGTATTTGCTTAAAAGGGATCCACCATAACTTTAAAACAAAATGTATCATACATGTTAGCCTAAACAATTATCAGATAATTATTTTTCATATTTTCTCATTGTGCTATTTGGCTGATGTCACTAATTATGAAAATGTGCGAGTGCCCATTCATGTGCCACCCTTCAGACACACACAGAAAATCGCAACAAAGGTCTGACTGGGTGCACCGATCACCAAGAAATCAAGCCATAGTTTGGAATCTAAACAAGACTACTTTTGAGGGTTTGCAAAATTACACTGGGGATGGTGGTAACAACACCAACAATCTTGAAAAATGTAAAATCCTTGATGGAGCCCTTTGAGTCAAATTGTCTTGTTCCAGGGATATGCACACACACAGGGATTTGGAGGGGCGGGGTCTAAAATTTGAAAAGGGCACTTGTATTGTGCGTGAATGCAGCAGAATTGGGGATTTACTCAATCAGTACAAAGCTATAGGATTGAGCAAGATATTAACATGATCAACATTTTCAACACATTCACAGATTCACTTATAAGTGTAAGCTTTAGTGTCATCCTCTCACAATTATCAGTTATTGTATTCAGTTGTGCTTGGTTTGTATTGTAAATCCAGAGGCTCTTAAAAGAACAAAAAGCAGCAAGGCCAACTGACACTGGCTGCAGGGTCAGTCCACAAAGAGTCCTGACTGACAGTGAAAAGGGCAGGGACGTTTGCCCCCTTTTACATACTACTGTGCACATCCCCGCTTTGTTTCCAACCCAGTAAAATAGTTGGGAACTTTTCAATGAGGATATATTCGTGGTGGGCAGTATCATGAAGAGATGATGACTGTTATCGAACTAAAGAGAAAAAATGTAGGCCATTATTTTTGCGAGGTGAAGTTTTGCTACCTGAGCTGAATTGAATCCTGTAAAAATAACAAGTGTGGACATGAGGACACACACAAGGTTTCCAACTGACCTAGACGATGTTTTCTATTTTGCCAAAACAACACAAAAGTTGAAATGTTTGCATTTTCTCTCTCTATGGTGTCATATAAATGAAATATCTGCAAGCATGTCAGCGTACAGGTCTGTGGGTGCTGCCTGTTAGCGACTGCTAGCAGACAGCGCTGGTGTGCATCAAGGTGCAACCGTTTCTGTCAAAAGAATCAGAAATCTTTCTCCTTTCACAAGTTGTGTTGTTGTTGTGTAAGAAAACATTTCTACTACTACTACTGCCAATTACTCTAGAAGAGGAGCACCACTCCCGTAGTTGCTTTCTCTATAAAATAATCTTCTGAACAGGAACATTTTCAACAGATCAACACTCGGGGGTCCTCAGAGTTGCTACAGTACAAGCTTGGAGGTCCTGGTTTCGATTGGGTGGAAAAATGATGGGAACTTAAAGGCAACTTTAAAAAGGCAGCTTACTGTGTGTGTGTGTGTGTGTGTGTGTGTGTGTGTGTGTGTGTGTGTGTGTGTGTGTGTGTGTGTGTGTGTGTGTGTGTGTGTGTGTGTGTGTGTGTGTGTGTGTGTGTGTGTGTGTGTGTGTGTGTGTGTGCGTTCGTGCGTGCGTGCGTGCGCGTGAGACATAGAGCTCTCTCGCTCTATGTCTCTCTCTGTCTCTCTCGTCCACAAGAGCATGGCTGGTGGTTTGCTGGAAGTGGCAATGGGAAATAAACTCATGAAGGTTGTATAGTCCGCATGTAGCTACTGTAGACTGCATTGGAAGACAGTGTGCGGGAATGCTTTCCTTTTTCACTATGTCGGCCACTTGGCTGTTCTTCTACACACCTGTCGAATGCAGGTGGGTAAAACTAAACTAAATGTTGTTTTTTGTTTGTTTTTTTAAGAAAATGGCATTCTGGAAGATTGTAAATACGTAGTATGGGTGTGTAACTCTATGGGTGTGTATGGGTGTGTACTAATGCAACCAGCATTTATGTGTGTCCTTGAAATTTAGTTTGAGAACCACTGCACGCTAAATGCAATAGAGCCATAATTAGTTAACACCTGTGAAGGAAGTGGGGACAAGGGGCCCCTATCATGCATTTTTTGCATGAACTACTGCTTTAAAACCAGCGGAATGCAGGAATGCAGGCCTTGCATTACAGGTACCCTCTGGTTTAAGAAAACAAACACACTTTCAGAATGCAAATTCTCATGATTACATTTCACTTCCATAAAAAAAAACCCTTGGGTATTTCTCAACTATAACGGTAATTAAAGAGCTAATGCCACTAACGGTCTTAGAACAGCACTGCTATGGCTAATTACTTCCCAGAAGGCACCCTCCCCCATTCTCCCTTTCCCTCCTCCTATACTTATTTGTTTCAGCCAACTACCTTATGATTAAAAAGCGGTTCATGAACGGACCACTGAGAGTGTATATTCTGTTTATATAGCGTGGCAAAACAATTAAACGGAGCGATCGGCTGGGGCCTGTTTTTTGTAAATACGATGTCCAGGTGGTGTTCTTCAAGCTGCCTCACGCTACAGAAACCAAGAGATGACTTAATGGTCCTCAATGGCTCAGCCGGGCCTCATGACATCATGGCCTGGCAAGGCTGCTTACTTACCATGGTGTACAGTAACACTGTTTTGTACAGTATCTGTCATCTTGCCTCATTGTTCAGACTGATTATAATCTTAAATATAAGCGTAAACGTCAAAAGAGTCTATGTCCAGCGACTTTATGAATGCGCAAAAATGATCATGTTCATGAACATGATCATTTTGCCTAATAGAAATAAAAAACAACATGAATGTGAATGATTTACACTTCCATTTAATCAAATTTCCCATGATAATAAGTGGTTTTTAACCTTTTTGATACCAGGGCCCAGTATTTATTCAAAATTTGAGCCACAGACCACCATTTGATGACATTTTAGCCCCACACACCCAAAAACTAAAGATTTATTTTGCTTTTGTCTACAATTCCGGGCTAAATTTCGGAAACAAAACAGTTAAACAAACAGAACAAAATGACCATTAATCTTCTACATTCACTCGTTGGGTAGGCTTAGGCGAATTCAGATGCTGAATATTTCAATTCGAGAGTGTAGAATGAAACCAAATGGACCCGAAATAGTCCATTTGGTTTCATTTTTGCGCTCTCAAAGAGTTTATACCTAACCAACTTTCCATAATGTCTACGTATATCACCAGCTCTCAGCTCCGAGCAGCCTGTAGCTTAACTTATTGTTGCTAACTAGTTCTAAGTCACTCGATCTTTTTCCCTTGATTGTATGTTATCCCCGAGACGTCACGTTGACTTGTGCGGAGCCATAGAGTATAGACAAAGTTACGACGGACAACCCCGTCCACCTCATGGGGCCAGTCCAATAGTGGCTCTTCTACTTAGACTTGAATAGATGGGACAACAAATAGGGACAAGTCCGGGACCTGAAGTAGGCAGAAATGCATTAGACTATCAGGCAACAGCCCAGCGTTAATTATCTTAAATCGCTTTATTTTAGATCGTTTTTAATAATAGTACAACATAAACATTATTGTACAATAACCTACCATTGACAATTTGAAAACATGCATAAACAGCGCCGCCCTCGTTGGAAACTATGCATTTCCAACTCTGTTTGTCCCTATTAGGTCTGTGTGAACAGCAGCTTGAGCACTCAGTTTCTTACCCCTCAATGTTGCAACTCTTCTACACAGCGGTACATTCCTAGAACTGTGGTGGGATCTGTGGGCATTCGACAAAACTGGCACGATTCAAAATCACCCTGAACTGCGTGCGTAGTGCGTAATTACCATTATGAATGCAGTACCGGTATGTGCGTATTTTAAAACATTGAAACCACTACCAACAACATCTAATTTCCCAATGGTCTGAATATTATCACAGCTTTGTGGTGAATAGTAATGGCACGATGACCTAGGAATTCTATTTCTAGGAGGTTCATAGGCTATGGCTAAGGCTTTGGCTTCAGCATGAGATATAGCTGGGCCCAGAGACACAAAGAGATTTGTATGTCTTAATAGTAAAACTGTATAAAACTTCTTCATTGATGCAATGTGAATGTTTATACATGTAACGTGCATAGCCCACTGTAAAAAAAAAAAAACAAAAAAAGGCTGTATCTGGCCCCGAGTAAAGTGCAGATATGTGCGTTTGAGGCGCACGCACTCTCAAGGTTGCCAGCCCTGTCCATGGGGTTCCGTGGAAGGGGTCTGCGGGAGCAGCTGGACTCATTTCACACTGGGAGTGATTTTTCAAAGTTTAAGAGACTCGCTTTCAAAGGACGGCCTTCGTAGGTATGTTAGTACGGTTCTTATACAAAACTTTAGTGAAGCTGGGTTAAGCTTATGTAAAGGAGATGCGTTTGCGGGTTTCTTGTGGGCGGGACCTCTGGGAAACGAATGCTTCCTCCTCCTCCCGCGTTGCCTCCCGACAGTTCGAGTGACAGCTATTTATATGCGAGCCGTCATTAACGGGGCCAACGCGCGCAACCCCGCGCGACACCTTGCTTTAATCAACGCCAAACAAAGGCGCAGTGAGTGGCCGAGTTTGCGAGCACCTCTCCGTGTGATATTCAAATGACAGGGGGAGGACTCCGACACGCACGGAAACAACAACATCAAAGAGAAGAGCCAGAGACAGAGATAGCGATAGCACAGCTATAGCAGAGGGGGCCGGGGAGAGAGGCGGTACCCCTGTGCCTCCGAGCAGCAGCCGCCGCCGCCGCACGCTAATCAGTTTCATTTTTAACATGATTAAAGAGAAGCGGGATGAGGAAAGTCACCGCAAATCCCTCGCACCTCTTTGAGGGCTATGATGATGATGATGATGTTGATGATGATAACATCTCGGGCACCTTGTTTTGATGTCCGGTTTGTAACGCCACAAGTCCAGCGAGAAATGGTCGTCTTAACAGGGACTTTTTGTATGAAGTTTTGATGACGTTGTCATTTAACTGACACATTAGGCTATTGTATGTGTTTGTCAGTTAACATAAAAGTGCCCCAGATCGGTGCTAGAATCATCAGCTAGAACAAGATGGGTCGATACCCAAAAAGGTAATCAATGCATTTTTATAAACAAAGAGCAAAATAAGTTATTCGACAAAGGGCAACCAGACCCCTAGACCAGTGGTTTTCAACCTTTTTGATATCAGGGCCCACTATTTAGCCCCACAGACCCAAAACTAAAGATTTATTTTGATTTTGTCCACAATCCAGGCTGGATTTGGGATAAAACAGTCAAACATACAGATCAAAATGGCCATTAATCTTCCTCATTCTCTAGTTGTGTAGACTTGATGAATATTTTTTTTGAGAGTGTAAGCATGAAACCCGCAGTTCCATCCATTTGGTTTCATGTTTACTCTCTCAAAAGAGTTACATCTGGTTAAACAACTTTCCATCATTTAGCTGGAGACCACCTGGACTCTCTCAAGGGCCACTGGTGGTCCCCGGACCACTGGTTGAAAACCACTGCCCTAGACTATAGGTGACAGTGTTGGCAGTGTCTTGGACCATCAATTGAGTCTACAAGGTTTGATGATGGTGTATCAGGACCGGTCAGCTTCATATATGGAGATCTACTGTATATAGTGGCATTACGGGCAGTACCTTGAGCGTACAGGGTTTGGGCTTGTTGCGAACTCCAGTATTCGCCGAGTCGCAGACTGCCGACTTTGGGTCAGACCCATCTCGAGTTTAAGTTGACTGTTGTCAGTCAAAAGGTAGACATCAAAGAAGAATGATTGGTGTGAGTCAGAACAGGTCAGCTCAATATACGGAGATCTAAGGATTTGAGCTCTGCAGGCTTCATATTTGCAGAATTGCAGATCTAGATCAGTGGTTTTCAACCAGTGGTCTGGGGACCACCAGTGGCCCTGGGATAAAAGTGGTTTAAAATCACTGATCTAGATGATGATCCTTTTCCATGTATGGCTATCTAAGCCAGGGTTTGATGTGAGCGAGGTCAGATTGTGAGTTGTTGGCCGATATGGACTTTATCGTTTCCAGGTTTTGATGCTACTTAACACTACTGATCTCAACATGCTTTTCATGTCAGCGGTGATGAATACATGTAAATCCGATTAGATTTATTTACCACGAGAACTGAAGGTGGTCTTTTGTACCCCGGTTCATGCTCCTCTGACATTTGCATTTGAAAAGCCACACATGTTTGATGTTCTCTTGCACGTGTGTACACAAGCAGCGTTTGGCTAAACTAGGACAAACAACATTTGTCTTAAAACACTTTTTTTCTATTGACTAAGTCTAACATGAAACTAAATGATTAACCAATGATTACAAAAATAAGACAGAATATATTGACAATTTCATCAACAAATAAAAAACAAAGTTGGCCAACACGCCATGTAGTAGGCCTCTGGCAATTATTAAAAGCACAAAGAACATACATACCAGCCACAGAAAATCTACTGAAGCTCGATAACAGAGGTTATGCAACCTAAAATAAAAACGAATGATGAAAAATTAATGTCCTGAAAACATTAAAGTCTCAATCTCTCGTTTCTTCACCTGGTTGGCAGTACATAGAACTAGAACAATATTACTAAGAAATGATGTTCCAAATTGTGTTTATTGTGGGTAGAGCTCCTTCATTTCACACTGTTTCATAAATGTTCTTAACAGGTTTTTTCTTTTTTCTTTCTTTTTTTTGCTTTAATCCATGTGTAGGACTTGTCCCACACAGATCCATCACAACAGGCATGCAGGGTGTTTTTAGCATGCCCCGTGCGAATTAGACTCGCATCTGTCCGTAACATATGTGGGGGAAATGAGGGGAAGAATGATGGCATCTATGCTCTTCTTTTCTTTCCAGAACAAGCATGTTTTCGATGCACAGTACAGTGGCTGCGTTAGCCATAAAATCAGATTGTAGTTTTAATCTTCAGCAGTTTGTTAAAATTAGAATCTTGTAATCTCTCCACACACACATGAGCACAGCACACTGCCATACACGCCATTAAACGGACTAAGAGGAGAATTCTCCCTACGGTGATGCTGCGCATGCTCCCCCCCCCCCCCCCCCCTCCTCATTCGTCGTGGGATCACGTTTGATTCAATTTGGATGCTTCAGTGATTAGAATAATTCTTGGGCTGAATCACACATCTGGGCCGGCAGTACTTACTACAGCGGAGCCGGGTGAAAAACACACGTGTAAGGCAGCCTGTACGCATGTCGCCCGCGTTATACGCTATAACTTTGGGGGCCGATGTAACTGCAATTATTTGACATCTGCTGCCACATCCCCCCCAGAGAGTGTAAATCAACAAGCTCCACTCTGAGTGATCAAATCTAATCACCATCCAGCCACCACGTCTACTGGATGTAATTAATGGAGGCCGGCGTGCGAAGATATATGTATCTCTGCATGACGTGCGCGCCGCGCGGCTGCTGTGTCATGAATCTGGCATCGTAAATAACCCAAATAAAATGTCACAACACGCTCAAGGGTCTACAGTATCCTTTGACTGCCGCACATATAATTAATATGGTCTTCTTTGTATCTCCGACGATAATAGATTTTAGCCACGCGGATGAGGCTCCTCCTTCACTATGCAGTTATGTTTTCATGTATGCCGTCGTTTAAAATTCTTACAGCCGGGTATATGGTGGTTAAGTGATCAGATTATTAGCGCATGCTGTGCCTGTAAATGTGCCAAACCTCTATTTATTCTCAAGAGACTTCAAAATTGCCCTCATTTGTGGCGTTGCAGAGATACATCATAATTAAGACTTCACATCAATATTCACAGCAATCATAAAAAAAGACTAAACATGCAGATGTGTGCATGCACATGTGCACGCACACACACATGTACGTGCGCGCGCGCATGCACACACACACACACACACACACACACACACACACACACACACACACACACACACACACACATACTAAATAAGTTGAACTCCAGTAGGGCCGAGATCTAAAAGTGGTATATGGTATACCGCTAGTGCCTCAGCGGCATATACCGGTGGCCCAGCGGCATATACCGGTGGCTCAGCGGCATATGCCGGTTCTAGAGTGGTATACCGCTCCGAAAAGTGGTATATGGTATACCGCTAGTGCCTC
>CM076982.1:29405252-29432752 GCA_039105355.1 Benthosema pterotum | reverse complement strand
AAATCACCCATAGGGAATACAATAGGGTTGTAACTACTCATTAGATGCACAGAAAAAGATTTATTGTGGAGAACTTCATTGTGGTTTCCAGCAGGGAAGCCACCCAGTTTTGTTTTAAACGTCAACGCACAAACATTGTATAGCTCTACGGAATGCTTCAATTATCCTCTTAAAGTGCTGCGCCAATACAGAATACACACACAGAACCACTCAGTTCACACAGTGTTTTTTCATAAAGATCCACCATGAGCTATACTTTCTGTCCATGCAGACACGTCAGTGCAGGTGATTATTTTTAAGTGCCATGCGTTCACAGCAGGCGCTCATTTTTCAATAACACGTCATCCACCGTCATTATCTGCAATTTCAAAAATTGGTGGTGCGCAAGGACTCAATTTCATGTGTTTTTTCATGAAGTTTTTGGTTTAGTACTTTTTTTTGCTTTGTTGAATCCCATAGGGTTTCTATCAGTCCATAGCTGCTGATTAAAGTCAAAGCTCTTCGACTGGGCATGTTATTAGCGAATAGATCCTCCTACGAAGACGGAATATATAAGCCAGTTGATAGAATTATAATGTAAATCTCCTGAGCCCTGGCTGAATGATTGAATATGTTTTTTTTTTGCAGGCTGATCCAAATTATCATTTTCTCCCGCGTGGTAAAGTTACATGCTAAACAGGTGGAATAATAATTGACAATGCTAAAATCTAAATTTTCTAAAATTTGTGGTGGCTCAATATTTCAAATGTTTGTTTTTTTCTATTTATTTGTGTCTATATATACTGTATATACACACTTTCTTTCCTTTTTTTCAATTTAAATTTGGAAATCAAATGTTTAAGTAGTATAGTGAAAATATAACTGATCTGTTGTTGTAGATTATCTATTTCCACTCTAGTGTGAGTCCCAGGGGAGACATCAATTATCAATTCTCTTTTGGGTCACACAGAGTATATGTGTGTGCGTGCCTCTACACACACGCGTAGGCGCAACACGTGCACAGTGATCTGCGTGTAGGCAGCTAGATTACACATTTTCATAACCCCTCCGAGCAAAGGGCGGGTGGAGTCGTTGACCGCGTGCCGAGTGCTTTGGCACGAGCCTCCTGAACCCCCAGCTTGGAGCGAGTAATTTTTTTTTAACAACATTCACACCACAGTTCAAGGTGAAGAAATTACCATGTGCCGCTTTGTGCATAATAATGGCCACCGCGCCGCCGCCGCAAAGGGCTCTGAAAGTCAAGTATGCAGGACCCCTCGCAGCACTCCATGTGTATTTAATCTAACCCCACTTTTTACCTAGACATACATAGGCCTACATACAGTATGTATCCATGGTGGAGAGAGAGAGGGAGAGAGAGAGGGAGAGAGAGAGAGAGAGAGAGAGACATACATTATTGTATTAATGTTAATATTAATGGCCCCTGCGGTCAGCACACGGAACTCAAAGTGACAACGCGGGCATGCGACTAGTCGGTATGCATGAGTGACGCTGCGGACCTGACACGGTCCGCAGGGTTGCACAGGCTGAGGAATGAGCCCGGCTGGTGCCACCGCCACTCGTCCATCCGTCCCACAGCCATGCAAGGCAGGGCGGGCAGGCAGGGAACAAGGAACAGGGGGGGGTGACACCTATAGACAGCTCCCCATGAAATATGGAGGAGGATTCAGAAGGTTGGACGGGTGGCAACCTTACGGTGCATCATATTTTTCTGGTGGAGCCGCAGTGAAGCCGGCCATGAGATCCTTCTTAAAATAAACGGTGTCTTTCTTTTTCTCTCTCTCCTTTGTTACCTCAGAAATCATTGTCCTCACCCAACCCCCCTCTATAGACCTTTAGTAGGTCTGCCTGAAGCAGATTGTATAAATGAATGCCTTCTAAATCCAGTTAACCATGCAGCCATGGGCGGCGTGGCCATCGGGACCACCGGGACTTTTCCCGGTGGCCTGCGCCACCTAGTGGCCTGGACAGGGTACAAAAAAAAAAAAAAAAAATTTTTTTTTTTTTTTTTTTTTTTTTTTTTTTTTTGGAAACCTCCAGGGCAGGCCAGCGCGACAGGCCCAGGCCAGCCCAGGCCAGGCAAACTAGTGTTTCTCCTTCCAAAAATAAAAGGTGTTCTAGTACTACAGAGTTTAGTTAAACAGTGTGAGTGACTGAGTGTAACCTGATACCCTGCACCAGTGCACCTGCATGCGCCGGACTGGAGAGAGCGAGTTAGCGAGAGGCTCCCAGCTGGCCTGGGATCCAGGGGCGTAGCTACGGGTGGGCTGGGGTGGGCCACTGCCCACCTAAATAGAGAGCTGGCCCACCCATTGAAAACATGACTAAGAACTTGAGAAAACAAAGGACAAAGACCAGAGAGCCTCTAGAGAGAGCTTGAGAGGTCTAGACTCACTGTAGTTACAGTATAATGGGTGATTTGCGGGCACTAATCACCCAGTATAATGCAAATGGGGCTTTTCATTCACCCTTTGTTTGTAAACCTGCCAGATCGTTATCATTTGGCAGGTATCAAAACAATAGCGCTTGTTTCTGTGGGGGGACTTTCACAAGGATTTTTCAAAAGTTAACTCTGGTCTGTTCTCCTGAAAGAAAATCTGTCATGATCAGCAGACACATTGGTAACTAATTTATAAATGGCTGTGATTCAATAGTGAACAGCTGAAATCTATTTGATAATGATTGTGCTAATGAAACAAAACACTGTGTTGGTGACAGGATTATTATTTCATGTTTCATGACATTAATTCAACCATTGTACAGTAAAGGTTATATAAACTGAAATATAACCGTATATGGCAATAATAGCAATAAATAGATTTCTTGCACGTGCAAATTTGCGGCCATCACGCACGCAGCATGCCCACTCTGAATAGCTCATGCCCACCCTGAATTGAGTTTCTGGCTACGCCACTGCTGGGATCAGTGGGGGACACACCCCCTGCCAGCCCCCTTCTTGTGTGTGTGGTGGCCAGTGTTGCCAACTGCCAAAATCCAAAATGCACTAGTGGCATTTCCAAAATGCACTAGAATGCGCCAGATGCTTGCCTGGAAGGTGTGTAGACTTGGGATAATTCACATGAGGAATATTTTTAACTCTTGAGACTTGAGTGTGAAAATGAAACCAAATGGACCCGCAAGGGACCAGTTGGCAACACTGGTGGTGACCAGTGTTAGGACATGTGCACTACCTAACTTAATATATTACCAACCAAAATTCAGTAACTTGTAATATAAATACATTACTTAACAAAAAATGAATACATTATACTTTTCTTTCTGCCATTACTGCACTACTTTCTATATTACTTTCTGTCAATATGTCTCACTGCAAGTGTTCATGTGAAATTATCTCGACATCTGCAGAAGTTAAATAATTACTTATTTTCTATAATTTCTCAAATTATTTACTGGCTTCCATGAATTCAAGGAATACATTTAACTCCTTTTTCAAGTTGATCTCAAATGGATTTGGCTAGATGGTGTTTGCTTTATTGTAGGTATGCCACTGGCCTACACAATATTTTATTAATAGTGATACTAAATATTTTGTAAAACATTTTTAAAGTAATATGTAATAGTAATATTAGTTCGTTTGAAAATAAACCTTTGAAGGCACAGTAGCTTTGTCATGCTTCGACTTTTGCGAGGTGAGGTGGGGGGGGTGGGGGGGGGGGTGGCCTGGCCAATGGCAAAGTCCAGATGGCCTGGCCAGCCCCACTCCGCCCCTGCATGCAGCCATATACAGTATATACAGAGCAGTGACTACATTTGTATTATTGCATCCCAATGCTCATTTGGCTGACCAATTGAAACACCTGTTAAACACAATTATGGGGTATAGTAAGTTATTTGGAAAACCCTTTGGTCCAAGGCGTGCATATGCACACACCCTACAGTGAGGCGAAGTACAACATGGCAACAACACATACACCAAGGCCCATCTCCACTCGATCCTGATTGGAGGAAGCACTTCTCATCCTGATTGGACGAAAGACTGTTATCCCAAAGCCCAAACTGAAACTAGGGTTTATTGATGCCAGGTGCTCACTGGGGACAGTGATGGGGATAACGGCGTTATCAATAACGACGTTACCTAATCAGATTACTTTTATTAGTAACGTAGTAACCTAACGAGTTATTTTTGCAATTTAGTAGTTAGTTACTTAGTTACATTTCCAAAAAAGTAACTCGTTACTATAGTTCGTCGCAATTCATTTTCTTGAGACTGCCCGGTGTTGTAGTCTATATTCCTCCTTCTGTTAGTGTAGAATAAGCCGACTGCGCGTCCTTACTTCTGTGAGTGATGTGCGTAGTTTACATTTTCTGTCTGCACATCCTGTAAGTCCGCCTAAGAAATAAAAGTAAACCTAATGTCTAGCTAGTGTCTAGTTATACTCTAGTATGAATCTTTTATTTTGAAAGGAAGAGGAAGAGGAAGTCCGCTGGCTGCTTGCATAGTGACACAGCTACTCTAGGCGCGACTTGCTAAAAGTCTTGTAAACAATGACGCTGTACACTTTGGATTAATTTTTGGATTAACACGCGCACTCTCGATTGGGAATCGGCTATAAACTCTGGCTGCGTTATTAGGTGAGTAATGTTTAATTCATTGTTTGGCCGCCGTGCCTTGTCTTATATAGACTACTGTGTAGTTCATAGGCTGGGTTACGATGGGAAGAGAAGCCTGCAGGTTGTTGTCATTGCGCAGCGTGGAGAGGGCATCATCATGCTCTCTGTCTGGTTGTACCGCGTACAGCATAATATTGTCTGTAGGCCTACTGTAATCTGACATAGCCTACTTTGTAGCAACCTAGTTCATAGTGGGTGACATGGTGTCACTGTTGTGTACAGTTGTTGGTGGTGGTGGTTCATGTGTGCAACATGGAGTGCGACTCATAATACAATGCAACTAAATTGTGCATACATTAAAAACAAAGAGAAAAGGAGTATTTTAATTGTGTTCAGGAACGGAAAATAACGGAAAATAATCTATTACGTTACTTTTTATAGAAAGTAACTTGTAACTTAACGAGATTAGTTTTAGGGGGCAGTAGTCCAATAACCTAACGTCGTTAGTTTATAAAGTAACGATACCCAACACTGCTGGGGACAGTAAGGATCTCTTAATATATGGTCACCAGACTTTATAGTAGGGAGAATTAGCCCAAAAAAAAAGAAGACAAAATAACAATATTTGAATTAAGTGAAATCACTTACTATACCTTTAAACTGCACTCTGTTACTGCGCAAGGGGAGAGTATAGTGGTCAAAATGTACATGTTTTTGGCTTTTTACCTTCATTGACAAATACAAGGAAAGGAACAGAGAGAAGGGGAGATACATGCAGTAAAGGTCGGCATGAACGGGACTCGAACACACAACATGCTGTCAGGCCAGTGCCTATATGGTACGCACCTGGCCCACTAGTGCTCAAAACACCCAGGCTTGGTGCTTTCCCATTTGTAACGTGGTAGTAGAGAGAAGACCTTGGGCATGTACTCTCCTGCTAATGTGCAGCACTGACTGATTCCTTCCCGTTTAGTCCGACGCATCTCTTCAAAAAAAAAAAGAAAAGTTTTTCAACCCCTCCTCCTTCCCCTCCTCCCACTCACGCGACCTCGGCTACGCGGTGGGGGTCTCGACCTTGGCCTTGGCTTCGTGCTTGTGTAGGAGGTTGCTCAAATTAATTTGTCGGTTCGCTCGCTATCGAACAGCAAAAGTGGTGGGATGAGGCCACTGTTGATGATGATGCTGTGTGTGTGTGTGTGTGTGTGTGTGTGTGTGTGTGTGTGTGTGTGTGTGTGTGTGTGTGTGTGTGTGTGTGTGTGTGTGTGTGTGTGTGTGTGTGTGTGTGTGTGTGTGTGTGTGTGTGTGCAGCCGACGTGGGACATGTTCCACCACCAACGCTACAGTTTGTTTAGCTTGAGTGTTTTGTTTGTTTGTTTTGTCTTGTCTTTGTGTTTTACTTCTGAGGTTAGCAGAGGGTAAGCCCTTTGGTTTAAACCTACTTCGGCTCAGCTGCATGCTGTATGCTGCTGCTTGGCCAATTACTGGTTTTTGGAAGAGATGTCTGAGAACCAAATAATTATGTTGGAGTTTAGGGACCGTACAAAGTATAAACCTTGCCAGTGTTCATTTAACCACACCAGGGATGTCCAAACTTTTTTTCTTTTTGGACAATATTAAGGGCCAAACATTACATCCTGACATGCCATCGAACATAACAAAGCCTCATACTGTACATAGGCATCACATTTAAATTATAGTCCAATTAAGGGAGCATTCTGTGATTTTGGAAAAAACCCAACAAGATGCTCTGGCACACACTCTACAGTGGTGGGGGGGTGTGCGACAGGCCAACAGCATGTGCACCAAGGCACAACCCCAGCTCGATTATGATTGGAGAAAGGCGCCTCTCATTCGAATTTCCTACCTGCCACCAAAACCAAAACTAGGCTTTTTGGTGGACAGGGAGAGGACATGAAGTTGCTAATATGGTCAGCACACTCTAGTATAGTAGGGATGATTTTTTTCTTTTTTAAAGAAACAAATAATATTTGTTAATAATATTAAAATAATATTTGAATTGCATGAGATCATTGAATACACCTTTAATGTCTGATGTTAAGAAATAGTGGTATATCCTCATTTAAGACAACAAGGACCACAGAATCGTGACAATTCTGACAATGTAAAAATTCACATAAAATTCATCCTCTGGGATGCACTTTGGACACACCTGACTTAAATCTTTTAAGCAACACTTACCCCTATGTCTGCACAATACTTGCCCTAGCGTGGGGTTGCTTGCCCCAGCGCGGGGGTGTGCGCTATAACTCTTTGACACGTATAAAGGGTCCATTTTTAGAAATACGCATGAGTCACAGTCTCGTGAAAAGCAGCCCTGGCTCTCGCTGTTGCACGGCGACCGCATTCGTCCGAACTCCTTCATAGACAAAAACAGCGGTGCCATGCTCATTGTACAGCCTAGTGAATAGTGAGCAAGAGCATGCTCACGTCAATGCATGCACAGATGTGCGCATGCGAACCCGCGAGAGTGCGTCTAGTGCACCTACCTTCCCTGTGCATCGATCAAAGACAACCATTGAGACCTCTCACAGTAATGTACACCTTTCACGCGGCATTGATGAATTACATTTATTTTAGATTCACGTGTAGATTGATGGTGCAGTCACAGAATGGATTAATTATGGCCTTTATACCAGGGATCACACAGGCCTCTTCCACCAGTGTTGAACCAGTTTGGTTCTTTTTGGTTCTTAGTTATGCATGGCTTTGCGCAATATGTTTTCTTTGCTATCTTGACTGCCGATTCCGCCTTGCCATTTGACCTTGGTGATGACTAAGTGGCTGCAACTACTGAACATTAGCGTAGTGTTTTGACTGCAAAGTGTGTTTTAGGTTGATACTTTGGTTGAGAAGTGTGTGCAACAATTGATGTGTATAGTGCACGGTAATGTGTAATTGACATCAGAGTGTAAAAAAGGAAAGTTTGAGTCTAATGCAGATACGGGTGTGAAGTAGTGCAAATTGTGTCAAGCCATAAATTAAGTGAAGGTTGTGCAAATTGTGCCAGGTTTTTGGGTTTTGTGTGTTAACAATTGTGAAAAAATGGAATCTATATATAGATTCCATTTTTGTGTGTGGCCTACTTAGGCCTACTCAAAACCTATAACTTAGGCCTACTTAAAACTGTAATGTACTGTAGTCGACTTAAAACTGTAATTTACTTAAAAATAATCTAGGCATCACTGGCCACAATAGCCTTGGCCGCTCCTCGCTGACGTTTTTTTTTTTTTCTCCAAAGCTAAAGTGAGTCTATAGTGTATAAATAGTGCAGGGACAGCAGCGGAGGCACCATCGGTCGTGTGGGGGTCTGTGGGGCAAAGGGGGGAGAAAAAAAGGTGAGCTTGCACCAGGGCAAGGTTACACGCTTTCCAATATCCGTGAGAGGCCGCAATATGTCCATTTACATGATATTGGGGTTTTCACCGCGCCTGGGGCCCATTCCCGCTGTCCCGTTCCGCCGCTCACCGTGGCTGATTTACTGAAGCCGCGGCGTCTATTCATCTGTGTTTAACATCTCCCGGGCCACGGGTTCACCTGCCTTTCCCTGCGCGCTCCCACCGGAGCTTATTAACCAGCCGCGGCTAACAGGGCGAGCACTCATACTTAATTACATAAATGGATATGTACGGCGGGTGAAACAAGCGTTCCTCGTCGTTTTTTTTTCTTCTACTCCTTATCTCCTAAATCATTCCTACATAAATCCGACTCGATGTTCGTTCCCCGAGCGATACGTCCCTCCCCCGGCGGTAGACGACTGCATAATTCATCCTTGTTAATCACTTCCTTTTTTCCTTTAGGTTATTTTCTTAGATTAGACGCCCGATCCCGGGGTCACTCGCTCAACATGCGTTTACGGTTAAAGCAATCATTTCCCCTGCAAACATTCCCCGGCCACTTGGCTGCGCATGTGTCCCGAGTGTAGGCCCTGGACAAGAATGTGTGGTATAAAGCATTCTGTACGGTGTTTTAAAGATAGAGTGCCAGGATTTTTTTTTTTTTTTTTCAAAACGGTGTACAGCATTTGTTAAACTGTTGTTTTTATGATTCCACCATACCAGTTCATTAAGTATTCCTGGTTTGTCTGGTGGGTGGTGATGGGTGGCGATGCACCTGAACTGAAGCCACGCCCAGAGCTTTAGTTGTATGATAAAGGGGGAGGAGTTAGGGGAGGGGCTGAACCCGTGATGTCACACGCATTTTTTTCCGTTGGCACGTTTGACTGGAAAGGTTTCAGTCTCCAGAAAGAAACCCTAAATACGTACAAAGGGAAGACATCATTGCACATAAAAAACAAAAGGGGTCTATTTAAGCACTGTCACATCTTACAAAAATACAAAAATCACCCTCTCTTTAAGTTTTATTGAAAAATAGCAGACATTCATTCGCCGCTCATATGAGCTGCGAATGAACGCCTGCTATTTTTGAGGCGATCGTGAAAACACAGCACAAGTCTTTGAATGTTCTTACATAGCGAATGTTTTGTAGAATGTATATTGTCCGGTCATAATGGGATAAACAACAAAGCTCCAGCATGTAATCCTGCTTTATAGTGCAAATTAAAGTAAAAGGCGCATCGAGATACTTTGAGACCTATTGCTGCAGTCAGAGCCACTCAAGTCGCTGTATTTCCTGCCAATTTGCTTTAGATGATTTCCGCGAGTGAAGCGCGTTGTTGAGGGGATCGGTCTCCGATAAAACATCTTTATTACACAGAGAACTCGATTGCTTCCTCCCATGCCATAACGCAGAAGAAGCCGCTTCCCTTCCTGGCACGATACAAAAAAAAGAGAGAGAGCCGGGGCGGCGGACGGACCAGATGGATGCCGCGGCTTCGCACGAAGACAGCCGGATTGTCTGCACTTTCACTTTCAGCCCCATGAGTGATCATTTCTATTGGCTGATCAATCACAGCTAAAGCAAAGCCCGAGTAAAACGCTTGTCATCCGCATCACTTAGTTTGAGTGAGTCCCCCCATGCACAGCCCCGCCCCGCCTGCGCACGCACACACACACGCACACACACACACACACGCAGACACACACACAGACACACACACACACACACACACACACACACACACACACACACACATGGATTCTGTAGTGTAGGCGTATTGATGTATACGAGGTGCACTTGCTTTATGATATCCAAAAGGGACTTCACTTCAGTGCAGTGACCGCTGGTGACGAAGCTATTCATAGTTTTCCTTTTATGTTCCAAAGATGGGTATACGTAGTCCCACTTGCCTCTCTCTCTCTCTCTCTCTCTCTCTCTCTCTCTCTCTCTCTCTCTCTCCCCCTCTCTTTCTCTGCTAACCTAAAATAATGTAATGCAACGAACTCGGGCGAAATAATGAAATAATCATTACGAATGTGCTGACAAAACCCTTTGATGCATAATAATAATAATACTATATGTTGCTCGACATTATAAATAGGAGGAGGACCCAGGAGGCAGTTAGGATGGCGTGTGATTGGACTGGAGTTTTCACTAAGACAGTCACACACACACACCATGTTAAAAAAAAAGAAAAGAAAAATGCTTTCAAGGCAAAGATGACTGGAAGGGGTAATGAATTGTAATAGTAGTCTTAACTGCATTACATTTCAATAATTATCACGTACTGTATTAAATGAGCGCTTGTGCCCCAGACTGTGCTGCATAGTGCGGCAGCACGGCTCTTGGTCCTGGCGTGCTGTGCCGTGCTCTACTGGTGATTAGTGTCTCCACCAGGCCGAAGGCTGGTGAAAAGAGTATGTTTTGCACTCCGTCCGTTCGTGTGTCCGGATCGGACCGTTACCAGCTAACAGGAGTGTTTTTGCCATTAGGCAGACTAGGCAGTTGCCTGGGGCGCCATGGGGGGGGCACTTGGGCGACCACCAGGCATGCTTTAAAATGGTCTCAGGCTAATAGGCCTTGTTCTGCAAAGCGTCTGAGCTGAGCTGTCTGCGTCTTTCTCTGTTGATCTGTCTTTACAATGCAAAATCAATAAACATATTATTGGGAAAAAATGTTCATGAATGAATTCATCAGCCTCATTATACAAAATGAACGTTCTCTTTGAACCCACATACAATATGCCCATACTTATAGGCTCCTTACTGTAGCAGCAGCTGACACAATGGAGACAGCATCCCAGGGCGTATACCACTTGTGCAAAGACGCGCTGTCATTGGCCAGTGCACACATACTGTATAAGTTTCTAAATACACACATCCATCTTCATCCGCTTATCCAAGGTCGGGTCGTGGGGGCAACAGCTCCACCAGAGGCCAGAAGGCTCCAGACCTCCCTGTCCCGAGCAACATTAGCGACCTCCTCCTGGGGGATGATCCCGAGGCGATCCAAGGCCAGAGAGTCGATGTAATCCCTCCATCTGGTCCTTGGTCTGCCCAGGGGTCTCCTCTCAGTGGGATGTGCCTCGAGGACCTCCCTAGGGAGACGCTCGAGAGGCATCCTAACCAGATGCCCGAACCACCTCAGCTGGCTCTGAGTGACTGAACTTCTCACCATGCCAGCCACCCGCCAGAAAAAAATAATTTCGTCCACTTGTATTCGCGACCTTGTTCCTCGGTCATGACCCACACTTCATTACCATAGGTGAGGGTAGGGATGAAGATAGCTCGGTAGCTTTGCCTTCTGGCTCAGTGATCTTTTCGTCACAACAGTGCGACGATAATACCGCCCATGCTGCTCTGATTTTCCATCTGACCTCCTTCTCAATCCTCCCCTCACTCGTAAACAGGACCCCGAGATACTTAAACTCCTTCACCTGGGGTAATGCCTCATTCCCTTCCTGGACTGTACAGTATGCCATAATGGTGTTCGTGAGTGGTGGCCAAACCGCAGGGGAGCGAGCGAGGGCTGTGTTTGCATCTGCGCTGACTTTGTGACACCTGGACGTAACTAGGAATGGCGGTGAGATGACTGAAGAGGACTTTGCAACTTTCCGGCACAGCAACTCGCTCGGCGGTGCCTCTCATTTGACGTGCCTTTTGAAGCCTTTCAGTTCAGAAGGGGTTAAGATAGTTTTTATGGCTGTTTTTTGCATTTGCATTGACAAAGTACCATGTGATTGTGAAGGAAAGGCGGTGTATAGCTGTCTTCCTATACAGTGTGAATCATGATGTCACATCGGGAGATTTGTGACATATTGCTTTCAAATCCCTTGGAACGTCTTCAGCTCTGCCTCCTCCTCCTCCGTCCCCCTGCCTTTGAATCAATGTCATTCTGCTTCTCATATATCAACTTTCATTATGTTTTTCCTCTCTTTTTCCTTACGGCTGACTGCATGCATGGGTCTGTTTCCACTGCACCTAAACATACGTGATGCTAACAAGGTGAGGCTGTCCATTGCAATTTTCTCAGAAAGACGAATTAAAGAACGAATTAAACAGATTAAACGTGGTGGTGTCATCACCTTGATATTTTGAACATTAACTAATTTGCTTAGAGCAAGTATGGTTATTAAGTACAATTTTGAGTTATTTGTACATTACTTAATTTAGTATGTCCAATTTGCCAGTACTAATACCTGTACATCTCAGTGGAAAACGTTTAGGCCACTACATTTTGTTGAAAATATTATATATATGCCAAGTTATGATTATCCAAGGGATTGTGTTCATTCATCCTGGCCATTTCACCAATCAGCTACATTTTCAGTAGAAGCAGATTGTATGTCAAATATGAGTGACTGTCGCAAACAATACAGCAACACCTCCTTGACAATATCACAGGCGGTTTGTTAATTTTTGGGCTAAACCTGACAGCACCAGATGGGGCAGTATGGAAGAGGGAAACGGTGTACTCCCTACTGCCCCATCTGGTGGAGTCAGATTGTGTTTGGAGCACAATTGAGACGATTGTAAAAGAATAACGCCAATGTTACTCCCCATGGAGAAAAACCTCTGGAACCAGCTGGGGGATTAACAAGTCTTGTCAGGACTTTGGCACTCTATAGTGACAAGACAACACACAATGGTGCCATTAAAGGCTCTAAAGTGGTTACAAGAATAAACACAGCATCTGTCACCTCACCCAATAAGGCCACAGCAACTTGATTCTCACACGAATTAGACTCAGCGATTAAATATAGCCTAACGAGTTCTAGAATGAGTTGAACCAATGCATACTTCTTCCGTCGAATAAAGGTTGAAACCATATGGAAAATTACCACTTAACACGATTACCAATTACACAATGACCTACAGCTTAACAACACACAGCTTTCTTTAACCGCCTTCTTCAATGAAAGGCATTATTTTTTCTGGACACAGCAAACATAAAGCTTATTCAACTCATCTGGGTTCTTGCACGCCCACTTCCAAGACCTTTTGTCATTTAATTAAAGAAATAGCTGCAAATTGGCAGCTGCAGAAGTATTGTGACTTATGTTGTAATAATAATAATACTAACACTACTAATACTGGGAACCGCAATAAAGGGATTAATTATGACTTGTGATATAAAGGTACATGAAGAAGATGAATATTTTTAATGGCAAATGGCACTTTTTACCCAAAGTGCTTTTCATATTGTGTCATTACACCCCCCCCCCCCCATCCCAACGCACATATAACATAGACTTGATTGTTTTTCACCAGAGGAAGAATTATTTTCTATAAAGGTTTTCTCTTGGCAACATTGGTTTTCTGATGAAAAAGCTTGATGCTTAGACTAAATAGAATAGGCTTTCTAATCACACAAGCCATATTTGTGAGGTAAAACATTCTTTATATTTCCACTCCATCCGAGAGATTATGTGGTCTTTCACAGAGCTCCACTGCAAGGCAGACTCATAGATGCAGGTGGAGCTATTTGGACCAAAGCTATAGCACTTGCTTATGATATCCAAAATGGAAACCTTACAGTTCCTTTCGGCTGTTCCTTCCAGCCATGGTACCCCTGATTCAGAATAGATCCACTGCAACCACCATTGACTGGTATTCTGGAACGCTATGGTGTAGCCAGGTATAGTGTAAGGCTTCTCATTGGCTGAAATCAGGTCTGTACCACCAGACCTGAGCCTGGGCCTACCAAATAATTACCCATAATAATTAAAACCTGCAGTTCAAAAAGTTCAGAAATCTCCTGACTAGCCCCCACCCCCCACCATGTTACTGTACCTGCTTTGTTCATCAAAAGTTGAAGCTCTTGATGGCTGGTTTTACTTATTATGAGTAATTATTTGGTAAGCCCAGGCTCAGGTGTCATGGTGAGGGGCTTTTGCCCTACCACCAGGCCCCAGACCTGATTTGCGGCCATACAGCCAACTTACACCATACCTCGAGAATACCAGCCATTGTCATAGGCGTCTAATCAACACTATTCTGTTCCTGTCGAGAGAAACTCTGGACTCTTTCCTCCTTCTCTCCCTGTCTGTCTGCCTGTCTGTCTTTCTGTCACTCCCCTCTCCATCGTGTAATGTCCTTCAGACTTCTTGCTCTGGCAGCAGTAATTAAGCCGTGCCACACTCATGTTTCTATCTGGGGAGAGAGAGAGAGAGGAGAGAGAGAGAGACTTATGCAAGCCGTGTCAGAAAATTAGGCAGGGAAATAATGAGAGGTGAGGGAGAGAGGGAGAGAGATGCGTCGCCTGCCTCCTGTACCGCCGGCCTTATAGCTGAAACCTCGCTATAGTGCATTCAAATCAAAGGACCTTTTCACAGCTAATTGGAGACGGGTTAAACTGCTCCGCTGTGCCTCGCCCCTTTGCCCTCCCCCTTACCCCCATGCCCACTACACACGCCACCCTCAGGAAATGGACGCCTCGCCTTTTCCTACTGTAATTTCTGCATGCCATTTACATAGCGCGTGGCGCTATATATTACCTTATACAGGAGACTGCGGCGAATAATTTAAATGCTGAGACAGCTTGGTCTATACAACTACAACTACTCTGCGTGGGTCCAATTTAAACTATAGCACTAGTATACTGCTACCAATTACTTCTCACAATTATGTTATGTGATTTCTCCCGCTCTCGGAGGAGGTTGGCCGGCCGACCCGGGTCTGATTTACGCTCCTTTGAGTGGTCACCAATTACCAGCATATCCCTGTAATTGACCGCATGAAACACGCGTCTGTAGAATCAATGCAATGTTCTACTCGGGGTTTCGGCCAGGCGAAGTAGTAGCATACTTTCACTTAGATGAGTTGGATTTGTACAGCAACATGCGCACATACACTTGCCCGCACACACACATACACACACATGCACGCGCACACACACACACACACACACACACACACACACACACACACACACACACACACACACACACACACACACACACACACACACACACACACACACACACACACACAGGACTTTGCTTATTATAAGTAACTCCGGGGTTGTTCCTATACGAACATTAGATGCTTCATTGTAAATATTCATTGTTTTTGTTGCTTATTTGAGCTTCTTTTCTAAAGTGCAGTTGTGTATTTGATATCTAGTGTAGTCTAGTGTAGTGTAGTTGCTTAAATCAATGGTTCCCAAACTTGTTCATGCCCCCCAAATTGCCTTTTATTGGCCCGTGGACAGGCACCCATTTGAAACATATATGTCATGGACCCCCCCCCCCCCCCCCCTCTTCAGCAGTGATTATCAATCTGTTTAATCTCAGTGACACCCGGGTTGGCATGCATTAGCCTATTACAGACCACCCATTTAATGGCATTTCTCTAGGACCGCAATGTATATTGTAAAATCACTTTTAATTGAACTCGGAGTTAGAGACCCATAAGGCTTACATCTGGTTCCAAATTATAATTTAGCTGCATGAGGAACTTTGTGGAACTCCCTCAAGGACAGATGGGGGTCCCCAAAACCCCACTTTGGCAACCAGCGGCTGAGCTTGACATTTGATATACAACGTAGTATTGGAGGTTCCTATGTGCCTTCATTCAGGCCAGGATGCAGTGGCGTTTCTAAGTAAATTGCAGCCCCAGGCAAGAGAAATCTCCTGTGACGTCATACCTATGACAGGCACAGTAAAATTGCGTCCCCAGAGAACTTCCGGGTTACGACCATGATGGCAGCTTAAGCTCCGCGCTCCGTGACGGTTTTATAAAAATAACCCCGTAAATAGTCGAAATAAAGTAAAAGGGTTTATAATTCCACGTTATGAACAGCGGGGTATCAACTAGAAGGAAGACATACGCTGTTGTTTCCAGTAATATGGATGATTTGACTTCGCAAGAGGAAGACAGCCCAAGCGTCTCCCCGGCGCACGATGCAGCTGCTAGCATGTTGCTAAGCGGGGGAGAAGAGGATGAAGACGCGAGTCTGAAAACCATATTAAGCGTACTTAAGGACTTCAGGCGAGATAACAACCAGCAGTTGGAAGGTATAAAGCAAGAACTGAGCAAGACCAACACGAGAATAGAACAAGCTGAAACGCGCATAGACGAAGCTGAAACAGTACTACAAGCGGCAACAACAATACTGAACCGACTACTAAAGCGGCAGGCAGAATTAGAAGCGAAAATGATCGACGCTGAAGCCAGAGCTCGGAGAGAGAACATGAGAATATATTCAATCCCGGAGAAGTCTGAGGGGAACGACATACTGTCCTTCGTGGAGAACCTACTGAAAACATCACTGGGCTTTTCACCAGACACGGACCTGGGGCTGGAACGTTGCCACCGAGCCCTGACACCATTGTCTACCGAGCCGAATGCCAAGCCCCGTTCTATTGTCGTCAGATTTGCAAGCTACAGAATGAAGGAAGAAGTCATTAGCAGAGCGTGGCAAAAGAAAAAGGTATTCTACAACAACACACGCTACTTTGTGGATCACGATTATCCCACTGCAATTCTCAAAAAGAGGGCTGAGTACTCCGGGGCGAAGAAAGTTCTACAAGGAGAAAAGATAAAATTCCAAACCCCATACCCGGCCAGAATGAGGGTTTTCTACAATGGTGAGACGCGCCTATACCAGTCGGCAGCCGAGGCGACGGAGGACATGGTGGCCAGGGGACTACAAGTCGACATCATCCGAGCTACTACAGATCCTGATCAACGAGACATCCAACGCCTGTCAACATGGAAGGTGGCGGAAAAAAGACGCAACAGTGGATCAACCCCATCTACTTCCAACAAAACAAAGAAGCCCACGCCAGGCATTGAAAAGCTCCAGAGCTACAGGCACTGATATGTTGACTTAAATCTGTCTACCAGAATGTAAGGTAACACAAGTGGTTATCGGTGAAAAACAATCACCCATTATAGGGAGAAATCCGGGTCGAGAAGTAAAGATCTAATTCATTCAATACAGAGAAAAATCTCGTTTAAAAAGTAAAGATTTCATTTGTTCATTCATCATAGGGAGAATTCCCGGTTAAAATAAGGATTTCATTCATTCACCCGATACAGGGAGTAACCTTGGTTAAAAAAGTAAGGATTTCATTCATTCAATACATGGAGAAATCTTGGTTAAAAAGTAAGGATTTCATTCATTCAATCTAGAGAGATGTAAATTTCAATCAATCGTTGTGCTTTTATTTTTGTCAATTATTATCTGCGTTTCTGTTATTAATATGAACCTACTACTCAGTTTTACTTGAAGGAGTACATTAAGATGTCTTCTGTTCTTTAGTTCATGTCTAAAGTAAAATATGTCATGATGCAGTAGCATTCCTATGCAGCCATTTCAAAAGGCCCTACTTTTAACTAGAAGCAGGCTATCCTTTTACAGGGTTCTGTCATCTCAAACCCCTCAAGGGTTCCACTAAGAGGAACCTCATTTTTGGAAGTTAGCAGAGATGGTAACAATGTTTATTATTTTTCTTTTTTGTATTTTCTCATTTGTTCAATGCTGGTAAGAGACACGGGGAAGCACAATGTTCTGGGAGTTGCATCGATATGGGAAGAATCAACGATAACCTGAATAGCAAACGGATCCATGACTGACAACCATAACCTGAAAATAATCTCATTTAATGTAAATGGGATTCTAAATCCAGCCAAAAGAAGTAAGATCTTAAGTAAAATGAAAAAAGAGAATGCTCAAATTGTTTTCCTGCAAGAGACACATCTTAACTCAACTGAACATGAAAAATTGAAGAGAATGGGTTTCTCCAGAGTGTATTACTCATACTATAGAACAGGGCATAGAAGGGGTGTAGCTATACTAATATCTCAGAAAATTACCTTTGAGTTAAACTCAGAAGTAAAAGATAAAGAGGGAAGATTTATTCTAATTTCAGGCATGGTAGAAGATATTCCAATTACTTTACTTAATGTGTATGCCCCTCCAGGTAGCGATTTTAATTTTTATAGGAAAATGTTTGATTTAATGACCAATACAACAGGTCTGGTAATATCAGGAGGGGACTGGAATATCAGACTTAATAGATCAGACTCCTCCAAACAATTCACTCAAACCACACTACATAAGAGACTCAAACTACTAATGTCTGATCTGGGAATAATTGACCTATGGAGGGACTTTTATCCAACAGCTCGTAACTATAGCCATTATTCTCATAATTTCCAAGTATATGCAAGGTTAGATTACTTTTTCATTTTCAAGAAAGATAGACATAGAGTAGGAAAATGCGAGATTGGGAATATCGATCTGTCAGATCATGCGCCTATTTCCATATCTCTACAAATTAATGATAGTCCCAGGAATACACTCTGGAGACTAAACTCGAGCATTCTCAACAATATACAATTTAAGACACAAACAAAAGAAGAAATAAAACGGTTTCTGGAAGAAAATGAAAACGGGGAGGTTGGATCTGAAATGGTATGGGACACATTAAAAGCAGTGTTTAGAGGGAAAATAATCTCCTACTGTGCATCTAAAAAGAAGGAAAGACAATTGAAATTGAAGGAATTAAATAAGAAGTTGGGAGAGCTTGAGGCAAAACACAAGCGGGAACAGACGCAAAATATTAATGAACAATTAAAGGATATTAGGAATCAAATTAACATTTTATACTCACAAGAATTAGAGAAAAAAATGATTTTCACAAAACAGAGGTACTATGAATCAGGCTCAAGATTCTCAAAAATCCTGGCAAGAAAATTAAAACAACAACAAGCTGACAACACAATTTATAAAATCAGAGATCCAGAGACGAAAAGCATTGTACACAAACAAAGTGAAATAAGACAAGTTTTTCAGAAGTTTTATAAAAATCTATATACACAGCCACAATTAAAGGAAGACAGACAAATTGAAGATTTTCTGAACACACTCAATCTGAAAACATTATCTGATGATCAGAGCAATGCAATGGTGGTTGGCATAACTGATGAGGAGGTCAATGACGCCATCTACAGGCTGAAGGCAAACAGGGCGCCGGGCCCAGATGGATTCTCCTCTGAGTGGTACAAGGCTTTTCGTCCTGAACTAACCCCTAGCCTAGTGAAAGTATTCAATGAGATCCTAAAAGGTGGTGGCATCCCTCCATCATGGAGGGAGTCTACTATTTCTGTGATTCCAAAGGAAGGAAAGGACAAACTGGACTGTGGTGCCTATAGACCGATCTCGGTACTTAACATTGACTATAAACTATACACATCTATTCTTGCCAGGAGGGTAGAAAGAGTTTTGGGTACGCTCATAGAAACAGATCAGGCAGGTTTCATTCCGAAGAGACAGACTCATGATAATATTAGACGTTCATTACATATACTTAGTCAAGTTCAAGAACACAAAACACAAGCAATGCTTGTTGGGTTGGATTGTCAGAAGGCCTTTGATTCTGTCTCTTGGAAGTTCTTATTTAAGGTCTTAGAAAAGATGAAATTCCATGTAGAGTTCATTAAAGGAATAGGTGCATTATATAACAATTCAGTTACTCGGGTCAAGATTAATGGCTACTTATCTGGAAAAATCGAACTAGAAAGGGGGACAAAACAGGGCTGTGGACTAAGCCCAGGGCTCTTTGCAATTTTCATAGAACCTCTTGCTCAGTGGATCAGACAATCTGATAATATCAAAGGCATCTCCATAAATGGAGATCAACATAAGGCCGCTCTGTTCGCGGACGATGTATTACTGTATTTAAGCCAACCTACACAATCACTTCCCGAACTGTTCAAACTCTTAGAAACATTTGGAACATATTCAGGATACAAACTGAATGTCGAGAAGACACAGGTTTTAACTCTAAATTATACACCACCTAAGCAACTGCAAGATAAAATAAAATTGAACTGGGGCAAATCCACCTTGAAATACCTGGGGATATTGCTACCCAAAGACATTTCCACACTAGAAAAAGTTAATTATGATCCCCTGCTAACTAAAATTAAATCAGACATAATGAGATGGAATTCAAATCCTTATATGAGTCTTACACAAAGAGTTGAAACAGTCAAAATGAATATCCTCCCAAGACTTCTATTTTTGTTTCAAGCTCTCCCAATAGCAATATATACAAAACAATTCTCTGAATGGAACAAGATTATTTCTAGATTTATTTGGCAAGGTAAAAGGCCTAGAATCCGGTTCAAGTCCTTACAACTGGCAAAGGAAGAGGGTGGTATGGCTATACCTAATCTTAAAGATTATTACTATGCGGCCCAAATCAGACCACTGTTAAATTTATGTAATCCGGGGTACAAGGCCAGGTGGAAGGACATTGAATTGTCACTGATCAGGGATCCCCCAATCAAGGCAGTATTAGGTAACAGTGACCTACCCAAAATCATAAAATCAATTAAAAATCCTTGGATGAAATTCCAACTGGGTGTCTGGAAGTCTGTCAGAGACGAATATGCTCTGCAAGACAAATTATGGATAGTAAGGTGGTGTGCATACGACTCTGAATTTGTTCCCAACCAAACAGACAATAGATTTAAAAACTGGATTACCAAAGGGATAACTACATACTATTCAATGACTAAAAGAGGTCAACTGATGGATTTCCAGACATTGAAAAGAAAATATAATTTGGAAACACACGATTATTATAGATATTTACAATTGCGCCATTACTACAATGGAAATATTACTAGAAATCCATTAGAATTGGGGGATCCTGTGCTGAGTGAAATAATTAATGCATATGACTCAGGACAAACAGAGGTATTATTTCCAGGTTATATAAAGGCTTCAGGTCAAAAAAGCCTCATTCCACAGAGTATGTAAAGAACAAGTGGGAAAATGAAGCCAACTTAGAAATCTCGACTGAAGATTGGAAGGTTTGTCTTGAATCTCAATGGACTTGTACCAACTCACACTCATGGAGGGAATTTGGATGGAAATGCTTAATCAGGTTCTTTATCACTCCAAAGCAGAAGATTCACTTTTCGGGAGATAATGCAAACTGTTGGAGACTGTGTGGAAACCAAGATGCCAACCACTGGCACATATTCTGGGACTGTCCAAAAATAAGACCTTTCTGGACGAAAGTACACAAAGCCCTGGAAACCACAATTAAGGTGAAGATACCGTTTCAATTTGAGACGTTCATTTTAGGGAAAACAGACTTTCACTTGGGTTATTTCAATACGTATTTGTTTCATATATTATTACTGGCCGGGAAAAAAAACATCACCAGACATTGGTTGCTTCCTGAAACCCCTAAAATAGCTGACTGGGCAAATATTGTAAATGACATTTATGTAATGGAAAAAATCACCTTTTCACTTCGGTTACAAACAGATAGATTTACAAAATTATGGTCCAACTGGGTCACTCAAGCAGCAAGGTTGGGATTTAGGGAAATTACATTCTAAGGTCTTTGGTTGTGGTCATGAGAATATATATCGGTTGTCTTTCCTTCAAAGATGCATAATATAACGGTTGGTAAGTCATGGATCTCGCTGAAAATAGAAAGGTAGGGTATAAAGCTATGTATATCAAGATATGTTGTGCACACTCCCCCCCCAGTCTCAGAACATGGTCTCTTTTATTTATTTTATTTTGATTTTATGGGTTAAAGAACAAAACAAAAAAAACAAAACTAAAGGAAGGTTAATTAATAAGACTTTTACCTATGTGAAATACATCTACTGCCAATTTCATCTTCCAGAGTAATGTCGCGAATTTGTATGATGGTACGATGTAAACTTTTCCTAAATAAAGAATTGCAAAAAAAAAAAAATTGCGTCCCCAAGGGATAAAGATATGAACTATTTTTTACCTAATGAACATATTATACTGTATGTGTTTTAAATGTTCAATTCTAGTTATAGAGGACAGGTATAATGTACAGTATGTATCCATATGAGGCTTATTAGCAAGGGATCCTTTTAAAGCATGTCTGGTGGTCACCCCGGTGAGCCCCTCCGCCCTCCCCCATGGCGCCCCAGGCAACTGCCTTGTCTGCCTAATGGCAAAACGCCCCTGCATAAAACCATAGTGGTTCAGGATGGACAAATTGAAATGACGTAGTGTAGAAAAATATGCAGAAAAACAACTGAAGTACAGGTACTTGAAAGCATTTTATGATACTACAGAGAACATGTTGACCATGCATGCTTTGTTTTTTTGTACCATGAAAAGGGTCTTCAAAACGCCTTTTCTTCCATTGTTTCTTTCTTGTTACAATCAGGAATGGTCTGTTTCATACAAAAAGTGGCAAATGTTGCAAGATGCAGGCAACGTTTCATGGAGATCAATGCAGGTATATGTAAAATTGTGCAAAGCTGCCCCATGGTGGTGCTATAACAGGCCGTTCTAGGAACTTTGTTGCAGAGGTTCATCGTTGGCATCCATGGAGTGTGTGTGTGCGTGTGTGTGCGCGTGCAAACTTTGGCATCGATTGGATTAATGGTCCCTGAGATTAGCTGGTGACGGACGGACATATGAACACACAAACGGACAGACGGAGGGATGTAGCACAAAACATGCTCTCTCCTCTCAAGACATACACAAAAAAGGGAGAGAAATAAATGCGCATCGGAGACCTTTTTCTGGGTTTTCAGTTCCTGCTGTGCATTAAGAAAAAGTATCCCACTGTAGAGTATGTAGTACATCCATTAGCCTAGTCTTCTCCATCCTGAATCACTATGGTTTTACACAGTGTGTGATTCTGGTCCTGAATGAAGCCACGTATCATAAAAACATATGCTCTATTTATTATAAGGTGGATGCGTAATATCTAAATACAAAGATCTACACACTTCACCATGTCAGTCTGCCTCCAATACTATATCAAATATCAAGCCCTAACATGACTGCTCCACTCTGCTTCCGGGATCTGCTTCCGGGTACACGAATATCCTAACTCCAACATTGTTTTAAAAAATAAATGTCACACACATGCCTTGTTGTTGGATTTGGAAGAGATTTTTAAGGTCTGGTTCCAAAAATGAACCGGTATTTAATGTGTAATGTCCATGACATTTACATTGGAATGAAAAAGCCTGGCTGGAAAGCGGGTAGACACTGAGGAGAGGGCGGACTTACTGAAATGTCTATTGGATTTGCTGTTACTTACAGTACTTCATTTAAAACATTTTGCTTCTCTGTGATTTTTTTTTATAATGTTTCACAACAATAATAATAAAAAAACAATGTCTCAAACATAACAAAAAAAGACTGTTGGCTGCAAACCACAATTGGGTCCCGCGCCCCGGTGTTTGGGGAGCAGTGGTTTACATTACAACACAACACTCCTATCCCTCCCAACGAGTGCAAAACAAATGAAGCAAACAGGGACTCATCAAGGCATCCATTCTAGCCTCCCTTCCAAGCCCTGACACAATGGAGACAGACTTAAATGAATTGGTCTATCAAGGAGACACCTGAGAGAGAAGAGACAGTCTTGCGGAGTCCATCAAGAAAGAAACTCTTTAAAGGGAGGGGGGCGGTATTGCAGCAAGGTCATTCTCACTCTGCATTAAACGAGGAACGATATAGCAGGGTCACTTTTGTTCTCCCTCTCTCTTTCTCTCTCTGAAGTCTAATTTGCCAGAGGTAACAATTAAGAACCATCCATCAGTCTCCACTCTAATGCGTTCATCTGCAATGCAACGCTGTGAAGTCTTATACTGTGACGTATACTTTACCCTGTCGCAGCATTTCAAGTTCATCTTAAAAGTTCATCGCGCCATTGTTGATTTCCGCAGCCCCCCGTTATAATTCACTAAATCTGCATTTTAGCCACAGACCACGATTTGATGAACATTTTAGCCCCACAGGCCTCACAGACCCCAACCTAAAGATTTCTTTTGATTTTGTCCACAATTCCAGGCTGGATTTCGAAAAAAAAAAAAAAAAAAACAGCAAAACAGCAAAACATAAAGACCAAAATGACAATTAATCTCCTACATTCTCTAGTTTTGTAGACCTGGGCTAATTCAGATTATGCATATTTTAAGTAACCTATGAGAGCGTAAACATGAAACCAAATGGACCCGGGTCCATTTGGGTTAGGCGAGAGGTTTAGGTGAGGGGTTGATAATATAACTATTTATTTATTTTTTGCTCCATTTTTGTCACCGCTAAAACCCCTTATCCCTTAACTTCTTTGCCTTCTTAAACTATTAAAAAAGAACACTTTTCAATACTTTAAATGGCCAGTCTACAAGCTCACAATGTGTCAATAGATTGGCACATTGAACTATTCCAAAAGGTTTTTCAAAATAGTAAAAAAAAAGAAAAAAAAAAAAAGATAAGGGGTTTAGGATAAGGGGTTTAGATGGTAACAAAAATGGAGCCCCTAGTGTAACCACTGGTGCCCGGATCACCGGTTCATGAGAACAAAATTGTGTGGTACACAGGAGCAATAATCATCACAGAGAAGACAGGGATCGGGTGGGGGGTGTAGGACGGAGGTGCATTCCAGTGTCAGTGTCAGTGTACACACACACACACACACACACACACACACACACACACACACACACACACACACACACACACACACACACACACACACACACCGTGCCCCATCTCTCAGTCTGCCTGCTGCCTGTCTTCCCCGGGTCACCCCTCCTCCCCATGCTCCGATTGAGCGTGATTGGATGTGACAGGCTTGGCCCAACAAAGTGGAGGTCTTTAACAAGTCTTCTGTTTTTGTATTATGTGGCGTCGAGGCGGAGCGTGCGAGAGAGAGAGAGAGAGAGAGAGAGAGAGAGAGAGAGAGAGAGAGAGAGAGAGAGAGAGAGAGAGAGAGAGAGAGAGAAGGAGGAGAATTCTATCTCCCTCCATCTCAAAGCAATCTCTATCCCAGATTCATTGGGTTGTTGTGGGGCTGATGTTCCATCATAACTGAAGGTCAAGGTTACAAGCTGTTTGGGCTCGGAATAAAAAAACACTCCATAGGGTTCTTGCTACATACAGGATAATAATAGAACAGCTGCTATAGATACCTATATAATAATAACGGCAATAATAATTTGATGTGCCACTGGGATTTGAACATAATATTTTTATTTTAGGTTTATATATACTGTGTATATATATTGTATATATTAGGGATGTCCCGATGCCACTTTTTCATTTCCGATCCGATACCAACCTTTTTTGTGTTAGCCGATACCGATACCAAATAGCTATATCAGAGAAGAATATAATAACATACAAAAGAAAAATACCTTTATATAAAGTCAACAACTGGGAATGACATACTCCTCTCTCAAATGTGCACTTGGGAAACTCCCTGCCATGGTGTCAACCCGTTACCCCTGTATCTGATCACTGGTTAGGTATATTTGCCACTATATGACCTGATAATGACAAATAAGGGCCAATACTGATACTTTTCCGATACCCACACAGTATTTGCTGATACCGATATGACAAAAAAGGAACAAAAAGAGCCAATCCAAATGCACACAAATGATCCCTGATCCCTGCGCAAAAAACAAATGACCCTTGCAGGTCCATTGGGTTTCATTTTACACTATCAAGAGTTAAAATTTTGCTCATCTGAATTAGCCCAAGTCTACACAACTAGGGAATGTAGAAAATTACTGGTCAAATTTGATCTGATCATCCATGGCTCAAATGCTGAATAAATAGTGGGCCCTGGTATGAAGAAGGTTGAAAACCACTGCCCTAGGGGACCTGGGGACAACATGCCAACTCCAGGGGGGGTGCACGCGCTCTGACGTGCACATATACATCGAGAGCACACTTTGTGTCAATCCCATCAGGCCCGGCGATGTGGAGAGCGTGGCGGAGAGAGATAGAGAGAGAGCTGAGAGGCCAGGCGACATTGTTTAATACCTCTTGATCCTGATGCAGCAGTTCTCCTGCCCGGAGGGGAGGGAGGGGATTGCACTCTAATACATTTACAATGTGAGACAGCAGCTGCAGGCCTGTGTGTCCATTGTCCTGCCAGCCTTCACTGCAGGGCCCTGCTGTGCAGAGAGAGAGAGAGAGAGCTGCAATTCAGACACTTCCTCCTCAGGGGCGGATATAGGCATAGGCATGGGAGGGGCAATGCCCCCCTAAATGCCCAGTCTGCCCCACCAAACATGATGGCATGCAAAACAACCCAAGATATTTCAGTGCTTGTATTTAAAAGTATTTGAAACACTACTGAAAATGGTATGGGGGCAACTTGAAGCTGCCCCCTTACCATTTTCTTCTGCCCCCCCCCCCCCCCATTTTACATCCGCCCCTGCTATTCCTTCCATCACAAGATTACACTTTCTACAGTTTTTCTTCCCCCCATGCACTGTACTCCACTTTTGGTTTCTTTTTTGTTGTTGTTGTTGTTGTCTTTCATTTCGCAAACATCTGTCGGCAAAAGGGAAATCCCTTGTCTCTCGAGGGCCGCCTCCTTTTCAAATTGCATTTTAAGACGGAAGATTTGTGCTGCGCTGCAGATGCAGTAAACTCCGATTCCCCTCCCCTCTCCCACCCACTCCCGTTGTGCACATGCGCAAACACATGCACAATGCAATTTCTTGTCAATAATTCGATGGATAGATGAGGGGGAGTGTGACTTTTGGAAAAGCCTGCATCCTTGCAGTTGTTTAAATATTGTTAAAATGGTGCTCTTCATAAACGATTTACAATAGCCTATAGTCTGGTTTATTAGCTATTGGCTTGATTTACAAACTTATGGGTCAATGCATTACATTCACTCACACACAAACACACACACACACACACACACACACACACACACACACACACACACACACACACACACACACACACACACACACACACACACACACACACTGCTCCAAAGTGCAGCTGATCACATGGGCTTGTTTCATAAATCGTTTACTTTTTTTGTTTGTTTGTTGTATTTGCAGGTTTAAGCATCTCAGTCTGTATCTTGCAAGTCTGATTGGACCCTACACAAACTTCCCACATGCTCAGATCAGGAAGTACCCTTGTTACAAACACCCCAAACTCCTCTCACTTCTGGCTCCAAAACTATGGAATCGAAATCAGAAACTCACTCCCAGTCTTCCGCTGTAGTCTAAAACCTACCTCTTCAGTACGCCATCTTAGCCCATAGATATAGCCTTTTTTGACCCCATTATTCAAGACTCACTTGCGTAAAAAGAACTTTGAATGTCAAATAATATAGTCCCCAAATATAAGACGATTCCATTTTTTAGGATATTTCCATTGGAAAAAAACACAGTCTTTTATACAGGCCAATAGGGTAATAGGCTATCTAATAAGCAAGAAGTAGTAAACCGCAGCATTACAACACTTTTTGTTTTGTTTTTCATCATAGAAATTATCTGATTGTCCCGAAAGATTGTGTGTTTTGTCATGATTTGTCACAACCCGAGTTGGCTTTGTCCGCGGCGTAATCGTCTTTAATATGAAGCATTTTCGTCTATGAGAAAAATTAATGGGGAATCCGCTTCTGGAACAGGGGCGGTGACGTCACTGCGCAGGTCTATAGGAGGAAAAAATACATAAAAAAACATAAAAATATATAAAAACTAATAATAAAAACATGTCACGTTATTCCTATAAATACAATGACTTGGTTGGAGAATAAAATAAAATATGCC
>CM076982.1:29295252-29400252 GCA_039105355.1 Benthosema pterotum | reverse complement strand
AATAGCAGTCTGTATCCATTCAGCTAGGAGGGGACTAACATTTCTCAATGTAGAATGGTCACCCTGGACAAACAGGCTGGGTGAGAATGGGATGTCGAGGCCTGTTATTCTCTCCAGCCTTTCATGTATACTGTAGTTGTCCAATAGTCTTGAATTTTAGGGCAACCTCATATGGATCAATGTGCCATCTCTGTCTTGACACATCCAGCATTCAGGCCCTTCAGTTAAGCTGAGTCTAAACAGTCTGGATGGTGTCCAGTACACTGTATTTAATTAATTGTAATTTTTAATTGAATCAACCTCGTACGCAACTCTCTTGACATTTTTTTTTACCATTCCTCAGAATTTTAACCCAATCATTATCTGAAATAGTTATTCCCAAATCCCTTTCCCATGGCAGCTTGGATGTGAATTTATTCTGGTCAGGGGTATCTAGAAGCATTTGATAGTAAACAGGGGCCGCATGACCCATTCCTAATAATTTATAGATTATTTCCAACATATCAAGGAATTCCACCCATTGTCAACATTTTACCATGTCATTAATATACCTTAGAGATGTTGTGCGGACATGATAAAAAGTTCCCCTCCATTCTGTTTCTTTTTTTAAATTATTTTTTTTATCCCACGATTTTGCAACCCATTTTTTCACCCAGTGCCAATTCCTAATGTGATCCTGGGCTCTACACACCCTCCACCAACCTGGGGAGGCAGCGGACTGGTCTCATGCTTCCTTCAATGCATGAGGAGTCCAAGCTGCCTTCTTTTCACCTGACAGGGGAGGGGGAGTTTCCCTAGTTGGACGTAGCACGTGGAAGGAACACGTTATTCCAACCAGTTCCAGTCCCCTCCATCAGGCGCCCCGGCTGGCCACGGGGAGGCAGTTTAGAGTCCAGGATTGCATGTTTTTGTGAGGGTATCTACCCTAGGGGACACAGGGAGAACATGCAAACTCCACACAGAAAGGCCCTTTCACCAAACCCGCCTCAGGTATGGGTACTGATGACGCGGAGGAGCAGACACGCCACCAGCACCCACAGCACCGTGCCCGCCCTCCATTCTGTTTCATAGAAATGGAGGTCTCAAAAAAATCATTAACGTGGTGAAACACAACATGATGATGTCATCAAGTTGTGTTTCACCATGTTAATGATTTTTCTTTTAGGACCAATTTGTTCTGAGAGTGTAGTGGAACCAACTACTTGTGCCCAACACACAAGCATGCACTCTACCGACTGCATACTTGTGGAGCATTTTTAGGAGCATTTTTTTGTAGAATCGCTCCTGTCTAAATGAGTTCAACACAGTACAGTGTCACAGTAGTCATCAAGAATCATTCATAAGCTCTAGCCTTCTAAGAACATTCAGCATAATGAGTACTGTAACCGGGTACATTTTGATTTTTGACGGCAATACTTTTGCACTTTTCACATATAAATAGTTGTTGAATTCCAGACTTTTACTTATAATGGCGCAATCTTACCCCCCCCCCCCCCCCCCCCCCCCACCACACACACACACACCCCAACCCCCCGTCCCTGAATATATCCTCCCCTCCTCCCCCTCCCACACCATTGACTTTCTGTCATGACGGTCCGCCTGCCACGGCAGGTTGCTGAGATTTAATGATTCTCTGATGGAAGTAACATTACATTTTATCGCTCACAAGCAGATCTGACGGAAAGGTATATATCTGTCCGAGAGAGGTGTGGGGGGGGGGTTGGCGAAGCGAAAAGCAAACTCTATGACAGGGGTCTTCAATGTTTTTTTGTCAGTCCAAAGACCCCTCCCTAGCTATCGAGAGAGTTGAGTAAAGACCACCCACCGCGACAGACTGGATAGAATAGTGTTGCAGATTGAGATCAATTTGACGGCTTCACAGACTCGTATGACAGCACTGTCATCAGTGTGTGTTGGATCCAATTTTAATGCTGTGATTAAACAATCGTTTTCCAGATCTCCCTGTCGTGTTTTCACTAACCTCGGAGGAGCCACTGCGCCGACCGCCGAGTTGCTTGTCTCTCTTTAAAGGGGTGTAATTGCTCGTGGTAGTGTTCCAAAGTAGTGATCACAACAGCAGAGCGGAGAAGGAATGTGTGCGATTGCAACACTCTGTGCACTCCAGAGCGACAGACCTTTTTGCGATGACTTCATCACAACGCGTCACTTACTGTATGCCACTCTGTCACATGGAAACCAGGATGACTTAAAACGCATTAAAAATAGATTGTGTGCAATTCCAGATCGCTTGGTGTAGCCAGGTATGGTGTAAGTCCTCTCATTGGCTGCATGGCAGCAAATCAGGTTTGGGGCCGTGCTCATTGGTTGCATGGCAGCAAATCAGGTCTGGGGCCTTGGGTAGGCCGAAAGCCTATACCACCAGCCCTGGGCCTGAGCTTACCAAATAATTACCCAGAATAATTAAAACCTGCAAGTCAAAAGGTTCAGAAATCACCTGACCCCCCAATTAAAAATGTTACTGCACTCCCCTGCTTTGTTCATCATGATTTGAAGCTCTTGATGACTGGTTTTAATTATTCTGGATAACTATTTGGTAGGCCCAGGCCCAGGCCTGGTGGTATAGGCTTTCGGGCCTACCTCAAGGGCCCAGACCTGATTTGCTGCCATGCAACCAATGAGCACGGCCCCAAACCTGATTTGCTGCCATGCAGCCAATGAGAGGACTTACACCATACCTGGCTACACCAAGCGATCTGGAATTGCACCCAATGTCTGTGTCATCAGTGCCCATACCCGAGGTGGCGAAAGGGCCGTTTTGTGTGGAGTTTGCATGTTCTCCCAGATTCACCTAGGATTACTGCACAAAAACTTGCAGTAATCCTGGTATCTACCTCTCCCTGGCCAGCCGGGGCACCTGATGGAGGGGACAGGAACTGGTTGGAATAATGTGTTCCTTCCACATGCTACCGATACAACCAGGAAAATTCCCCTTGTCAAGTGAAAAGGAGACAGCTTGGACTCCCCATGCATTGAAGGATGCATGGGGAGCTCAGTCGTGAGTTTTAAGTCGTAAGGCCAGTCCACTGCCTCTCCAGGTTGGTGGAGGATGTGTAGAGCCCAGGATCAAAAAAAGAAAACACAGATAACGCAAATTAAACAATGGAAACATAGCTCAGGTAACTCGCAAAGGGGAGGAAAAGTGTTCGACCATCAATTACCTCCTGTTTAGGGGTCATTACTGTGCACTTTCAGACATCAAGCCTCTTAATCCATGATAAACTTTGTCTCGTAGTATGCACTTGGTTTGCCCCATTCCCACCTCTACACAAAACCAAGAGTGGCCGAGCTGATTAGAAAAACCCTATCCTTATTACCAGCTCAGTTGCCTTGTTGTTTTGAGTGTCCACCCTGAAACTGGAGAGGGCGGGATTCGATCCCCGGGCCAGGTAATACCAAAGAATCTGAAAAGGAGAAAAAAATCTGTGCTGGCACTCGGCATCAAGGGTCGGATTGGGGGTAAGTCCCTGCTCCATACTGTGCAAGGATTGTACTTGTACATCATGGGCTCCATTTTCGCTAAACCCCTTATCCCAAGCCCTTATCCACTTTACTATTTTGAAAAAGGTTTTGGAATAGTTCAGCATGCCAATCTATTGACACATTGTGAGCTTAGGTCTGCCATTTTAACTATTGAATTATTTTTTAAAATAGTTTAAAAAGGCAAAGAAGTTAAGGAATAAGGGGTCTAGTGGTGACAAAAATCTAGACCATACCTTGGCATTATGCGGCCCGGGGGCCAAATGCGGCCCTTTGGCTGACTCTGACCGGCCCGGGGACCGCCAGTGGTCCTTGGGGGAGTTCCAGTTAAATATGGAAAGTTGGTTAACCAGATGTAACTCTTTGAGAGTGTAAAAATGAAACGCCAAAAAAATGAAACGCAAATGAAACCAAATGGACCCGCAAGGGTCCATTTGGTTTCATTTTGTCCAAATGGACCTGCAAGGGTCCATTTGGTTTCATTTTGCGTTACTCTCATTTTTACTCTCAAGAGTTAAAATATTCATCATGTGAATTATCCCAAGGCTACACAACTAGAGAATGTAGAAGATTAATGGTCATTTTGATCTTGGACTGTTTTTTCCCCCATAATCCAGCCTGGAATTGTGGACAAAAACAAAACAAATCTTTAGTTTTGGGGTCTGTGGGGCTAAAATGTCATCAAATGATGGTCCGTGGCTCAAATACTGAATATATTGAGGGCCCTGGTGTCAAATGGTTGGTCTCACTCTTAGTTTTATCTTGAAATTAAATTAATATCACATACAGTAGACTTTAGTTCAGCCTTTAGTCTTGGCCCTCCACAATATTTTATGTATCTCATTTGGCCCCTTGGGAAAAATAATTGCCCACTCCTGATCTAGACCCATGTGTCCAAGGGGTTGTACTTGTACGTGAGTGGTACAGAAACAGTAGATTATAAGGCTCGTGCTCGGTTATGGGCCTCATGTTGATGGGCTCGGCCCAGGCTTGTTTACTTTTCCTCCTCGGAGTTGGCGCGCTCTCCTTCCTATCGTGCAGAGATTCGTGTAGTTACTGTGGGGACTTCCCTAGGGGCCCCCGAACGTCGTGTTGAATACCACCTGTGTTATGAGCCTATTATGGCTGACAGCAGCAGCAATTGGATGGTGAAAAAAAACCCTGAAAACAGACTGTTGGAGTGACTGTACAGCATGCAGTCTGCCTCTCATTATGTTCTGCCAAGGAGCTCAGATGCTGCCGCTTCTGCTGCTACATACGGCGTTTTCTCTTTTCAGGAGGTTGTAGACATTGCTGCTGAATAAGGAGTTATAAGTCGACAATTAGAGAAAAACCCTCACTCGCAAGTTGTTTACAGCGGCTGGGTTGGGGGACAAAGAAACTGCTGGGTGTATTATAGCGTATATAGTGTTTCAAAACACCTGTGATATTAAAGCTATACGTTTCCTGTTGAGGAGGAACACAAGACCGAGACTCAGCCTCAGGTGATTGGCCTGAATGGGATGATGTACAGTGGTTTTCAACTTTTTTGATACCAGGGCCCACTATTTATTCAGAATTTGAGCCACGGACCACTATTTGATGTTGAGTTCAGTCTCTCGGACCCAAAACTAAGGATTTTCAAGTTTGTGTCCACAATTTCGGAGAGACAACTGGCAAAACATTGGTCAAAATAACAATAACAATTCTTGTTTCAATATAATTTAACTCTTGAGAGCGGGTCCATTTGGTTTCATTTTACGATCTCAGGAGTTACAGATCTATAAGGGTCCATTTGTCCATACCAACTGCCCATTATTTAGCAGGGGACCACCTGGAATCCTCTCAGGGACCACAGATGGTCCCCGGACCATCTGTTGAAAACCCTTGCCCTAGGTGATTGCCCCCCATATGGTATGATGTATGAGGATGACATCACCTCTCACTTCACACGGGTGTGATTTTCTTTTTGTTGGGGGGGGGGGGGGGGGGGGGGCACTGTAGCCCATACTATAATCAGTGATAGTAGGGGCTAGTGCTGCTAAAAAAAAAAAAAACACACATCCATGTGAAGCAGATCTTCAAGCTCACATCACATTACAACGCATTGGAGTAAAAGTAATTTTACTCCAATTTTGGCACTGAAATGTTGTGTAGAACAAAATGAAAATACTCCAGTAAAGTGCATATACATCAGAATCAGAACAGTATTCACTGGCGCCTTTCCACCACTGCCGTATAGACTACAGTATAGATTGTTGTCCTAACACATTTCCCCTAACACATTAAATGCCAATTTTGATCATGTGCCTGAGCAAATTGATGTGATGATAAGAGCGGTGCACACATGTCTGATTGTTTATGCATCAATTACTTCCAAATTATTTACTGGAGAGATCTTTTCACGGCGGAGGAGGAACCAAGCCTTCAAATAAATCAGTTTAAGAAAGCCACATGTTTCTGCCCGCACTTGGAGGGAGTTACATGAAATGCGAAATGTTGTTTTGCTGGCTTTTAGTATACTAATTATAAGAGAATCAAAATACTAAATAAATTTCTAAAATCCACTTAAAACAAATAAAAATAAAAGCACAATTAATTCATACAGAGACAGATATTGTACACTAACAGTCCTTGTAGCAGCATGCGGGGGTGAAGGTTAAGGGATATATTGCACGTGTTCAACAGTCTGGTGGCTTGTGGTGGAGAAGCTCTTGGAAATTCTTGTCGTTTTTACTTCCAATGCTTCTACACCTCCTGCCAGAAGGCAACAGATTGAACAGTCCCTGGTGTGGGTGGGTGGGGTCTCCTTGGATTTTGTTGGCCCCTGACAGACATCGGTTGTGAGCAATCTCCTTGATGGAAGGCAGTGACATCCCTATGATGAGAGGAGAGGAGCCGTGTTTCGGGACTGATGAGAGTTTTTTCAGTGTAGGCGTTTCCAGTGAAAGAGTTAGAGGTGAACTCCAGCCCTCACAGCATAAGGCAGTGGTTTTCAAACTTTTTGATACCAGGGTCCGCTATTTATTCAGGAGCCACGGACCACCATTTGATGACATTTTAGCCCTACATTCCCAAAAAATGTTTTTAGCGCTTCATTGTATGTTGTAAAATGTATTGTAAATCCTGATTAAATTGTAAACTTTTCACCATTGTAAGTCGCTCTGGATCAAGAGCGTCTGCTAAATGCCTAAATTGTAAATTATAATTGTAAAACCCACAATTCCGGGCTGGATTTGGGAAACAAAACAGTCAAACATACAGATCAAAATGACCATTAATCATCTACATTCTCTAGTTGTGTAGACTTGGGCTGATTCGGATAATACAGTAAATATTTCAACTCAATTAAATCAAATGGACCCTTGCGGGTCTCATTTTTCACATTCCCACACCTGGTTAACCAACTTCATCATTTAGCTGGGGACCACCTGGAACTCTCTCAAGGACCACTGGTTTAAAATATGCTAAAAAATTGAGTTGTCTTATATTTGGGGACTATACTACAGTATTTGACATTCAATGTTCTTTTTACACAAATGAGTCTTTAAAAATAGGGTTGTCTTATAACCAGGGTAGTCTTATATTCGGGGTAATACGGTAATCCAGATTTTTAAATATGATTTAATGCTTGAGAGCATAAAAATATACGGGTCCATTTGGTTTCATTTTACACTCAAGATTTACAGATCTTTAAGGGTCCATTTAGTTACCATCGTTTAGCTGAGGACCACCAGGAATCCTCTCAAGGACCACTGGTTGAAAACCATTGCTGTATATACTGTAGTCCAGTGATAAGTCATCTGGCCAACCGCAAATATTGCAATCAGTCTTCATGTTCCGTGACCCACAAGATTTATATCATGTACAGGACTTATATTGTTGAAGTTGCAACAGGGACGCAGAAAGCATTGCATAAAGCTAAAGTCTAAAGGAAATTGTGTTGGTTTAGTGGTGCCACAATTGTACTTAGTTAGTAGCATTAATGGTGTTTCAAATCATTGCACTGTAACATAAGCACTGTAATTTGCAATATCTTTGAAATTTGGGTTGTTTTGCATGCCATCATTGGGGCAGTCTGGGCAGTTAAGGAGGCATTGCCCCCCCATGCCCATGCCTAGATCCGGCCCTGTCAGTCTTCCTTTTAACTTGAACCTCGTAGTGTAACACCTTCCAGAGGAAAAGCTTTGTTTTCCTAAAATACAAACAACATGTGGATAGAATCTCTGTTTGGTCTTCAGGAGATTTTTGTGTGCATTTCAAAGTTTCACTTGTTTTCCCATCGTCAGACAAGGAGAGTTGGGCTTGTGCCGTGCCTGCCAGGGTCAAGAGCAGCGGTGGCTCATTTGTATGGGCAAGGACGGCTCTGCTCCCACAATCCCATGGAAGAAAGATGAGAAAATATTATTTAAATGTTTTAGAAGAGATACTTTTATACTCTGGCAGAATCTAAAGCATCAAATAGTTACAAGAAAAACACATTTTTTACAGTCCAAATCAGCTCCATTGACTTTCATGGAGTTGAATGATTGACACTCCTACTTGATTACTTGCCATTGAGGCTACATTCTCTCTCTAAGCCGCAGAGCCAATGAGGGCTCTGCTCAGCCTTAAAGCCCGCCTCAGGCTGTGTTGCCACTGGATTTTGACCAATCACAGCGTCTGCTCTGGTGTTTATGCTGTGAAGGAGGAAGCTTGTGGACAGACAGCAGACAGACAGTATTTTAAATGAATTCAATGTATTATTTACTTTATCTGTTTTGTCCCATGTCCGTGGAGGGAAAACCAGAAAGGTATTGTGAATGTGCTTAATACGTAAAGTTAGATGGTGTGTGTGTGTGTGTGTGTGTGTGTGTGTGTGTGTGTGTGTGTGTGTGTGTGTGTGTGGGGCAAACACTTTCACAACCCACTGTATAGAATAGATTGTGAGTAACACTGGTGCTACTTGTTGCTGTTGTGGAACATTTGCTAACAAATGGAGTTTATGGGGTTATGGAGTTTAGACAAATACAGTATGTCTAGACTGAATTTGTCATTGTGCATAACATGTTTTGAGGGGTGCTGGCCCCTCCTATGCCAAGCTTTGTGTGCACTTTGTGTAAGTTAGACACTGTCTATTTGCTCAGACACTATCTTGTGAATTAAATTGGAATATAACGTATGTGTAGAATAAAGCTTTTGGACCAAAAGCAGAAAGTAGGTGAATTAGCTGGATTCTTAAAGTGATTAGCTGGATTCTTCTCAAGAATTAATAGTGAGGAGGCGAGGGGCCAATTGTGATTGGCCTGAATGTGACGGTGTGCGATGATGCATGACAATGAGAGACCCTCACTTCACACAGGTGTGATTTTAATAATCAGGCCCATTTCAGTCTCCAGGTATTCTTCAGAATATGAAGCGTATTTACTGTACTATATGGCACATGGAGTAGTCCATCTAATACTATTGCCTGTGGTTCTTCTTTTTTTGTTCTTAGTCCTGATATGAGTCAGAGCTCCAAAACTGGAATGTTAATTATAAACAGGCAAAGTGGGGAAAACCATAGGCTATCATCAGATCATGTACATTAAAATATAAACATCAGATACAGGAAAAAAATCGTATCGGCAGAGGCACAAATCAAATGATCTGAATTGGAGCAGGACCAAAACAAGACTTTGAGGACATACATAGTTAGTGTGGTATGGTCCTTTTTCTGCAGGGTTTTTAGCTGCAGGGGCTGAATAGAAAGCCTCCATCCGTGATCCATCCACTGTTAGTCATAAAGGAGGAAGCACAATGGCCTCTGACAGATGCAAGGAGCAAAAAATGATTGCCACAGGCAATAGACTCTGTCGTGATGAGGCGCCATCGTGGCACAAGCACAGCCGTGCTCTTTGGAATATGGCACACTTCACTGAAAACGTGGCCAATGTCGGAAGATTAACAAATCAGCGAAACAAAATACGTAGGAGGAGAGATGGATTATTTCTTCTTCTACATCATCTCTTTCTGTCATCCTCCAGCATATAAATAATAGCGTCCGTGTGTTTGTCAATGTCGTGAGAACTGAATTATGATGTGATATCACAACGTCTGCATCCTGCCTGATCCTGATGGTTTATGACGGCAAGAGGAAAGACAAAGATGAAGTAGCTGCTGGCCCCCGATCTATTCAAGACAATACATTGTTAAAAGAATCAATACGAAAAAAATGATACCCACCTTTATATTTTTTTTGTCGGGTCAAATCCTCGTATGTCCATAACTTACTATTCAAAATTTAAAAAATTAAAAATAATCATACAGCACAAAAAGGCTTTGTGACACCGATGAGTAGGGCACTCATTTACAAATAAATATAGTATATGTACATATAGAAATATTCCTGCCCGAGCAGCAGAACCCACAGGATAAACAATGCGGCTGAATTCCATTTCACCAAATGAGTCCATGCATGGCTGTAGTGGACAGCATGAGCTCTGAGAAGTAATGTCCTTTTAAGGTAACCAATCAATCAATTTGCTCCTCTTTTCCTCCATGTGTCATAAAGCGGCACCATAATTGATTACGTCCATTTTAGACTTTTTGTTCTTCATGCCAGACTCTCTCTCTCTGTCTCCCTCTCCCTCTCTCTCTCTCTCTCTCTCTCTCTCTCTCTGTCTCTCTCTCCCTCTCTCTCTCTCTCTTTCTCTCTCTCCTTCTCTCTGTCTCTTTTCTGTGTCTTCGTCCTCATTATTTCCTTCTTCCAGACCTATAGGAATGTGCATGGAAAGGAATAAAAAGCCAGTTGCTTTGTAACACTTAGAGAGAGAGAGATAGAGAGAGAGAGAGAGAGAGAGAGAGAGAGAGAGAGAGAGAGAGAGAGAGAGAGAGAGAGAGAGAGAGAGAGAGAGAGAGAGAGAGATTCTATGGGGAGAGGGGCTGTGGTCTGCTAAGCCTGCTGGAGCTGCTGCCTCTTTCTTTCCTTGTCACAGAAAAAGTTCTCTTGTTGCAAGTCAAAGAGGTTTTGGCCACAGAACAGGGCAAGTCGCTCCTCCTATTCTCCTTGTTATAAGAAAAACTCTCCCAACGGTTTTGCATGAATACACCGTTCCTCTTCCGAGATAGATTGGGATTCCGGGAGAGAGAGAGAGAGAGAGAGAGAGAGAGAGAGAGAGAGAGAGAGAGAGAGAGAGAGAGAGAGAGAGAGAGAGAGAGAGAGAGAGAGAGAGAGAGAGAGAGAGAGAGAGAGAGAGAGAGAGAGAGAGAGAGAGAGAGAGAGAGAGAGAGAGAGAGAGAGAGAGAGAGAGAGAGAGAGAGAGAGAGAGAGAGAGAGGAGAGAGAGAGAGAGAGAGAGAGAGAGAGAGAGAGAGAGAGAGAGAGAGAGAGAGAGGAGAGAGAGAGAGAGAGAGAGAGAGAGAGAGAGAGAGAGAGACAGCGGTGCAGGCCCAATTTAATCATTTCAAAATGTGTTATTATTATACCACAACTACCAACTCGGAAAAGTCCTGCATGCTAAACAGCAGCGACTAACTAAACTAAAGTAGGGTATAGAAACAAAAAAGTGTGAACAGGAGATTGTGTCAACGCATGAAGTCTGAAGTTGCTCCATGTTGACGTACTGTATCTAGCAGTGGTTTTCAACCAGTGGTCCGGGGACCACCAGTGGTCCTTGAGAGAGTTCCTGGTGGTCCCCAGCTAAGTTGCATTACCAGATGTAACTCTTTGAAATGTAAAAATGAAACCAAATGGACCCTTGCGGGTCCATTTGGTTTCATTTTTACGCTCTCAAGAGTTAAAATATTCATCATCTGAATTAGCCATTTTGGAATGTATGTTTTGCTCGTTTTGTTTCCCAAATCCAGCCTGGAATTGTGGACAAAAGCAAAATAAATCTTTAGATTTGGGGTCTGTGATGCTAAAATATCCTCAAATGGTGGTCCGTGGCTCAAATCCTGAATAAATGGTGGTCCCTGGGATGAAAAAGGTTGAAAACCCCTGGTATATAGTACGTGCACTTGCTAAGGGGACTGACTATCTGCAGGCATCTGTTCTGTCTCACTGTTTGCAAAGAGAATGAAGCTCATTGGAGCTTCATTCCAATAAATACATTTTCCATTTAATGTAATTATCCATTTTGGCAATGTCTTTACACTTTACGTGTTCCGTGGCTGCAATTGTAAATAAGTCTTAAATAAGTGTTAAAGCAGCTTAAAGCAGTGGTTTTCAACCAGTGGTCTTTGATTCCAGGTGGTCTCCAGCTAAATGATGCTAAGTTGGTTAACCAGATGTAACTCTTTAAGAGCGTAAACATGAAACCAAGTGGACCCTTGTGGGTCTATTTGGTTTCATGTTTACACTCTGAAGGGTTTAAAATATTCATCATCTGAATAAACTCAAGTTTGCATGCACACAATTAGAGAATGAAGAAGGATGGTCAATTGTTGATCTGTTCTTCTATTGTTTGCCTGTTTTGTTTGCAAAATGTAGCCTGGTATTGTGGACAGAACAACAGAAATCTTTGGGTAGTTTTGGGTCTGTGGGTGAACATGTCGTCAAATGGTGGTCTGTGACTCAAATGCTGAATAACTAGTGGGCCCTGGTATGAAAAAGTTTAAAAACCACTGGCTAAAGGCATATTTCACTTTCAAAAAAACGTTTGATTGCTTCACGGTCTACTCAGGCTCATGTGAACCCCGCCGACAGTTTATAAGTTACTCCCTTCAGTATGCGTGAGAGACGGGTGCTTTTTTCATTTACTGTTTTCATTTATTGTTAAATTATTGTTTTATTTTTTTGGCCACAACCAGGGTGGACATACCCAATATGGAAGGAGCCTGCTACATTTACCAAAACAATATTTTTAAATGAGTAAAGACAGAAAATGAAGTCCACGGCTCTCTCATATATTAGGAGGACCATATCAGTCACCAGAAAAAAGATTGGGTATTTTCAGTTAATCTATTCTCTCTATTCTAGTTTTAAGTTATGGTGGGTTTGTATAGGAAGCAGGCGGGGCAACTAAAATGAACATCAATCTCTAAATACTGAATGGAGTAACTTATATACTGTCAGGGGTGTTCACATGAGCCTGAGTAAACCATAAAATGATCTTGCGTTGAGTTGTATTGTGCTTAAAGGGTAATTCCACATATTTTCATTTTTTTTCTGAGGGTGTACATATGGAACCAAATGGACCCGGGTCCATTTGGTCCTAAAAGACAAGGCATTAACATCGTGAAACACAACTTGAAGATGTCATCAAGTTGTGTTTCACCATGTTAATGATTTTTTACATATCACCATTTCTTTTTCATCATTTTTACGCTCTCAAGAGTTAAAATTCATCATCTTAATTAGCCCAGGTCTACAGAACTAGAAAATGTAGAAGATTAGGTCATTTTGATGTGTATGTTAATTTGGCTGTTTTGTTCCCCAAATCCAGTTTTTCAAGTTGCACACTTGCCCAATCAGGCAACCAGGTAGCAGTCTTCACTTGCCCCACCATTTTTTTTTTACTTGCCCCGGGCAAGCGGGCAAGTGTTAGTGTCAAGCCCTGGATGGTCTGTAGTCTGTATGTTCTGTGAAACATCCATCAACAGTTTTACCATGGTAACCTTTTCAGAAAAGCTTGTGCTTTTCTTGACTATTCTTCTTCAATACAGTACAGAGTAGACTAAAAATAGTTCTTTAGAATAAAGCCCAGGAAGTGTCAGGTAGGTTGGCTAGGCTAATTCCATCTAGATTTACTGGATGAAAAAATACAGAAAATCTTTGTTTAATTCACCAGAGTGGAAGATGTACGGATTTCTTTACGCAGTACCAGTACGTATAAGGCTAACCAGAGAATTTGCCACGGTTTAGTGCATTTTAGTTTTACTACTTCACCTTTAGCACACTGAACATGGGTGATTTGCTCTGTGATGCTCAGTGACATATACAGTAGGATGAAATTGCTTCCCTGCACACCAATGTTTTTTTTTCTTCTACTAGCTAGCAGGTCTTCAGGTGAAATTCAGTGTTTAGCGATAGTGTGAAATATCATTAGTACTGACATTGGAATTCACCTTTTTATCATGATCTCGCTGACCATTTAATGGCACAAAACGATTTGATCAATTTGGAAACGAAGTATAACCTCTGTGGGTCTGACATACTACACCTTTTTCATATACCAGGGGGGCCCACTGTTTATTCAGAATTTGGGACACATACAATCATTTAATGACTTTTTAGCCCCACAGACCCCAAAACTAAAGATTTATTTTGCTTTTGTCCACAATTCCAGTCTGGATTTGAGAAAACAAAACAGTCAAACGTACAGATCAAAATGACCTTTAATCTCCTACATTCTCTAGTTGTACAGACTTGGGCTAATTCAGATGATGAATATTTTAATTCTTGAGAATGTAAAATTAAACCAAATGGACCCGCAAGGGTCCATTTGGTTTCATTTTTACGCTGTCAAAGAGTTACATCTCATGGTTAACTAACATCATTTAGCCTGGGGACCACATGGAATCCTCACAGGAACCACTGGTGGTCCCCAGACCACCTGTTGAAAACCTGCTTGTACTACACTCACTGATGAAAACAGTATGTTAGCATTACGATGAAGACATTCTGACTTGTTTCTCTCTACCTTTTCACTGTGGTGAGTTGGTGAACCAGCGAGTTCTCTAGTATTCTGTATAATTAACAATACAACCATGTTAAAATACTACAGTTACAATTAAAAGTCCAAATCTTTACTTGACAGAATCTACATACTGGACAAAGAAAATCTAAACACTAAAAAGCAATGGTCAAAGAGTGATATAGGGAGTTCTGTTGCCTTTTGTACATTTTTCCCATTTAGAAATGAAGAGATGTCTTCATTACTGAACAGTTGGTGCAAATGATCACATACTGCATCATAAAAAGCTGGTGAATTAGCCTACAAAGGCATCCAAAGTTCACTTTTGCCCCGAGCACGACACGGGGCCGCCGTGCCGTACGTCTGTAAAGGGATTAAAAGGAGAGAGAGAAGAAAATAACTTGTGTAAGTTAACACAGCCATGGTGTAATTATGCGTCTTACGCTGTCGTAGATCACTGCACGAAAAAAAAAATAACGTGCTTAACTTTAATTTTCAGTCTCGAGACAAAAACAGAAGAAGTAAGAAAGTAACGGCACCATGTTAATTTACAAAAGGCTTGAGGAAGAGTTAATTAAGCCAGCTGTGGGACTGGAGAAAGTGCTGAGTCCTGGGGACACAAAATATTTATTCATTAGGCTATTAATGTTTAATTCCTTTCTACCACCCGCCCACCACCACCACCACCACCACCACTATTTATAAAACGGAGGAAAAGCTTTGAACATTTGACCGCTCCGTGTCGATGTGAAGGGTGAGTCTGTTCTGCAGCACCGCAGGGATTTATGCCTTATATTATGAACCAGCAAGGGAAATCCACCTGCAGTGGCTGTAGGTGGAGAATATATAAAATATAATATCTGTGTTAATCCCTCAATGCATTAGGGCTATATTATTATTATGCAAATCCTCCTTTTTTCTTCTTTTTCCTTTTTTGCCATTTGTCATGGCACCTCCCACATTCTTGTGGGATTTGCAGCAAGATGTGTATTGTATATCTTGTCAGTTGAGATTTTTGTTTGTTTACAACATTGTGTTTTTATTTAACCAGTGAAAACACACTAAGGGGGCATGGTGGCACACTAGGTAGTGCCGTCTCCTTGCAGCGAGTAGTTTCCGGGTTCGATTCCCGCAGGGTTGCTGTGAGAGCTGGGGACGTGATCCCTCCCTGCGTCATCAGTGTTCCCTGGGTGGGGTTAGGGAAAGGGCTTGGACTCCTCATGCATAGATGGAGGCATTAGGTCAGTCTGCTGCCCTACCTGGTTGGCAGAGCAAGTGTAGCACACTGGATTATCTCTCCATATAATTCTAGGAATTGTGTCTGTCTGTTACATCCTGTGCAATGTACTGTGTCATTTGTCTCCATTTGCATAACGCCACGGCGCACGGACAACCTAAATGAACCTCGAGTCACACAGCCCTGTCATCCAGCATCGCTTAGAAGAACAAAATATTATACCCATCATTTTAATTTTAATACTTTTGTGTCAAAAACTAATCTTCACGCATATGAAGTGTCACCGGATACAGATAAAAAAAACAGAGTCACAGAGACACATTTATTGTGGTCACAGTTTGCCGTATCACCTCCCCTTACGGCTACAGCCATTGGCGCTGGGTACAGTGTTCTCTGCTCTCGCTGCTTTGCCTTCCAGGCGACTGCCGACTGATCCACACAGGCAACGTTCTCTCCGCACGGAGCGGTGTTGTCGCTGTTCCGCCTGCTAGGCGACTGACCAACACAGCCTAGGCAATATACATGTATACTCGGCACGGCGCGGTGACACACGCTACTCCGGTCCAGGTCGCCTACTACTTATTTCTACTACCACTACACTGCAACATCTGGATATTAACGCGCCACAGCCCACGGCATCCAGTCCTCTCCAAAGTTATTATTCAAACGCCACATTTACGCGTGTGCGTGCAACGGTCCGGGTTGTCTACAACTTGGTCTCTGGGGGGTCCCCCAAACTTGCAAACCCACAGGAACACAGCAGGCGTGCTGGAACACATCCCTTACAATTAATATTCATATTAATTGTAATGACCTTCAGGGTTTATTGCAATTCCATTCAGCAGAGAGGTTCCAACAGGTGGTCCAGGGACCACCAGTGGTCCCTGACACGATTCCAGGTGGTCCACATACAACTAAATGCTAAATGGTCAGTTGATAACCAAATGGACCCTTATAGATTTGTAACTCTTCAAGTAGTTCAAATGAAACCAAATGCACCCTTATGGGCTCCATGGGGTCCATTTTATATTTCATTTTCAACAATTATAAAATGTAGAATAATGGTTATTTTGACCAACGTTTTGGCAGTTTATCTCTCCTAAATTGTGGACAAAAACCTGAAAATCCTTGATTGTGGGTCTGACAGATTAAACTCAACATCAAATGCTGGTCCTCCGTGGCTTCAATCCTGAATAAATACTGTCTATAACATAAAGTTCTATCCAGCTTTCCAACATCAACAAGTCCCAATCAATGTCATCTAGGCCTATACATCCAGATCATATACACAACGGGTATAGGACTATTATTATATAATAGACTTTTAGGTAAACCGGGCTCATTCATTCCAATGTAAATATCATGACTTTACACTTTACACAGTAAATACTGGTTCATTTTTGGAACCAGAACTTCAAAATCTCTTTCAAATCCATCAACAAGGTATGCCCTATGCAGTGGAAAAAATGTGTGTACTGTGTTACATTTTTTTTTAAACAATGTTTTATCATATAGAAAATCTATTGGTGGATAAGTTTGTCCAATCATGTTGTGCTTAGCTGTGATTGGACCATAGCAGTTTGGGGAGGGGGTTACCTAAAGGTCTATTGACACTGGGTGAAAAAAGTGAGACCGCAAAAATCAATTCCCGACAGCGGCAGGCATCGCAGCAGGTGTCTGCCGCGTCAGATTTATACCTGCCGCGACAGGTATAAATCTGTCGCTGCAGACGCCTGATGCGATTTTACTAACTTAGTTAGCAGCGGTTAACTAAAAAACTAAAAATGTCTGAACATATGCATGCTTAAAGGTATTTTTGACGATCCGTAATTCTGTTGTATTGCAAGTTCTGCATTTGTGTGTCTTTTAAGAGAATGATTTACAGTGTATGTTCCTGGCTGCAAGAATGAAACATTGTTTGAATTTAATTGATTTTTTTCTTTGCTTGTTTTGTTTATTTTCTTTTATCAGTAGTACACTTTTAAAATGAGCGGAAATGAAAACACTTACTGGATTCAATAGTGTGTACTGGGAACAGTTGTACAACTATTGAACGACGCACAGCATCTTCAAAATTAATTCTGTACAGTACAGTACAGTACAGTACAGTAAATGCATGATGGCATTATGAGCTGTTCAAATGCTCCTCAATCAATAACCCTGTCTTAACCATTGTGTCCTGTCTAGATTTCTATTTTCTGAATAACATAATATTCAAAGATTTGCACCACGTTTTCACGATTTTTCAAAAATAGCAGAGATACAAGCTCATAGCGCGCCACTCGGTGGCGCTATGAGCTTGTAGATCTGCTATTTTTCAATAGTTAAAAGATAATGCTTAGAACACCAAAATGCGTTCAGTACATAAGGGTTAAAGAGACCTGTAAGAGAGGGACGGGTACTGAACGTTTCAGTCCACGGTCCCCTTCGCCAAGATATGAATATGTCTGTGGAACTTCCCATCACTCCATAGTCTTAGTCCAAACATGCACTGCTCCCTCACCTTCAGTTATGTTTAGGTTCAGGATTGGAAGGAATAGTGTTAGGCATTTTGGAAAAACGACCACTCGGACTACTGGCACATCTCATATGGAAAGTTTTATATATACAATATGCGATATACTGTATGCAAACTCTTGAAAGTGGCATCTGTTTTGAATGTCATATGCAGCATAATTCTTATAAAAGGCAAAATGATATATGTTTCATTGCAAATTTGTACATATGTTTAACAAAAAAATACTATGGATGTTATTTTAACTTTATTCTCTCATGTAGATACGTTGTATATAAAAAAAAAAATACAGCACGCACAGTCTTCTTTGTACTACTAACTGAATTTACCACAATGAAATGCAGCCAAGCAGCCTCTGTCCAAACTTATAGCAAGTGACAATTTAGATTCACAGAACTGAATGTAACGGAAGGGATGGTGTGTCCTCCTTATTTACTTAATATATCCTACCTGACGTAGTCTACCTCGTCCTATCCACTAAGACATCTACAATGTCTAAGACATCTACAATGTCTTAGTGGATGTCCTCTTAATTATAGGCCCCGAGAGAACCCATTCTGAAATACAGCAGTCTTTGGGTATAACTGCTAATTTCACAAGGGTAGCAAAAAACCTGGGTGTTCTGTTTGACCATCACTTGAATTTTGAACCCCATGTTAAAAAGGTGGTCCAAACTTGTTTCTACCAATTGAGAAACATTGCTAAAATCAAGCCTTTACTGTCCCTCCCGGACCTAGAAAAATTGATCCATGCCTTTATTTCTTCTCGCTTGGATTATTGTAACTCTCTATTCACCTCTCTGAGTCGTTCTTCTATCCATCGCCTTCAGCTAGTGCAGAACGCGGCGGCTAGACTCTTAACAAATACCAACAGAAGAGCTCATATAACTCCAGTTCTTAAGGATTTACACTGGCTTCCTATTGACGCCAGAATTCAATTTAAGATTCTTTTAATTACTTTTAAGTCCCTACATGGGCTGTGCCCATCGTATTTAAAAGAGCTGCTGCATCCGAAGCCGAATATTAGACAGCTTAGATCCTCCGATAAAGGCCTTCTCTCCATCCCCGCCACAAAGTTGCGCACAAAAGGGGATCGTGCTTTTGCGGTTGTTGCTCCTATTTTATGGAATGACTTACCTCATAACTTAAGAAATGCCACGTCGGTTGAGTCGTTTAAGACGGGCCTAAAAACTCATTTGTTCCGTAAATATTTTGGTCTTTTATAATATTGTATTTCACTTATTGTTATCTGTACTTTTCGTACTACTCTCTGCTGTTGATCTACTGTTCATGGCTCTGTTCCTGTTTCACTCACCTATTCATACATGTATATACTCTGTGTGTATAGATATATGTATATACTGTATATTTCTATATATATCTTTTTTTGTTTTTTGTATGTTTGTTCTTCCTCTGCATTTATGATTGTCATTGTACAGCACCTTGTGACAAGTGTCTTGAAAGGTGCTTTATAAATAAAATTACCTTACCTTACCTTACCTCTCTTTAAAATCCCACAGAATCTCCAATGTGATTAGATGGAGGTCTTTCTGCTACAAAGCCACATTTGATTGGAATACTATCCCTCTATTTCTCAATATCCATCTCATTCAGTGGCTTCAGGACTTCCTTCTATTGACACCGAGATTGAACTTGTCTATGATTTGAATTCTCTCTCCTTCTCCATTGTGTAACAGCTGATGTTGTGGTCGGTGGGGTGGGTGGAAAAGGATGAGCAAGCTGCTTTCATACTGGATGTATTTGCATATCCGTTTATATACTGTACAGCATGTTCTTTGGGTTTTGTCTGTTTCATGGGTCAATCTTGAATATGAGATACAGGTAGCTGAATCTCAAGAGGCTGTCCCTTCAATCTTATATATCAGTGGTTTTCAACCTTTTTCATCCTAGGACATGCCATTTATTCTGCATTTTAGCCATGGACCACCATTTGATGATGAGTTTAGTCACTCGGAGTCTGACCCAAAACTAACGATTTTCAAGTTTTTTGTCCACAATGGGCCCAACCCCATTGGATAATCCTTGTCTGTCTGCAATGGCTGGATTCTAGGCTTAAAACAATCAACTTAAATACTGTAAATCTCCACGCGGTGGGGGAGAAAAAAAATGAATGGCCGATATTTCAGCGGGTCCAGAAAACTATGCTGTGGGGGGTGGTGGGGGCGTCCCATGTTTGAGTTGGGGGTGCATAGCCTAATTACCTGGCAACAAATGAGTTGCCAATCTCGAGGATGTATTGTCTGGGTGCTTATCGCGGGAACCCATCAAGTCAACCCAATTAAAAGGCGGCAATGAGAGAGACATTGGCGGGCGAGCGGGGGCCTCTCGTTCAGCTAATTCATGATTGCCAATTAAAATAGAATACGACGCAGCGTTGTAAAGCTGTCAGGAGGGGGCGAGAGGCTAAATTACCCTCTTCCACTTTGAGTGATGAATGCTTTCATTTCTCGCTACCCCTTATCTTATTTATTCCCTAGGAGGAGGAGGAGGAGAAGGAGAAGAAGAAGAAGAAGAAGAAGAAGAAGAAGAAGAAGAAGGAGGAAATGGGATGGTGAGGAGAAGCAAAAGCCAATGGTGTCACTCATGAAGTAAGTGACAGCTTTTGACTATGTTCAGATCTGCCTATGTATGGAATTCTTGTTTTGTTTTGACACCTGTCATCTCTGAAACGGATTAGCATGCTTAATTGAATCATCCACTGTTGTGTTGATATGTCTGGCATGGTGATTGTCTTTCTTTTTTAAACTCCATCCATAATAGTGCAGTGATGTGGGCGTTTTCATTTACACACGTACTTGCATAAGACTGGTATGTTTTATGACCTTACCATCACTTCGGCAATGAATGTGATACAAAGGTTAATTATTATTACCCTTATTGTTATTATTATTATTGCATTAATGGGTCTGCTTCCATTCTCAATGTAACATCACAGTGCAGGGTTTTAAACTAGCACACAGTGAATGTGCATACAGACTTGGATGGTTAAAGGCTTATTGGGCATGTTCCCTGCTGGTCAATGCTGGTATTGGAGCTATTTGATTGAGTCATACATTTCTCAGTGTCCTTTGACCCTTGTTTTTTCTACTCTATTGACCTTTGGATAAAACAGCAAAAGACCCTTATAAGTTGAATGTGTTTTAAACAGTGTTGTCATGCCAGTACCTCACGGTACCACCAGTGGTGCACACGTGTGCACAAGAACACTTTGGGGATGCCTGCTGGCCTAGTGGTCCACAGGCACATGCCACTGCATTATGTCTTCATTTGATTGTAACCCACATTTTCAATCCACGGAAAGAGCATGATGCTGACTGCCCAGTGTCTCCACTGCTGTGACACCATTGACTGCCTATTAAAACATGTCAGCCTGAAACCAACTTTTTTTATGACTTAAAATCGATGCCTCACATTAATTTTCACTTTCTCAAAAAATGCCCTTTAATTTTCACCGGCCAAATGATGTGCCGTGACACGATATTCCAAACAAAAGGCAAATTTAGTGTCTCAATGCTCCACTTGGTCTCAACGAAGGAGGAGGGTCCTGTTTTGAATGAAATTACTCAAATCATGACCTGATGGTCATGGAATCTTCACATGGCTGACTTTTGCCAAACACATTATTCTGATTTTGTCCAAACATCACTCAATCAAAACATAATCTGTCGGATCTTGTATATTCCGTCCTGATTGGCTGAGACTGGCTTCTGTGCTACCTCTGTGACCGTGAGGTCCCCGGATTAAAACAGCCGTGCCAGCAGCCCTGAGCCAGTGTTGTGAATCATTGTGATGTATTTCTTTTCATTTGAGCTCCAGCAGTTCGGTGACTGCGTGTCCGACAGCATCTTTCTGCCGCCACCCCCCAGGAGAGCTGCTCCAACGGGTCAAGCTCTTTTTGCAGCCGATTAATCCATTTTGTCCAGATTAAGTCTAGTTTCCGGCACTATATTCTAGTCCCTGGTGCTTGATTCTATTTTCTGGTGCTAGATTCTGTTTTCTGACACTGGATTCTATTTTCTGACACTAGATTCTATTTTTTTTACGCTAGATTCTATTTTCTGGTGCTATATTCTAGTTCCTGACACTAAAGTATAGTTTTTGGTGCTAGAGTCTAGTTTCTGGTGCTAGAATCTAGCTTTTGGTGCTAGAGTCTAGTTTCTGCTTCTAGATTCTAGTTCCCGATGCTAGAGTCTAGTTTCTGGTGCTAGATTCTAGTTTCTTGTGCTAGATTCTAATTCCCACTTCCCAATGCTAGAGTCTAGTTTCTGGTGTCAGATTCTAGTTCCCGATTCTAGAGTCTACTTTCTGGCTCTAGATTCTAGTTTCTGTTTTTAGATTCTAGTTTCTGTTGCTAGATTCTAGTTTTCAGTGCTAGATTGTAGTTTTTCTGGAAAATTCTATGTTCCTGTGTCAGTGATGCACAACATATTTCACACCAAGGACCTCTAGAATTATCTATTATGTGGCTGCGGACCACCATCTGAAAACATGTTCTAGGGATCCCCCAGAAGCAAAGATTTGAGTTGAAAATGTTTGCTTCTGAAATAATAATACAAAAATTTGCGCCACAGTTTAACCTTTTTTTTTAAAATATCAGTGGCGCGCTATGAGCTTGTAGGTCTGATATTTTTCAATAGCTAAATTATAACACACTGCTTAAAGATGGAGTGCCATGATTTTTTTCTACCTTAAAACATGATCATCAGGTATTATTGTTATATGAAGAGTAAGATTTTTTCAAAAAAGTGTATAGTGTTTGTTAAACTGTCATTTTTATGATTCCACCCTACCAGTTCATTAAGTATGCCTGGTTTGCCTGGTGGGTGGTGATGGGTGGAGATCCACCTGAACTGAAGCCACACCACAGCTTTAGTTGCATGATAAAGGGGGAGGAGTTAGGGGAGGGGCTGAGCACATGATGTCACTATATTGAAGTTTTTTTCATTGGCACGTTTGACTGGAAAGGTTCAGCCCCCAGGAAGAAACCTTAAGTACAAAGGGAAGACATCATTGCAACATAAAAAACACACCAAGGGGTCTATTTACATACTGTCACCTCTTAAACATGTACAAAATTGGAAAAAAATACAAAAATCACGGCACCCTCTCTTTAAGCGTTTCAGACAGTGCAGAAGGGGTTAAAAGAGAGGGTCAGTGCGTGTCGCCCACCCGGGGAATCAATGGCACCGCGGCTGTGACGGACGCCGGAACGGACACATCAACCCCCCTGTCAGCGTGTCTCTTGTTCTCCTCTTCATCCTGTCGGCTGCCCCAGGACTCCATTGGAGCTCGGCCCGTCACATAATGGCACTGACCCCCCCCCCCCCCCCCCCCCCCTACACACACCCCCCCCACACACACACACACACACACACACACACACACACACACACACACACACACACACACACACACACACACACACACACACACACACACTCACCACTGTCACAACCGCCTCCCCATCCTTGCAGCGTTGCCAGATTCAAGGAAACGACCAACCAGGTCCATCAAAAAAAGCCGAAAAGAAGCAATTACAGGTCACATGAGCACTTTAAGGTTGGTAAAACGTAACTACATTCAGGGCCCTGTGATTGACACACAATGATTGGCTCTTGCTTGTAAAAAGCAGTGGCTGCCACCCTGCAGTGCTTTACGGGGGGCAAAAAAAACACATGAACCAAAGTAAACCTTACCGGCGTTGATTTTTCCCGTGATTTGAGTTGTGGCCATGCTGCCGTTGAAATGCCTCAACTCTACATGTGCCAAAAATAGCCGGTCATCTCCAGCTCGACTCCTGCACACAAGCAAACATACAGTAGTTTGTCTATAGTTCTACTGGATCTCATCTCCATCCTCCCTAACATTTTAGTAGTTTTTTGTTTACAGATTTGTACTCGCAAAACTGGAATTTGTAGAGGAAATTATTATAATAATTTTATACAAATCTAGTTTTCGAAATAATATTAATAAATAAATGTATATTATACATAATGTTGTTTGTGGAAAAAAGAATATAGGAAAAATATGTTTAATTAAGCAGGGTTTCGCAGTTGTCGATACATTTAGCTTATAGGTTTTATTCCATTTTTGCCAACCAAATCAATGCTTATAATAAGCAGACATGGCAACGCTGGTCCCGTAGTTGGCGCAGATCCCCGATCCATGGAAGATGACCAAAGGGGGATCTCTGGGGAGGGAGAGAGAGCGAGAGACAGACTTTTACAAGGCCCTGCAGACATCCTTGACCGTGGGCCATGGGCTCAATCAACTCACGCCACTCGACAGCATGAAGTCCATACATGGCGCCTCGACCGCACGCTGCATTGGCACACAAGGGCCGTTGAAACGTCCAGACAGAGACAGGAGACCCAAGGAGAGTAGGAGTGAACCTAGAGTTGATTTGACCTCGGGAGAAATCAAAGTGACGAGAGTTTGAAGTGCAGAACATAAAAGAGGGAGATGGGCGAATGCTTTATGAATGAGTGTATGTAGCTTTTTGACCTTAAGCAGTAGTTTGACAGGAAGGCGGGGGTGGAGTAACTATAAAGAGACTGTCAGGCTGGATTACCAGCCTAGGTGTCTGGACCACCACTAAAGTCCTCTGCAAGAATATCATAATAAAAGCCCACAAAGAAAGCGTACCACCCGGCCTTGTTGGCTGTGTCAAGTGTTATACGGTAACAGGAAGGCTCGGCCCAAATAAAACTCGGCCAAATGTACAAATGTTCTTTTGTCCCTCTTTCAGGCTGCAACAGCTCTCCCGAGAGCTCAGTTTTCTGACCCCTCAAAGTCGCAACATTTCGGCTGGTCCAAGTATTATTTGGGCCGAGCCTTCATGTATTCTGTTCTACAGGACAGAATACATGAAGATCCCCGTAAAGAAGCCCCACACATGCGCCATTCGAGACCCCTCCCGCGGACCTGACCATACACACACATAGGCAACAGCGGGACATAATAAAAAATGCTTATTGTACATTTGACATCCCATATAAGTAACTGCTATTTAAGTCTACTTAATATGACATCTAAAATACCTATGTGTAGTGGGGGTCCCTGCACCCCCTGTCCCATTCGTACCAAAGACTGCAGCTCACCACTCTTTGGCTGTGAGAGTTGGGTCAAATGCGGCCAATGAATTTCACAGCTTTAACAATGTGTGTGACAAATCGTGTGACTGATAATCATTATATACAGCAAAGTCTTTGTTTTCTATTGATTTAGATTACACCTTTCAGACATGTTTAATTGTCATTTGTCGCCGCGACCCTTTCAGTAATGTGCTATTTACTCATAATCATATAGTCTTTTCCTGTGCTCTGTCATGTGTGTAGGCACTGTAATTTTTCCATTGTCAAACTGAGTGACAAACGGTGAGGGAAAGTGTCAGCTGGTACGTGTCTTCACAACAAAGTCACAGCAGACACTTTCCTTTACATTCTATTTCTTTAATACATCCCCTGCTCTTTGGCAATACTTTCATGTCTGTTGAAATGAACTACAGTTAATTGAATTAAACTTCATTTCTAATCCACAACGTCTCGGAGGCAATTATGGTACTTTTATTAAAAAAAAACAAACAAAAAACTTTTACTATAGTTACTTGCTAGAAAACATACTTTAACCACTTCAATCCATATACCTTTTAGCCATTTCAGGATAGCAGATCTACAATTTACATTTTAGGCCTTTAGCAGATCCTCTCAGGTGTGTTGGAACGTATTGAGACTGAGAGCAGGGGGGCTGTAAAGGGGATGAATATGCACAGGAAAAATCAGGTTTTTGGGGCATAAAAGTGGTCTTATTCGGGTGTAATTGGCCTAATAATTACATATTTACACCACACACACACACACACACACACACACACACACACACACACACACACACACACACACACACACACACACACACACACACACACACACACACACACACACACACACACACACAGCAGTCCAAGCAGTCGCAGCCTTCACTGCGAGTGGCATATTTACCGCACACAGCCATGTCAACACATGAAAAGTCCATAACCAGTCCATCCATAGTCTATTAAGTTACTGATGGGAGTTGGCCAAATACCGGTATAATATGCAAGAGGTGGAAAGGAAGGCTGGGGAGAGCAAGAAAAAGAGAGAGAGAGGCATCGAGAGTCTCTCTCTCTCTCTCTCTCTCTCTCTCTCTCTCTCTCTCTCTCTCTCTCTCTCTCTCTCTCTAATGTTCCAATGTTTCCTTTACAATTGAATGTATTTATTCCTACTTCAATACTGACCAACAACAACAAATCTATGAAATTGTCTCTTGTGTAGAAATGTAGCAATGCGATTCTAGAATATACAGACCACAAACCCCAGTCAGTCACAATGACTGAGACTACAGAGTTGTGACAGTGAGGGGTCAGAAAAAAGAGCTATTTTAAGCATATGTGCAACATGTTCAAAGTATGGTACAGTAACCACCACAGTCTCTGTGATGTTTATGTGGCACTATTACTACAAAACGTCTATTTAGAAGAGCTGCCATTGGACTGGCTCCATGAAGTGAACGGAGTTGGCGTAACTGTATGACAGCCCAGCATTTTAACAGCACAACAGAACACTGCAGTCACACAGTTTGTGTGTTTGATGTGGAACATGCATATGCTAAGAGCGTGACAGTAGGCCCACTACCACTTTCTTACTGTTTGTGGTGTGGTCGCGACTAGTGAGCAACTATAGTTGCAGCCTGGTCACGACTTGCAACTTGCTTATGGTCGCAACTATAGTTTATAAGTCAGGGGAGAGGGTCCTGTGTCTCTATCCCTAATCCTAAACAAAAGTGGTACTTTTACTCGAGTAAAAAATTGAGTACTTTTGTAAACCATGGGTGAAAGAACTGTAAAATATTATTTTTATTTTTATTTTTAATAAGGAAAATAGCAAATGTAAACTGGCACAAGCCCACACTAAAGGCATAAACAATGCAAATAACCATGATTTATCTGAAAACAAAATTCGGAATAGCCCTAACTATGTTTTAGCAGCTGGGTTTTTGCCTTGTCTGACATTGTGCCAGATCTGCCTCACTAAAGCGTGAAGGTGCTCCTTTATATATAAAAATAAAAAAGGTTCTCTCTACACCCTTTTAAAATTGAAGTGTGAACATGACCTTCACAGTGCCTTTCGGTTTAGTTGTGTTTACAAAGCCTGGACGGAGGACAATCAGCTCTGGCTCAATATTTCAATGTTCCTCAGTATATTTGCACTGATTTTCACAGTGAGAGTAGTGTCAACAATTCAGGCTCAAAGTAGTTCCCAATCTTTTTTTTGGGGTGGGGGGGCAAGAACCCAAAAGAGATATTAGAGATGTTTAATTAAAAATAAAAATAAATAAACTTTGGTTCACTGACAAGCAGTGTTGGGCAGTAACACATTTTAGATTACATATTACTGTAATATTATTACTTTTGCTCCAAAAAGTAAAGTAACGAGATTACTCTGCAAAAATGGGTAATAAGTAATGCAGAAAAGATTTACAGACAGGTACTGTAACAGAGATGTTACAGTACCTGTGTGTTTGCGCACAGTTATGTACACTACAAATCGTTTGCAGCTTTATTTTGTATTTTATTTTTAAATACAAGACGTCAACTGTCTTTAAAAACAATTGTGAAAAAGTTTAAAAGGTCAAAGAGAAAGAGCTTGCTAAACAGATTATGTTGTACATCTCTATTTTTTCAAAGGTGGGAGTTGAGAACTTGGGAAAGTAATAACGTAGTATATTTGTATATTACTCTTCGATTCCAATAATAAGTAAAGTAATGATATTGCTTTGTCTAAGGGGTAACGAGTAAAGTAAAGAAGTTACTTTCCTAAGTAATATTGACCAACACTGCTGACAAACACCATCAGTGTCTGGCAGGTCTGGCGGTTAATATGTTAATTAACAACACAAGTCTCATACAGTGGTCCTTGTCCTGGCATAATTTGTTTTTAGATCTATTTTTTAGACACCTTGAGGAAACTATACCAAATAATCTCATACATTTTAACCACCAAACCCCAAATAAAGACGAAACACGCACTGACCAGTAATTTACAACAAGCTCCTTATATCTGGCACAACAAGCTGCTTGGAATCAGCAAATGTGCATGGCAACGGTGGTGCTGCGACCAAGTACATAATAGCTCAAGGTTTTACACTTGGAGCATGTATTCCATTATTTGGAAGCATGGAGACGAATGGTTCCATTTTACCCTATTTTAATTAACGCACTTGGCAGAAAAGACTCGGATCTTGGATCGCTCTATTTTTGGGCACAATTCTTTTCCACCTCTTTGGTAATGTCCTTAAACTTATAACTGCAGTCCACCCCCCCTCCCCTCTCCTCCGCGCAATTTATTATTCCTTTGTAATATTATCTATTTCGCTCCTACAAGAATACTTTCCGCAAAAATGATTGGTAATGGACCTCTCTCTCCCTCCTTTCAGGGTCTGACTCAGCAGATTGCGCCGTGCACTGCACGGCTCGCAACGATTTCTTCTTCGCCCAAAGAGCAGAAACTATTAGGCTAAAGGATGAAAGTACAATCTCCTGACTAATCGCTAGGTAGTATCTGAAATACTAATAGGGCTGATGTGAAATTAAGGCCCACTAATGGAGCGGGGCCAATGTTCTAGTACAGTGGTTTTCAATCGGTGGTCCAGGTCCTTGAGGGGGGTCCCAGGCACGTGGAAGGACTGCTGTCTCTGTGCGACATGTACTGCTGATTTCAGCAGGGGTGTCCAGGATCTGTGCATTGCACTGGCAGTGTTGCCAACCGTCAAAATCCAAAATGCACTGGTGGCACTTCCAAAATTCACTAGAATGCGCCATTGGGGTTTCAACCATTCTCATACCAGGGCCCACTGTTTATTCTGCATTTTTGCCACGGAGGACCACCGGTTGATGTTGAGATTAGGGGGGGGGCATGCAGTGAGAGTAAATGAATCCAAAAAACTAACTTGCTTCATGTTTTTGACCTATTTCTAAAATATTAGCACATCCTTTGTTTATTTTTGACTCATAGGGAACTATGTATTTTGTGTCCATATCACTATACGACCAGAAAATAACCGGCAAAGTATCAATGCAATCGTGTCAGTCGGCTCCCAGACAACATGCCTTGTCGGGGAACTCGGCTTAATAAGCAGCATCCTGGGAATTATCGCTTGATGACGGTCGGCACGGGTGATTCTGGGGTGACAACCCACACTTCTACCATACTAACCACTTCAGCCAATTATTTTTCGTGGTATGGGGGCGTTTTTTTTCGCGTGCCCCCCAATTAGGACATGTTATATCCGGGCCTGGAGAGCTAGAGAGAGAGAGAGAGAGAGAGAGAGAGGAAGCAGGGACTCGCTCTCCACTCCATAGATACTATCTTATTCATGCTCTTGTGTATCTTGCAGATATTTAACGACTTAAACTCTCAAAAAACTTGACCTTTTAGCCCTGTACTTGCTCGGCTGTTTTCCGTGACGCGAGCCCATTAGTTTCAGACTATAGGAGGGGGTGTATATACAGCATTCACGTCCCCCTTTTGCTTACAACAAAAAACAGCAACAACAGATAAAGTCCTCCGCAAGAAAATAATAATATACTGTAAGCCCACAAAGAAAGCGTGCCAGCCGGCCTTGTTGGCTGTGCCGCGTGTGTTACACAAGAGAGGAGAATTACACAGACTCCTATCGGCCCCTGCCTACACACACACACACACACACACACACACACACACACACACACACACACACACACACACACACACACACACACACACACACACCAGGGGCGGATGTAACATTTCCCAATTGGGGGGCGTGCAAGAGAAATTGGTATGGGGCGGCATCATTGCCCGTGTTGCTTCGCGCCACGGGCGATGAAGACGCCCCCATACCATTTTCGGTTACAGGACTTTGATTAGGCAAGTAACACATCAATAATAACATCAGTTGTTGTGGAAGTTGCAACAGGCACACAGCATGCATAAAGCTAAAGGTCTGACTCAGAGAGTTTTCTGTTTTCAATGATGAAATGCCGTTGGTTTAGTGGTGGACATCATGTTTGGTGGGGCAGTCAGGCATTTAGGGGGGCATTGCCCCTCCATACCTATGCCTAGATCCGCCCCTGACACACACGCACACACTGTGCCCCGGACACGGTGATTTGTTGGAGCAAACATATAATGCAGATGCTTGGAGGCGAGTATGTGGGGGAGTGTGTTAGTGTGAGTGTGCGTAGGTGTATGTGTGTGTGTGTGTGTGTGTGTGTGTGTGTGTGTGGGGGGGGGGTGTAGTAAAGGTACAGGAGCCAGATCTAATGAGGGGATTGGGTGGATAACAAGCTCTCTGCCAGCCAGGCAACCAGGAGAAGTGTACTGTACTGTACTGTAGTGTAGCGTAGCGCTGCTCTGCCCGTTGTGAATGCATGCTATGGCGGAGCGGGGCTCTCTCTCTCTCTCTCTCTCTCTCTCCCTCTCTCTAATGATCATTCATCTTTCCTCTTGCGTTCCCTCTCTTTTTCTGCACCCTCGCCACCCGCCTCGGAATCCCTCTTTCACTTGCATCGTAACGCAAGGTGACATTCATTCGTTTCCTCTAATCTAGAAAGAGAGAGAACTTTTAAAAAAAAGGCATGGCTGATATTGGACTATTCGGCCGTCATGATGGGCTTATACTGTGAGAAAACCTTTGAGATTATTTGTCACCTATTTATCCTAATTCAAAAAGGAAAAACAAACCAAAAAAAATGTTTTTTGAAGTTGGTTGCAAGTATTCAAGAGCAGTGCGCTTCTCAAACTTTTCATGCTAGCGCTCCCCCAAAAGTAAATAAATAAAATGAAAGTAAATAAATAAAATAAATTCCTGTTGGAATTCCCGTAGGGACTCTTTACAATGTGCATCAGGTCAGTGCAAGTGCAGTGAGCCCTTCTTACTATGAAAGCCAGGCGGAATAATGTGTCTGCTGTCCGTCTGTGTTGTGGGTCTGTTAGTGTGTGTGTGTGTGTGTGTGTGTGTGTGCGTGTGTGTGTGTCACAAACTCCATATTTGGTGAACCTGACCTAGAACTCCAGAAGCTAGCAGACTCCATGCGCATGCTGCACAGCACTCCATATTTGGCAGTGTTATTGCAATTCACGAGCTGTGTTTATGTGCATCATAACTGTGTTCTATTACAGGGGTTTTCAACAGGTGGTCCGAGGACCAACAGTGGTCCCTATAGAGCTGCGCAGCCACACCCCTTTCATGACGTCGCCTTGGTTCCAGAAATGGAATCCTCATTAATTTTCCTCACAGACTTTTCAAAAATGGTTAATAAAAACACGATTGCGCCGCGGACAAAGCCAACTCGGGTGTGAGAAATCATGACAACAAACACAATATTACCATGCAATATTTATTACTTTGACCACCAGCGGTAGGCTTACTGTAGGACATTGCTTGACGATCACGATCACGGTTGTTGCAAAACACAATGATTTATAGATTTCATTCTTCATTCCATCTATCCATCCATCTTTAAACCGAGCGCATCTTCTGATGAAGATCCCGTTGTTGACTTTCATTTGGGACAGAATGGGTGTGGCCATTTTGTTTTTTTTGTCCGATTCACACCATAACGTCATCGCACATTCTGTTTACTGTAGGAGATCTGGCGCTTCAAAATAAGGGTTTTTACCGAATGCACTGGCTTGAGCCGTGGCATAGGGAAGAAAATGACGACCGCGTGAATCGTGCTAAGTGAGTTAATTAGCAAGGAGTAAAAAACGGCAGGACACAAGACTTTTTGTTTCGTTTTTCATCTTAGAAATTATTTGATTGTCCCAAAAGATTGTGTGTGCCATCATGATTTGTCACAACCCGAGTTGGCTTTGTCCGCGGCGTGATCGTCTTTATATGAATCTTTTCTGAAAAGTGCATAAGAAAAATGAATGGGGAATCCACTTCTGGAACCAGAGTGGTTCCAGAAGTGGTTCCAGAACTGCGCAGGTCTATAGGTCATTAATACTTCATTGCACACAACAATATTACACACAGAGAGCAGCTGATCTACAAAATCACATTGTGTTGCAGATGTGACATTTGAGAGCTAAGATTTCCTCCTGTTCTCTGCCTTATGAAAGACATGTGGTCTTTCATGTGGTGCCAGCCTGCACACGCATGCTGGTGCTAAATGCTACATTTATATAGCACCTGTATCCAAGTTGCTTTAGTGCAGCAAGTTGCTTTTATTCAGCATTTGAGCCACGGACCACCATTTGAGGACATTTTAGCCCCACAGACCCCAAAACTAAAGATTTATTTTGCTTCTGTCCATGACCGTTAATCTTATAGTTGTGTAGACTCGGGCTAACTCACATGATGAATATTTTAACTCTTGAGAGTGTAAAATGAAACCCAAATGGACCCGCCAGGGTCCATTTGGTTTCATTTTTACATTCTCAAGAGTTACTTCTGGTTAAACAACTTAGCTGGGGACCGCCTGGAACCCTCTCAGGGACCACTGGTGGTCCCCGGACCACCGGTTGAAAACCCCTGCTTTAGTGCATTACATTTCACCCATTCACACACATCTGTGCAATGGATTTAGAATCATGCAAAAACCCTAGTTTGACCCATCCGGTACTACTTAAAGCGTAATGAAAATGTGAAAATGTTGCTTTATTGGATGTTAATGGCTCCCCAGGTTATTGTGCTATTTCTAAAAAAAAAGCTCAATTATGCAAAACACTACGATCTTGTAAATCTGCTATTTTTGCCCCATTTTAAATAGGGCATTTAATCTGCATAGCAAATAGCGCCAATACTGTTGAACTTCTACTCAAGCGAAATTCTGAAGAGCAGAGACTTGTACTTGTTGTGAAGTACTTCTACCACATGAAAGCTTTGATACTTTTGTATTGTACTCTTTCAACAACCGCCGATTATTGTCCCCTTACATCTTGTATGTCTGTGGCCCCAAAAAAGGCACACATTTTGACAAAGATGTCCACCAGCACCAAGCCAGCATGGCGGTGACCCTTGTCTGGTACGTCTGCATTGTGTGCCGTAGAAGAAAATAGCCTGCAAACCTCCCAGTCTCAGACTGTGTGTGTGTGTGTGTGTGTGTGTGTGTGTGTGTGTGTGTGTGTGTGTGTGTGTGTGTGTGTGTGTGTGTGTGTGTGTGTGTGTGTGTGTGTGTGTGTGTGTGTGTGTGTGTGTGTGTGTGTGTGTGTGTGTGTGTGTGTGTGTGTGTGTGTGTGTGTGTGTGTGTGTGTGCGCGCGTGCGTGAGCTTTCTTCAGACAAGAGCAAAGCACGGAGGCAGGCAGCCCACCGAGGCATAGCCACCTCCTGAAGGGACGTGATGAACGAACTCAATTCCTGTTGCTGGAACTATGGGAGCCCTCAGGGGTACAAAGCAAAGTTGGAGAGAGAGAGAGAGAGAGATTTACAGGGCCGGATATAGGCATGGGCATGGGGGACAATGTCCCCCTAAATGCCCTGACTGCCCCACCCAGCCCTGTAACCAAAAATGGTATGGGTGCGTAAAACATAAAACTCTCTAAGTCAGACCTTTAGCTTTATGCATGCTGCGTGTCTGTTGCAACTTCACAACTGATGTTAGTATTGATGCTTTACTTGCCTAATGTAAGTCCTGTAACCGAAAATGGTATGGGTGCGACTCTTGCGGCAGGGGCGACGAAGCCGCCCTCATACCATATTCCCCTGCCCCCCCCAATTTGGGAAATTGTACATCCGGCCCTGGAGAGCTAGAGAGAGAGAGAGAGAGAGAGAAAGAGAGAGAAGCTCGCAGCTTTACCTCTTTATGACGGATGAGTCCCATCCCGGTGCTAAAAACTACCGCAGGAGAGGTTTATTTTTTATTTTTTTATTATTATTTTCTTCTGACCACCAGAAGTCCTCATTTTGCCCCTCCTCAATGAAGCTGTGGATTTACAGTGGTAGTGCCACGAGGACCGTGGTGGGAAGAGTATTTGCATGTTTTGCTATTTTAACGACGTTCAGGGAGACACAGAACTTTTTCCCTGGGATGGTTTATGTGTTTTTTAGATATTTTAGTACATTTTAGTGTCCTACTCAAAAACATCTGATGTCAAGTCTATTGAGTAATGAGTACGCACTTTATTTAAGTCTTGGGTTTATTTCAAGCCTTACCTAGAGCATGTCAAAACATCTAAACAGTGTATCGATACGTGCAAACCTGCACTGTACGGGTAAACAATAGAGCCTGCGGGTACTGTCCTGACACAGTATGAATACTAACCCTAACCTCAATAAAACTATGCTAAAATCTGCTGGGGTCACTGTGTCTCAGGAGGTAAAGCAGGTTGGCCAGTAGTCGGTAGGTTGGTGGTTAGAATCCATGCTGCTCCTATTTTAATCAGAAGAAGAGGGGGTCCCGCACACTGTCTTCACTTATAAATACTTTTATTAAGGATGACAACGTTTCGGTCTACATGACCTTCATCAGGTACCTGATGAAGGTCATGTAGACCGAAACGTTGTCATCCTTAATAAAAGTATTTATAAGTGAAGACAGTGTGCGGGACCCCCTCTTCTTCTGAATACGTGCATTTGTTTGCTGGCTCCGACGCACCTGTCCCTGTAGGTGTGCACAAGGCTGTTTTCTACAAAGCTCCTATTTTAATGCAATTTTTTGAAAGGCAAAAGTAAAACAGCACCCTCTTCAGAAAGTCACAATTTGACTTTGGAAAGTCAAATACTTTGTGTGGGGTCTGGAAAAAAGTAAACATTTGACTTTTTGCATATCATACCAGGGGTAGACATTAAGGGAAATTTGCCAGTGGCCCTTCGGGCCAGTGGCTTTTAAGAATCACTGGCCCCACAACTGTAACCACTGGCCCAGGTAATCGATCCCCATAGTCTGCAAAAAAGACCACCATTTATTAATGCATTAAATGCATTCAAGTTAACAGCACTCTTTTCATGGGGGTCAAAACCAGTAGACCGTTCAGCAAGCTGACCCATATACAATGCAGAATGCCTAAAATATTTTTTGTGCTAATAAACAAAATATAAATAAAACTTAAACAATTACAAAACAACACCAACATATTGTGAAATAAAAATAATAATACAATATGTATATCAGGGGTGCCCAACCTTTTTTGACCCAAGATCAAAGACTAATACAGGTTGTCATGGCGACCATACAACAGAAGTTTGTACAACAACGGTTTGTACAACAAATGTGCAGGCGCCAACGAGGGCATTTTACCACTGGCCCCATCGGGCCAGTATAGGGCGCCATCTGGTGGTCCGCACGTGTTTTCAAACCTGTTTCGGGCCATCGGGCCAATTATAATGTCGACCCCTGCATATAGTGTTGGTTAAAGTGCTGTTTACAGACCTCAACAGGGAATCCTGATGGTGACACACACACACACACACACACACACACACACACACACACACACACACACACACACACACACACACACACACACACACACACACACACACACACACTGTGTGTGCTGCGGATGACAGTGCAGTCAGCCCTTCCATTGTTTTTGTAGTCATCTTTTTTCTTTCTTCTTTGTAGTCATCTTTCTTTCTTTTTTCTACAATATGTAGTGCTGCTGCATCTCTCTCTCTCTCTCTCTCTCTCTCTCTCTCTCTCTCTCTCTCTCTCTCTCCCTGTACTTCTCAGGTAAGAGGGGAAAAAGGCAAACAAAACATAGCTATATTTTTGCCTAAAAAAGTTGACTGTAATATGTTTGTATCTGTAAAGGCCGCTGCACTACTAACCAAATGGTGTGTGCGTGTCCACACCACAGCACTGTGTGTCCCCACGGTGGCTGCTGGCCTCTATCCAGTCCAGTCTGTATAGCAGACAGTTGTGGAGGAGGTGATGGACTGGCTGGAGCATCGCAGCATGCCGTGTGGAGACACTGCTGCTGCTGCTGCTGCTGCTGGTGCTGCTTCTGCTGGTGGTGGGTGATCACCGCCCCTGGCAGCTTGTAATTCATCTGCCACTGGATGTATCTACACTGGGCTGCCTCTGCAGGGAGCCTCTCTTTGTCTGAGTACACACACACACACACACACACACACACACACACACACACACACACACACACACACACACACACACACACACACACACACACACACACACACACACGCGCGCGCGCGCACGCATACACACAGATCAGCCAAATCAGCCACCCAATACTTGCGGAACCCTGACGTTCACAGAGATTAAATATGGAATCTTTCGTCTTCGATGTCCCCATTATGACTGACTGGCACCTGTCGATTTGAGATTTAAAATGGTCTTCTTGCCCCATAATTATCAGTTGCAGCTGGAAAATAGAGTTAATCTCTACAGGCCTGAAAATGAATAAGATCTTCTTCCATGCCAAAGCACCGGCACCTGCCCAGCAGTCTGCTATCGACCAAGTGATCTCGACACTCAGCCTCCTGGTAGACTGTTGGAGAATCACTTTTTTTTTTTTAGCCGATCTAGTACTGTGATCTGGTACAACATTAGCACAGCATGGAAGTGCTGCAAAAAATCTTGTCCCACTAGCAACAAAACATTCAAAGTTTCAGTCCATTTGATCCATGAAAAATTAATGGGGCTCAGGAAAAATCTCCTGTGACATACCTACAGTAAAATGGTGTCCATAAGGGATAAATTTATTTTTAATCTAAAGAACATATATTATGTGTCTTGAATGTTCAATTGTAGTTAAAGAGGACAAGTATAATGTACAGTACTGTATGTATCCCTATGAGGCTTATTAGCCTGGGATGGGATGGGATGGTGCCTAATGGCAAAAACGCCCCTGGATGGATGGATGGATGGGTGTACTGTACACGCAGACAGCGCGCATATGCATATATACTGTATAATTACCTGGAACTGCATGTGAAATACTGTCATGAGCACATTATAAAGCGCCCGTGGCACTGATTACACACAGATGCTAAACATTGTCCTTGAGGAATGACAGCACTCTGACGCTGTGGCTGCCAGCCCCGCGTGTCACCAATCACGGGGTCATAATTTCCTCTAGCATGCAGGAATGCAAGCGTGTCAAAAGGAATTCAACACAAACAGCACGTCAAGGAGACAATTTATATGTAGAGGGCAACGTTAGACGCGTGCTTTATAGTGGGATATCGTCGTGCCGCATGAAAGCGACTCAACCCATTTAGACAGGAAGCCAGGAAGTCAGTGGATCTCCAACCTTTTTTAACATCTGGTTAACCAACTTGGCTGGGGACCACATGGAACCCTCTTAAGGACCACTGGTGGTCCCTGGACCACCGGTTGAACCACTGTGCTATTAGTTGTGCGATCGCGCCTATATATCGGCCCAGGACTGATTTCAATGCAGCCGAGGTTATAAGGCGACCTCCATTTTCCTCAAGACTCATTTGTGGAAAAAAAGAACATTGAATGTGAAATAGTATACCCCCTGAATATAATCCGACCCCAATTTGCGGGCTATTTCCATTGAAAGAAAAAAATAGTCTTATATTCAGTCCAATAAGGGTAGCTAAAAAGTAAAATGAAATGGATACTGCCCTGCGGTTTTAGTGGGTTTCACATTAAAATAAATCCTAAAAATGGACAGAGGTCTTCTCTTAAAAAAAAGAAAACTGTTGCGGTTAAATTATTCCAAGTCTCAGCCCCGCTGGAGAAGTCTGGAATCCTGAGCTGCAATTCAGCAGGATTTTCATCCCCTCCCCTCAGCCACCCACCCCCGTAATCTATTTAACCCTGGGGGGGAAACAGGAGAGAGGTATGGGCTAAATTAGTGTAATCTGAATGAGGTTTGCTTGAATGTGGTGTTTCAGTGGCCGGTGAGGGATCGCATCCGCCCACAGCCTGTCTCTCTCTCTCTCCCTCTCTCTCCCTCTCTCTCTCTCTCTCTCTCTCTCTCTCTCTCTCTCTCTCTCTCTCTCTCTCTCTCTCTCTCTCTCTCTCTCTCCCCTCCGTTGGGCCTGACAGACAATGAGAATATGACCGGCCGTAATCAATACGGCCCGATCCCGCATGATTAGGTCAGCCATTAGTTCACTTGATCTTTCGAACCCTCTTTTCCATTTGCAATCTGATGAAAATCTAATCACTCACTGCTTGCCGGATGATTAGTCTAAATCCCTGTCTCTAAGAGAAAAGACTATAGGAGGAGATGCTGTTTTTTAATTTTCTTTTTTTTAAGCTTAATGCAAATGATACGTTCTTCTGTATTTTGTGCCGTAGTGTGTGTCTCTCTCCTTGACGGGGAGGGATGGCTGCTAGTGGTGGAAAAATCATAGCCTCGTAAATAGTGATGTCCCGTTACCGATACAAAAGTATCGGGTCGGCTGTTTTTGTCCCTTTTTGTCATATCGGTATCGGCAAATATTGTATGGGTATCGGAAAAGTATCAGTATTGGCCCTTATTTGTCATTATCGGGTCACATATTGGCAAAGCCTGTTTAACCCTGAGTACACAGACACAGGGGTAAGGGGGTTTCCCAAGTGCACATTTGATCATTCCCAGTTGGTGACTTCATATAAACATATTTTTCTTTTGTATGTTATTATATATATACTTCTCTGGTATCGGTATTTGATATCGGTATCGGCTAACAATTGTGGTATCGGGATTGGATCGGAAATTAAAAAGTGGCATCGGGACATCCCTACTCGTAGACCGCCCCTCGCCCTGACAGCATTCCCATACTGCTGAACGGCATGGAATGCATGTTGTCCAGCAGGGGGAGTCGGTTTACCCAGGATAGAAAAATCACGCCCGTGTGAAGTGAGTGGTGCAACTTTGTGGGTAACCCCTGGATACCCAGAGACACAGGAATCAGCCTTGAGTAGGCCAGGCTAGTCTTCTCAAATTCTGCCTGAATCCGACCAGTCCGGGCCGACATTTTAGGGCGGGCAGGTCCTAAAATCTATGCAAATCAGTAGCCTTGAAAAAATATATACAGTACATTATAACATTCGTTCTGTTATGTCTCTCTGTATATTTATCTATTATGAAGATGGTGCTGGCTGGCATTTCACTTTCACTCTGAAATTCTTCCCAAACCTGATATTTGGTTTCAAAAAGTACAAAAGTACCAAAAGTATTACTTGAGACCCGAGATGTAGTGGAGAAAAAGAAAAAATAGCCTATTGAATATTAAATTTACTCAAGTAAAGTGCAAATACCTCAAAGGTTTACCTGAAAGGAAATTCCACCCCTTTTTCAAGTTTCAACATTTTACACATCATTAATATATCTTAGAGATGTTGTGTGGAAATAATACAAATCTTGATGGTGCCATCAAGATTGTGATTCACTGTTTTTTTTTTTTCAGACCTCTACTTCTACGTGCATGCATTTATAGTGTCTTCCCACCAATTTACAGCAGTGACGTGTTGGATGCGCAGGGTTTAGAGAAGATAATGACATCTTTCTCAAGCTGTAAGCACATCAGCCACAATGTCCATCAAGTCGATCAATAATAGGCTACCTTGTTTAGAGCCGAGCAGTGTGAGTCAAGGTAGCAATCATGTGAATCCAATGGTGGTGAATGGTAGGTTATTGAAATGATAAACGCACCTTGACTCACCATTCAGGCTGACATCGCCAACCACCCCGTTATATACCTGGCAACCACAGTGATCACTTCATAATCACATGACACAGTGGGTAGACTACACATGCACGCACGTGCGAACACACACACGCACGCACGCACACACGCACGCACGCACGCACGCGCACACACACACACACACACACACACACACACTTACACATTTTAGCCCCACAGACCTCAAAACTAAAGATTTCTTTTGTTTTTGTTCTCAATTCCAGGCTGGATTTTGGAAAGAAAACAGTCAAATATAGAGATCAAAATGACCATTAATCTTCTACATTCTCTTGTTGTGTAGACTTTGGCTAATTCAGATGATGAATAATATATACTCTCAAGGACCACCACTGGTTGAAAACCACTGCTTTAAAGTAAAGGAATAAAGTTTTTTTGTTGTTCTGTCGCGCAGCAACTGCCACTTGACATTATGAAATGTAGTGGAGCAATAAAGAATATGTTTATTATATTCTGACAGGTGTCTTATTTTAGCCCTGTTGCATCCAAAACAAACGGTGCTCTGCCATATGAAAAGGAACATTTTGTCAGTACTCAGGCAAATCAACTAAACTCATAATAATGAGTGCAGTAATGTTTATACTTGCATGCTAACAAAGCTCCTGTCACGCTGTCATCCTCGTTTGCCATGCGGTGGACACACTTAACACACTTGTACAATAGCTATAAGGCCATTATGGAATGGGGTTATTTATTCCCATCACTGATTATTATTGTTGCACATTGCCCTCGAGGACCTTTGCGTTGCAATGATCTTTTTCACGTGTGTGTGTGGGGGAGGGGGGGGTGAAGCCCCCCCTTCACCCCCCCCCCTCCCCCACACACACACACACGTGAAAAAGATCAAAGGTCTATGACAGACCTTTGACATTTGTCTTGTTATAGACTGTGAATGAAGCGAGGCTTCAACTGGAAAGACCCTCGTAACTTACCCAGGTGAGGGGAGGTCATGCAGGGGGTCAGTGGTGTGAGGATGATGGGCTGCGTGTGTGTCAGGGGCGGATGTAACATTTCTGGGGGTGCAGGAGAAAATGGTATGGGTGTGGCTTGATGAAGTCGCACCCATACCATTTTCACTTACATGACTTTTATTAGGCAAATACTGCATCAGTAATCAATCAAAGCATCAACAATAACAATAATAAGTTGTTGTCGAAGTTGCAACAGACACGCAGCATGCATAAAGCTAAAGGTCTGACTCAGAGAGTTTTCTGTTTTCAATGATGAAATGCTGTTGGTTTAGTGGTGCCACAGCTGTAGTTAGTAGCAGTAGTGTTTCAAATATTTTTAAATATAAGCAATTTCAGTTTTTTTGTATGCCATGGCATTGCCCCCCCATGCTCATGCCTAGATCCGCCGCTGGTTTGTGTGTGTGTCTGCAGCCGATTTCTGTTCTGTTGTACGACAAGGACGCAGAAAATAGCAGGGTTTACAAGCCTGCTCCCTCGACCCCGCGCTGAGCATCGGTTTAACCACTTGAAATTCAGTATCCCTTTTCCATTCTGGTGCACGGGAACATTTGCCAAATCTCCAAATAGTCCAGTGCTTTTCTGCCTAATTTCCTAGAGCACCAGCTAGTCTCGCAGTCTGCGCCGCCTATCGCGAGAATGTCAGTTCTTAATAGTATGTGAATGAGGTGCTATTATAAAAAAACTATTCTGCTCTTTCAAGTCGTAAATATAATTATACTGTTTGCAAACCATGAAAACAAACAGTTAGGAAATAACCTGTTGCATGTTTTCTTTTATTTGTCTGCATTTGTCCGGTCCGCCAATTATTACATGATAGTTGTTAGCACGTTGTCTGTCCGCTGGATCACATTAGATCCATTCACTGTGGTAAAGTTGTCAGAACTCTGTCTCTAGATGGCGCTGGACTAGCCATGCACGGGCGTCTGTCTGTCTGTCTGTCTGTCTGTCTGTCTGTTTGCAGTACTAAAATCTGCAGCCGCCATAGCGGTGTTGTTGAGTGGCTTGGGTCTAAAAAACCTTGAGTTAAAGGGGATTCCACCCATTTTCAACATTTTTTTTCTGAGAGCGTACAAATGCAACCAAATGAACCCTAACGGGTTCATTTGGTTCCATTTGTACGCTCTCAGAAAAAAAGAAACGTCTAAAGACCATTAACATGGTGAAGATACATCTTGATGATGTCATGAAGATGTTTCACCATATTAGTGGTTTTCTTCAGACCTCCTTTTCTGGGGAACACAGAATGGGGGGACTTTTGTTATCATGTCCACCCAGCACCTCTAAGGTACATCAATGACAAAGTAAAATGTTGAAAATGGGTGGAGTTCTCCTTTAACTGCTCTTTTATTTCTGAATATCGGCCCTCCTCTCTTACTTACCCCCTTCAGAAAAGGTTCAAGCTGTGTTTAATGTAAACGAAACCCAGTATGTACACAGTATATATCTCGCAGTACCACCACCAGTCCTCCTCCTCCTCCTTTAGAATCTCCGAGGACCCTCCCTCCCTCCCCCTCCTGTCGAAGCCCCCTCCCCTCCACCATAGCCCCGCACTGCTGCAGCGTATAGCGGAGGATTTAAGTGGGGTATAGCATAATAGAGGCAGGGGGCACGCAGCAGCAGCAGCGGCAGGCCAGGAGCTTCCACCAGAGCAGGCGCCACAGAGGAGGGGTCCACATCACCCACCCCCAGGGCATCTCCATACCGACTGCATGCACAGGGTGATTGATGGGGGGTAGAGCTCTGACTAGCAGAGCTCCCAATGTCACTCTGCAATTAAATAACTCTCACCGCTGAACTGTAAGCCATGCGCCCCCACCAACCCCACACCCCCGCCGCATGTTCTCTGATAGACCTCTCTCTCTCTCTCCATCACACACCCCTCACTCTCAATCTCTCTGTGACAACTCTCCATATATATTGTCTTCATATTCTATATCTCACGTCATCTCTGCCCTTCGCCTTTCTTTTTTTCTTTCAACACACGCTATTTTTTTTGACGGCCGTCAAACGTATATGTGCCTTTCAGATATGACATTTACATGCCGCACAGCCCACGTCTGCGGGCTTTTAACGTTTGTCGGCGCTTATACGTTTGCCGACTCTCTTACGCAACTCGTGGCATCAGGTGGCAGTCGGACGGCGGATTATATACTGTATATATACGGTACCCTCACTCCACACCAGTGCACACTGTGTGACTAAACGGCTTTTGTTTTCACTGTTCTATGATTAATACTTTATTCATTTGTTTAGGTTACAAACTCCGATAGGACTACAAACAACGCCCCCAAAAAGACACTATGTCAAGTGACATTGGTGAAACAGTGCCCCCTGTTGGTACCTAGACATAGGGACATAGAGTACACGAATGGGGACCATAGAGTAATAAAATATAGAGGTTTAACTGGCAATAGCCCCGCCCCCTTGCCGTTCATTTCAATACAAGTTGCTCAGTGGCGCTTTGAAGCACCCGGAAGAGCACCGGAAGTAACGTCTACTTGCGCATTTGGGCACCAAACTTGGTGCCTAAATGCCGAAGTGCTTCCTCCATGAAGGCACACATGAACCAGCGCCCCAATGTTAAAGTTCAGTAGCACGGGGTTCCCTAGTCATGAATCCACGGGCTGCCTGCAGTTCACGCTACAAGCAATAGGGCCGACCGCTTCAACGTTGGAGACGCTCTCTGGGGATGTGGTGGGGACGAAGTCAGGCCTTTGGAGTGGTTGCACCCAGGGGTGTAGTGGAGGGGGGACGTGGGGCGACAGCATCCCCCCACTTTTCACATCTAAAATATTTTTGGGGCAAAAGTAGTCCTATGTATTTTGTCTTGTCATATACTTTCATGGATACAATTAGGCATTGTAAACAAATCTTTCTCAATGTGCTATACTTGTTTTAATAGCGTGTCTGTGTGTGTTGCGCAGGTGTACGCAAATGCGCATGCAAATGCAAGTGTGCATGCACGTGTCTTAAAGGGGAATTCCACTCATTTTCAATACTTTACTATGTCATTAATACACCTTATAGATGTTGTGTGGACAATCTGGACATGGTAAAAAAGGTCCCCCAATTCTGTGTTTTGAAATACATGAAGTACAATGAAATACATGAAGGTCTGAAATACATCTTGATGACATCATCAACATGTGTTTCACCATCTTAATGAGTTTCCTTTTTTTCCTGAGAGGGTACAAATGGAACCAAATGGACCGGTTGGGTCCATTTGGTTCACATTTGTACACTCTCAGAAGAAAAAATGAAAATGGGTGGAATTCCCCTATAAGAGGCGTCCCCCCACCTCTAAAAGTCCCACTACAACACTGGTTGCACCACTCAAAAATAAAAGCATTCGGGCTACAAACAAATTGGCAGCAGGAACGATACAAATACAAAGTGCAGAGGAGCAGCATGCATGCAGCCAGCGCATTCTACCTCAGCCCAAAACCCCCCAGACAATAAATGACCTAACACACCTGCTTTTCTATTAGCATTGATTGATTTCAGCTGTCATTCCTCTCCTCTCTATTGACTGTGCCGGCGATATTACACCTTTAATCTTTCTATTTTAATCATCGTCTGGCCGTCCGTCCATCCGTGGAAACCACTATTCATCGTTCTCAACGTCGTTCTCACTCTCTCCTTCTTTTTCTGCTCCCATGCGAGTTCTCCTCACTGTGTCTCTCTCTCTCTCTCTCTCTACTCTGTGCTTCCACTGCTCCTAGGACTGCTTTCCCAGCCGTGACAGACAGAGGCTGCTCTTTCTATTAGTTTGGGTCAACGCTCCGCTCCTCATACCAGCAGAACGGTCCTGACATCCGTAATGGGGTTTGTGCAACGTAGGCTACAATATTTGCCTCCCAGACGTAGTGGAGTAGAAGTAAAAGTATAGTGAAAAAGTGGAAATATGTAGAGTCTGCAGTCATGCTGTGCAGAACATACACCGCCATGGTCCTACTTAAAGGTAATAGAGGCAACTTTTTAGCTAAAAATAGAAATATCCCTATATTTTCCCTTTTCTACATTGCTTCTACTTTGATGCTGTAGCTGTTTCCCTGCAGACAGACGGTCCAGAAGTTGTTGTTGTTGTCAACACATCACAAAAACAAAACATTCATCAGGCTCAGAAAAAGCAGGCTAATTTTTGAGGGGGTTTGTGTGTGGGGGGTGAGGCAGCGTTTTAGCCAATGACAGCACAGCAGTTTCCAGCAGATTCATAATGAGCTAATAGAGTGGAGGTGGAGAGGAGTTTAGGTTTTCAAACGAATCTGTTTACAAACACAGTGTTTGTACACACTAAAGCTGCTCTATTACCTTTAAGATTTACGTAGGCCTAATAATTTTTCGACCACTCTCTCTCTTTTTCCAGTTCAGGATTAAAAAACAAAACAAAACAGGCAATTAAAGGATTAGGTATGCTAATATGCAAGCTAATGGGCAAGTGTTCACCGTAAGCATGTTTAAAAGTATTATTATGTAATATTATTATATTTAAAGGCATGGGAAGTGATTTCACTTTTGTCAGGTATCACCCAAAAAAATTTTTTTTCTGTTAAAATGCCCTATTCTAAGGTGCGCGGACCATATATGAATTTTCCTCCTCCCCATGTTAGCAGAGGGGCTAATAAAAGTCTCATTTTGGCCGCCACAACTTCTAGCCAATCAGGATCGAGCAGAGGCTGGGCGCGTGCTTGCGCCCAGGCTCGTAACCCAGTGTGCGTGTGCACATCATAACAATGGCGGAGCTCTTACGCTAGCGACAGAAACTTCCAATTCCAGTCGAAAAACAAGCAAAAAGAATCCAAATCGTGGAAGTAAAGAAAGCTGCTGTTGGAGAGAAGAAGGGACGCTTATAAAGAAAAGGTTTACATTGCGACTACAAGAGGAGGACGACGCAGACGTAGCATATTGTTCTAATGTTCTTCATGCATATTTCCAGTAAGTAACGTAATATCTGGTTATTGTATAGTTCATTTAGTAGCCGGTCCCCGGACCACCTGTTGAAAACCCTTGCCTTAGTGGTAAAAGTCTGAGCCATAGATATACTGTATTAATATATCTATGGTCTGAGCCCCCTACAACAGGGATAAAATCGCGTTGTGGACCTTTTGCCCAACGCTATTGTTTTTCAACCAGGATCGTCCTTCACTAGTAGGCTACTAAGCTAACAATATTGCCAACAGAATGTCTTCATATAGTTTTTTCGCCGGTGAAAAACAATCACGTTCTGCCCAAAAAGTCCGTGTGGTGTGGTCAGTGTTTACACTGAGGACAACAGAGCCGGATATAGAGGGAGGCGTGGGTGGGCAGAGCCCAACCAAACGTTCATCCTGCCCACTCAGTCTCCCCCCCCCCCCCCCAATATAAAAGCATCACAAAATATCTGTAAATTATCTTATCTGATTGGGCGGAAATCAATAATAGGGATAATATAGTGTCAATTGGGGAATACGTCATATGAAAAACATTCTTCCAGCCCACCCTAATAGGGCTGGCTAAATCCGGCCCTGAAGGACGATAGTGTTTTTATTTGGTCTGTTTCTGTGTGTAGTTTACATTACTCGCGTCCCTGTTCCATTGTTTTATGCCCGTTCGTTATTTTGTGTCTATGTTTTCTCTGGATCTGGTTTGGTTACTGTAAATACTGACGGCTGTCTTTTTTTTATTATTATTATTTGTTCTCAAAGATTCACCATTGCCCGGGCAGACCATCCAACCCCACATCCAGGATAGGCGCTGTGTCGAGAACAAGAACCCTGCAGGCTTCTGGAAGAAGACGACATTTCTAAAAACATGGAATTATCTGTTTTGGGCTGCATAATCTAACTATACATGCTACATAATCGAACTATAGAAACTGGAGACCTCATTTATTTTGTTTTGTCTTTTCTCTATTGCCATGCAAAGCTGCATTGTATGTCATGAAAGGTGGTGCAATACAAATAAAGTTTTATTGTAACCCGACTACAGATATGCAGTGCTAAAGTGCCGACATTTTTATTAGGCTATGGAAACATTGACACATTTTGTACCTTCTCAGTAAGTATATGTAGCCTACCTTTACCCCTGCACTTTCAATGATGCTATCTATATGGAGCAGGGGTTTAACAGGTGGTCCGGGGACCACCAGTGGTCCCTGAGAAGGTTCCAGGGGGTCCCCAGCTAAGCTGTTTAACCAGATGTAACTCTTGAGAACGTAAAAATGAAACCAAATGGACCCGCAAGGGTCCATTTGGTTTCATTTTTACGTTCTCAAGAGTTAAAATGTTCATGTCAATTAGCCCAAGTCTACACAACCAGAGAATGTAGAAGATTAATGGTCATTTCGATCTGTATGTTGGGCTGTTTGGTTTCCCAAATACAGCCTGGTATTGTGGTCAAAAAGCAAAATAAATCTTTACTTTTAGCGTCTGTGGAGCTAAAATGTTGTCAAATGGTGGTCCGTGGCTCAAATTCTGAATAAATGGTGGTCCCTGGGATGAAAAAGGTTGAAAACCCCTGATATGGAGCATTTTGTATCCCAAAACATTGATAATTGATAATCCATCCAACTTTTATCAAGATCATAGGCTAAGGCTATAATGGGGAAAAAAAACGTCAAATTGGCTGTCTTGAATGCTTGGATGCAGAAACACTTGGTGTTATGTAATGGAGTGAAATAAACATTGCAAATCCTGTAGACCAGTGGTTTTCAACAGGTCGTTCCTGGAAGAGTAAACATGAAACCATTTTACCATCTGAATTAGCCCAAGTCTAGAGAATCTAGATTAATGGTCATTTTGATCTGTATGTTTGCCTGTTTTGTTTCCGAAATCAAGCATGGTATTGTGGACAAAAGAAATCTTTAGGATGGGGGTCTGTGGGGCGAAAATGAATTGTGGTCCGTGGCTCAAATGCTGAAGAAATAGTGGGCCCTGGTGCAAAAAAGGTTGAAAACCACTGCTTTGCATATGTCGCGTTTATCACAGTCAGATCAAACAAGGTATTGTATGGAAGTCCAGTGCCACTTGCAACTAGAAAACAACAGAGATATCCTTTTCATTCGTGGTTTGGCCAGCGGCGGACCGTGGCCGTGGACCGTGCACGGCGTGTCGCCGCAGAGGCGGTGAGCTCGGGGCTCCACCGCCTCTCATGGTATGGTCGCTGGCTGGCCAGCAACGTGCGCGTCGGCACGGCGGCCGGCGTTGACGGGGCCGCAGTAATACAGTAGGAGGCAACAGTAATACAGTAGGCCTATGTCGACAAGCCAACAACACCACACACACACACACACACACACACACACACACACACCACACACACACACACACACACACACACACAGTTGTTGTCTTCTATCAGCTACCGATCGGCTCAGACACGCAAACAAAGGTGTGGATGGTGCTATGAGTAGAATCTGTGGTGGGGGATGAGAACTTCACTGCTCCATGAATCTTTTTTGCTTCCTTCTTGACTGAATCAAAACGGCGGACTGATGCGGTCATGGCGGCAGCCATGTTTTAACTCTCTTTACTCAGTGCGCGTTCACGAGGGGTAGCTACTCTCGGCGCCCCTAGCGTACCAGACTGGTACTACACGATGAATTTCAAATCACTTCCCTTAGCTTTAATGTATGTTTAATGTTATGTTTAATGTATTTATTCACATGAGAAACTATAAAAATAATAACATGCCAGACTTTGGTTGAGGGCAGACCTGGCTATTGTTTGAGTTTTAGCGCGCCAGCAGCGGGAGCATAAACGAGAAGCGAAGCGGAGTCCATGTTTATGTAATTAGCGTCTTAATGAGAATGAAGCAGAGCCCACGACAGGTTGCATGCAGAGAGACATGTGGCGGCTTGGTGGGTCTGCTGTGTTTGACTGACGGCGCACAACAGAGTAGCCTTATGAAGCAGGGGTTTGTAGTCAAACACTGCCACAGGTGATGTGGTAATTGCATGTTGTTGATAAAGATTCTTTAAAGGGGAATTCCACCCATTTTCAACATTTTACTATGTCATTAATATAGTACCTTAGAGATGTTGTGCGGACATGATAAAAAGTTCCTCCCATTCTGTGTTTCCTAGAAATGGAGGTCTGAAAAAAAGTCATTAACATGGTGAAACACAACTGGATGATGTCATCAAGTTGTGTTTTACCATGTTAATGATTTTTCTTTTAGGAACATTTCCACACTCTCTCAGGAAAATGAAAATGGGTGGAATTCCCCTTTTAACACAGAGACGAAGTCATGGTGTCATGGTGTTTAATCATGTAAAGGGCATTATTTGCTAGTGCCACCCGTGCCATATGTTATCCCACTTATTACATGGCGTATACCTTATTAATAAATGTATAATTTGACGCAAAAGTAACAACAAAACAAGGTGTTTACTTATAAATGGAAGTCATGCTTTTAGTTTTTATTATCAACAAGTAAAAAAGGTAGTGTGAGGCACAACACTTTTTTGTTGTTGTTTTTCTTCTTTGTAATTATTTGTTCGGCCCAAAATATTATATATACTGTATGTTTGTACTATCTGAGTTGGCTTTGTCCTATAGATTTCCACATCTTTAATTGTAGACCATTGTAGACTATCCCGATTCTAAAAATGTTTTTGAAATACTAACCTAAGTGTATTGAAAAACTTCAAATTATTGTGTAACACCATCAAATTTTTGACATTTTTTGATACTGTACATACTGTACAGAACCCCTATAGGGGTTCCCGTCAACTAGGGTAAAACTACCACTAGGGGTTCCCGTCTACTATGGGTTAAAGGGGAATTCCATCCAGTGTACAAATGGAACTAAATGGACCCTAACGGTCCATTTAGGAAAAAAGGTCCTAAAAGAAAAATCATTAACATTGTGAAACAACTTGATGACGTCGTCCAGTTGTGTTTCACCATACTAATGATTTATTTCAGACCTCCATTTCAAGAAAACACAGAATGGGGGGAACTTTTTATCATGTGCATTGTGCACACAACATCTCTAAGGTATATTAATGACATAGTTAAATGTTGAAAATGGGTGCAATACCTTTTGAAACTTCTATAGAGAAAATAAATGCACAGGGAATTATTTTCCCGGGGCCTGTCATCGCCGTCATGAAAGGGGGCAGGCGGGACCGTGACTCCCTCTCTGTACAATGAACTCAGTTTGATCCCCATTTAAAATGCACGCACAATATGCCATGAAATACCCAAGGGGGGGAAACGCACCATTTGCCACCCTAATGTCCGGTATTCATGTAAACGCTGTGATTTTCCCTGTAACAGGTAAATGCGTAGGTTTGCCGTTTGCTTTTTGTGTGCATGATTTGACACGTTGCCAGCTCCACTTAATTTCCTTTTCATACTGAAACTCGGCTCCTGTGTTTGCTTGGTATACCTGCTGCACTAATTGGACATGATAAGCTGCACATTCATAACTGCTCACGCACACACATGCGCACACCCAGTACGCACAGTACACACACACACACACACACACACACACACACACACACACACACACACACACACACACACACACACACACACACACACACACACACACACACACACACACACACACACACAGAATGCACAGGCACGCACGCACACACACCAAACCATGCTCATATTGAAACTGAACCCCGTGTTCTGTGCAAATGTGTTATTGAACAGTGTTTTCTTGATATAATTAGAGAATGGCTTCCAGTGTCACTAATTAGCTTGTTTGCCTATGGTCCACAGCCATAAACAAAGAACTGTACACTCCTTTATTACAGGAAAGGGTTCCATGACCGCTGCCACCAGCCTTCCAAGCTAATTGGATTCAAAAATAAATATTTATAAGGTTCTTCTAGAAAAGAAAGAAACCGTTATACTGAGTGCAAAGTCATCTAAACAAAGTAATCTAGACCCCATAGCAAGCGGCGACGTCCCGCTGCCTCCTGCATTATGCGCGCCGTCAATAGAGGTGGCACGCATGGGCTGTTGCGTGATATCTAACAAGCGCTTCCAAACCGCAACAAGGAATCACCTGCAAGGACAGACGGTAGCTCATAACATGCATGTCTGCAGTGGATTTATTCAATGAAACAAAAACTTTGAGGCTTGAAAGAGAATAATTCAAGCTTTTGTACATTGCAGTTGCAATGTTTCTGAGTTTGACCTTGTGTACTACAATCAGCACAAATAAAACCAGGCCCTGAGTATAGACAAAGTTACACTGTTGCAAACTCTGTTCACTTCATGGGATCAGTCCAATGGCAGCTCTATTATCAACTTTCACCATGTTAATGGTGAAAGTTTCACCATGTTAATGTTGGGGGGTCAGAAGAACTCTGTTTTTCTGACCCCTCAATGTCGCAACATTGCGGCTGGTCCGAGTATTATTTGAGCCGAGCCTTCATGTATTCCTAACAATCAAAAAGGACTTTTCTGTTTGAATGAATGGGGCTGTACTGGTGAAGGTGCACCTTGTTATAGGAACCTTGCCATTAAACTTACATGGGAAGATGGCCGCCGTGTGAATGTGGTCCTTAGGTTTCCTCGCGGTGATGCTGATCCATCCACACTTTCTCCTCTTCAGAGTTCTGCCTTTCTCTTTTTGTTTGGCCACTATTGGACCTTGAAAATGCGCTTCACAGTAGGGACAGCGATCTGTCTGAAGGATATTTCTTTAGAAGACCAGATGTCTGGTCCTCCTGCCTGTTGGTCTGAAATCCTGCCTGTCCAGATGGACTGTTGAGAACATCATCATGTAAGATCTCTGTTATCCACAAATCAGTGTGTTGGAGATTTGTTGGAGATTATACTGTTTTCTGTGGCGTGGCAAGCCTGTTAGATTAGCTAATATCTGCAATGTTTGGTGCACCATTCCTGCATGGACTATTTCCCACTTGGGTCTGATCTGTTTTCAATGGTTAAATGGTGTTGGTTTAGTGGTGCCACAAGTGTAGTTAGTAGCAGTAGTGGTTTCAAATCAGTTATAAGCACTTTAATTTGAAATATACCAGTATCTTTGAAATTTGGGTTGTTTTGCAGGCCATCATGTTTGATGCGCAGTCAGAGCATTTAGCGGGGCATTCCCCCACCCTCAAGCCCATGCCTAGATCCGGCCCTGCTTGGTGCATGCCCCTTGAAGACCTCAGGTATACAGGTTGAACAGAAGCAGCGTTGGGCTGCATCCAGCCAGTTAATTCCAGCCTATCGGATATGGGGACAGAGTAAACACGTATAAACAAAATGTTAAGTTAATTAGTCTGCCTGAATGGAAGTCAATAGGTGAAGTGATGATGCACTTTTTGGACCGCGGCACTGTCAATAATTTCGGTTTAGATGAATTTATTTCTCGGCCTCGGCCCTTCGCCTGTCTCCTCCATCTCCAGACATGCAATCATCCCACGTTTCGAAAGTGCCGTAATAATAATGCTGCCAAAAAAGCTGGCAAGTCAGACGATTTGGTTCCATTCTCCAAGCTGTTCGTTCTTTGCCAAATGCACTTGTGTACTATAAGCCAGCTAGTGCCTCCTGCCTCTTTGCCAACGTGTGCGCGCATGTGTGTGTGTGTTTGTGTGTGTGTCAGGGGCGGATCTAGGCATGGGCAAGGGGGGGCAATGCCCCCTAAATGCCCAGTTTGTCCCATCAAACACGATGCAAAACAAACCAAGATACTTCAAATGAAAGTGCTTATATTTAAACTGATTTGAAACACTACTACTGCTACTAACTAACTACAATTGGTGACTATAATTCGTACCCTGTCCGTCCGCCCATCTGTCCGTCTGTGCATATATGGAGCTGTCAGTATATCTCCATATATGGAGCTGTCAGTAGTCAGTGTATCATATGGAGCTGTCAGTAGTCAGTATACCGGTATCTCCGTCTGGTCTGATGACGTCATGATGGCGTCATCGGATGCACGGCTCAGGTTTGCACAGTTCAGGCCTGAGCCTGGACGGTGGAGACCTGTGCCCCGAAGGTATGGGGGGCGATGAAGCTGCCCCATACAATTTTCTCCTGCCCCCCCCCCCCCCCAATTGGGAAATGTTACATCCGCCCCTGCTGTGTGTGTGTGTCAAACTATTTTCAGTCTCTCTGTGTCTCAGAGTTAGTCTGTTTTCAGTGCAGCTCGTAGCGCATTATGCCCTCTCTCTCTTCTTTCTTCCCCCCTGTGTGAGGAGATGTACCCAATAAGTCCTGTAGCCGAGGGGGACGATGGTCCTCACGGAGGAACGGATACTTCCCAAATATTCACCTGAGTGGTGGTGATGATGATGAGGGTGATGATTATGGTGATGATGCACCAGGAAAGGGGGGGTACAGGCGGTGACAAAAGGAGAGAAAGAGAGAGAATGAGTAGGGGAAGGGGGGCAGGGGGAGAGAGAGAGAGAGAGAGAGAGAGAGAGAGAGAGAGAGAGAGAGAGAGAGAGAGAGAGAGAGAGAGAGAGAGAGAGAGAGAGAGAGAGAGAGAGAGAGAGAGAGAGAGAGAGAGAGAGAGAGAGAGAGAGAGAGAGAGAGAGAGAGAGAGAGAGAGAGAGAGCAGAAAAAGAAGAGGGAGAGACAGAGAGAGAAAGCGAGCAGGAAAAAGAAGAGAGAGAGAAAGAGCAGGGGAAAGGGGGAGAGAGGGAGAGAGAAAGAGACAGACAGAAAGAGAGAGAGAGACAGACAGACACACACACACACACACACACACACACACACACACACACACACACACACACACACACACACACACACACACACACACAGAGAGAGAGAGAGAGAGAGAGAGGGGCTCAGCGCATTTTACGCGCAGCCTCCTCGGCAGATCAGACCTTGCTGTTCTATCTCCGTGCACTCTCACTCTCCATCCATGATCCATGAATGATCCGCGCTCTTTCCCTCCCCCGAGCAGGAATATAAATTCACGTTTTTGATTGAATGAAAACTTCGACCCGAGTGTTATAGTGTGTGTGCGAGAGAGGCGTATAGAGGGGCTGTCTTTGCTGTAGCTCTGTGTGTTTATTCGCGGCGTGCCGCTGCGCGGAGGGACCACCAACTTTTATCAGTGCATCTGGAGCCGCGAGGCGGCAGGCAGGCAGGCAGGCGGCTGGAACTTCTTCATCCCTCAATCCGGTGAGTGGATTCCAAAGACGATGCGTTTCTTTTTTCGGATGCGTTTCTTTTTTAAGCGCATCATTGTTATGTCCTTAATTTGCTCAGTCAGACAGTCATCGGATAACAGTATTTTCTGCGGACTCGATGGAATTATGATTGTAAGGCTAGAAATAATGTAGTTTAATACAATAAAAATACAACGATCAATTCCTGCTTGTAACCCATACGCTAGCAGCAATTATTTTATAATGCAGCATCCATACATTATAAGACAGCATGTTATGTTAGTCTATTATAGACAGATGATCATGCCCGGTCATCGTTGACATGACACCCCATCCGTAGCTACTGTTTAGAGTTGCGATCATGCACAGATGCGTTAATTTCCGTGCATTGATATACTGTTGTTGAAAAAACAAACTTTTGAGTCTTGGCTACATATGCCCCCTGTGTGAATCCGATCATGTTGGATTAGTGCAGCCTCTAGCACTAAAACTGTCCAAATCGTAAATTATGATCATGATCGCATGCAGGTGTCACTCTGTTCACTGCGTACGTGTGTGTGTGTGTGGCTGTGTGTGTGCGTGCGTGCGTGCGCGTGTACGTACTTGTCCATATATCGTTCCGTGCAGGTGATTAGTATTCCAGTGGACAGTCCGCTTCGCTGCGGCGCTATGCCTCTCTCCTCCTCTCCTCTTCCCTAGAGGAGATGTTTAGGCTACTAGGCTATGTCGTCTTTATGTCGCCGATATAGTGGTCATCACGACCATGTCAATGTTGGCAGCTGGCACGATCGATGCCAACCTAATAATGCCGTCACGATCGACGATGGCTCTGTCTATTGCTTAGGTGTCAGATTGAAAAGAAGTGAAGTATAGAGGAAGTTGACTAGAATGAAAAATCTAAGCGGTCGGCAATATTTTGTCCGGCGTGCAGTGCATGCATTGGATCGTCCTCTTGCAGTCAGCCCTATATGTGAAACAGGTGCGCTGGGCAACTTTTGAAAACATGATGATCAACATCTTGGCCAGTGGTTTTCAACCATTTTGACACCAGGGACCACTATCTAGTCAGCTTTTGAGCCACGGACCACCATGAGGACATTTTAGCCCCATGTTTTGTCCATACCTGCAGGCTGGATTTGGGAAACAAAAAAAGGCAAACATAGATCAAAGATGACGATTTATTTTCTACATTCTCGAGTAGTGTATATGCTAATTGATGATGCCTATTTTAACTCTTGAGAGCGTAAACATGAAACCAAATGGAGCCGCATGGGTCCATTTGGTTTAAAGAGTTACATCTGGTTAATCAACTTTCCATCATTTAGCCTGGGGACCACCTGGAACCCTCTCAAGGACCACTGGTTGAAAAGCCACTGATCTAGGTGTCTCTATTTTATATTTGCATTTTTTCTGGAGATGCATAAGGCTACACGTGTCTTATTCTAGGCACTGCAGTGTGACAAGGGATCTGCATTTTTGTAACGTATTCTTGATCCACAGCACGAACACATATAATAACAGACGACACACTGACATTATAGGCTATGTCCAGTCCGTGTGTCTCATATTATCCAAGCCCTGCTGCAAGCCATTATTAGCCTAATGTCAGTGAAGGCAAAACGACAAGAAAACGGCTTGCGAGGCATCTACTATTCTATACTGTACGTGCGCGCGGCTGCGCTATAACTTTGTCCAGTCTCTGCTTCATATGCCAGTCAGAGCAGGGATTATTACGCACCATGCTGTGATCGATAGAGACAATATAGACTGCTGTATTTTACCCTTTTATTATCAAGGTTTGTGCATAATATTTTGTTATAGTTGGACACGATTTTGCCCACAACTCAATCCTGCCATACCATTAGATTAGTGCATGGTTTCCAACCTTTTATCCAAGGACCACTATTTATTCAGCATTTGAGCCGCCACAGACCACCATTCGAGGACACTTTAGCCCCTACAGACCCCAAACTAAAGATTTATTTTGCTTTTATCCACAATAACACGCTGCATTTCAGAAACGAAACAGGCAAGCATACAGATCAAAATGACCATTAATCTTCTACATTCTCTAGTTGTGTAGACTTGGATTCAAATGATGAATATTTTAACTCTTGAGTGTAAAAATGAAACCAAATGGACCCTTGCTGGTCCATTTGGTTTCCATTTTTACGCTCTCAAAGAGTTGCATTTTGATTAACCAACTGTTCATAATTTAGCTGGGGACCACCTGGAACAATCTTAAGGACCACTGGCTGAAAACCACTGCATTAGATTATTATTATTATTTTTTATTTTAGTTATTTCATTTTAAACAATCAAGAAGAGTTTTTATTTCTATAAGGGTCTATTTGGAATACCAACCTATTTGGAATACCGGTCTGCAACCCCCTCGTGCAAGCAGGCCCATCGCTGGTGGTCCCCGGACTATAGCCTATGACCAGGTGAATACCTACCGAGCTATTTAAAGGATGAAAGGATCTATAAAACATTTCTCTCTTTCTCATATTATTTACTGCTGCTATTCCCCATGCCTGCAAATTCTAGGGTCTGGGCAGGGACTTGCACACATAGCCGTCAAAGGGGGCATCAACCCTGCCATTTTTGGAACAGAATGAAGTGGAGGATTTTCTAAAAATAAATAATAAATATATTAAAACACCTGTGCACAGTTCTCCACCAGGTCAGGTTGGGGCCACCTGGTGGCAAAAGGGTGTGAAAAGGGTGCCTTTTATTCTTAAACCTTTGGGAGCATTTTGCCTCCAAATTGCAAGTTTCATTAATGTTTTGATGTAAACAGCCCAATCATGTAAACTTTGAAAGTCAATAAGCCCTTCTCTGAACTCCACCCTTTGTGGCAGAGTTTAGTCACTGTCCAGTGCCAGTGCAACTGTTGCTATGCAGGTCAAGCTTTCCTTTTCTAACATGCCGATTGGACAAGGACAGATTGCGGAGGGACTATGAAGGGCTCCTTTGAATGGAATGTGAAATATGGGATGCTGTAGGTCCGTCTTGTGGACATGACTACAGAGATACTGTATAACATTTTTTTGTGATTTTGGGGCAGAAACGGAAAAAAAAAGTTTTGGTGATAATCCAGGTCAAAGGTTCATCCTCGTCCTCTAAGGTAGGGGTTTTCAACAGGTGGTCCGGGGACCACCAGTGGTCCCTGAGAGGATTCCAGGTGGTCCCCAGGCTGAATGATGGAAAGTTGGTTAACCAAATGTAACTCTTTGAGAGCGTAAAAGAAGATTAATGGTTATTTTGATCTGTATGTTTGCCTGTCTTGTTTTCTCCAAATCCAGCCTAGAATTGTGGACAAAAGCAGAAGAAATCTTTAGTTTTGTGGTCTGTGGGGGCTAAAATGTGATCAAATGGTGGTCTGTGGCTCTGAATAAATAGTGGGCCCTGGTATGAAAAAGGCTGAAGGTTTAATGCAAATGGATGCTTTTTATAGGTAAAAATGTGAAAAGCTGCCTAACGATGGCGCTATAACAGGCTGTTTTAGAAGAAGTGGGGTAGAGGTTTATCGCTGGTTTTCATTGTCTTGCCTGGAACATTTAAACTCAATAGGCCTTTTTATGTCTTTATTCCATTTCCGTCTAATGGTAACTGAACCATTCCATTGTTTCACGAGAGAGAGAATTGATAGCTGGGGCTTTCATAACAACGGGGGCGAATGGAATTAAACGCACGATTGGATTCTTCTGGTGGTCCCGGCAATCAGCCGTACGAACCGCCTAATTAATCAGCCGTTTGTTTGGTGGAAGAATGTTATTAATCATCTCCAAATGCATGAGTTTTAGTTCAAGTACGTACATGTGCCATTGTAAATTGAAATTACTTGCTCTACAAGTAATTACACACACACACACACGCACCAGGACATGCCCACTCACGCGTACACACACACACACACACACACACACACACACACACACACACACACACACACACACACACACACACACACACACACACACACACACACACACACAATCAAGCCAATTAATCCTTGCCTTCATCTAATGATGACAGCATGAATAGTCCCATATACCACTTGTTAGAGCAGTGTTTTTCAGCCTTTTCATATCAAAGCCTGTTCTTTCTTTCTTTCTTTCTTTCTTTCTTTCTTTCTTTCTTTCTTTCTTTCTTTCTTTCTTTCTTTCTTTCTTTCTTTCTTTCTTTCTTTCTTTCTTTCTTTCTTTCTTTCTTTCTTTTCTTTCTTTCTTTCTTTCTTTCTTTCTTTCTTTCTTTCTTTCTTTCTTTCTTTCTTTCTTTCTTTCTTTCTTTCTTTCTTTCTTTCTTACTTACTTACTTATTCATTTACTGTATTTATTTTTTTAGCCCCTCAGACCCCAAACCTAGACTATTTTCTTGTTATTGTGTACGATTTTGTCCACACTATAGGAGAGATAACACACATGTTTATTAAAGTAGGAAGTATGCTTGGTCTAATTGTGTAAATTGAGTAAATTCTTATTAAATTTTAAAGTACCTAATGCATATGCAGATGCATTCTGCAGTTAACAAGAATCATTTTACATTTGACAGAGATCTAATAAGGGTTCCTTTGGCTTCCCAACTCTCACTAATGTTCTTGATAAAAATGCCACAATTGGCATTCTGTCTCAGGAGGGCTGTGAGCAGATCAGAAACCAACCATTGTTAGGCAGATTTTTTAAAATTTTAAAACAAGATATATTTATCGTAGCCTATTGCAGTGGTTTTCAACCTTTTTCATACCAGGGACCACTATTTATTCTGCATTTTAGCCACGGAACACCATTTGATGTTGAGTGTAGTCTTTTAGACCAAAACTAAGGAGTTTGTGTCCACAATTTAGGAGATAACTGGCAAAATGTTGGTGAAATAACAATTTTACATTTTCTAATCATGTAGGTTCTTGACAATTAAGTAATTCAGATGTTTTGAATTTAACTCTTGTGAGCGTAAATTGAAACCAAATGCATTCGGTTTCATTTTACCATCTCAAGAGTTACAGATCTATAAGGGTCGAATTGGTTACCAAATGGCCATCATTTAGCTAGGGACCACCTGGAATCCTCTCAGTGACCACTATTGGTCCCCGGACCTGGCCACCTTTTGAAACCCTCTGCCTTTTCTAAGAACGGTGGTTTCCATAATCACAATGCAACTTTTCAGAAAGCCTGCATGTTCCATTAGCTTGGATGTCCTACTGATGATGTCACTGTTAGACACTTTTCTGAACTGCCCACTGCCCTCCTATTACATGAAGATACATTGAAAAGTAGCAAAGTGGTCCTTTAGGAATGAATCACTGCATCAGATGAAGGGCATACAGTACATACTGTATAGCCTGGTGTTTCTCTCCACCTCCGAGATATTCTGCCGTCGAACAACATAAAGTGTGCTGTAGAATAACTCTGATCTACCACCTGCAGTCCTGCAATTCGAATAATTTGAAAAGGGCCTCAATAGTTCACCCGAGAAACAACTTTTATTTCTATCGATTATGCTGTACTCACACAAAGCACCTCCAGGGTTGAAACAACTACCCTCTACCCCATTCAACCCCCCCTCCTCCTGCCTTAAATATTGAACCAGCTGTAGTTCAAATGAACTAGTTCAGAACCCTAAAAGTTGTTTTGGAACTGCAAACAAATTATTAATAACAAAACAAAAGAAGAAGAACTTCTTCCCCAGAACAACTTTCCTAAAATCTAGAATGGAACCAGTTCTAGGACAAATGTTAGAACTAGAGGCTTTAGAACAGTGGTTTTCAACCGGTGGTCCGGGGACCACCAGTGGTCCTTGAGAGAGATTCAGGTGGTCCCCAGCTTAATGATGGAAAGTTGGTTAACCAGATGTAACTCTTTGAGAGTGTAAAAATGAAAGCAAATGGACCTGCAAGGGTCCATTTGGTCCATTTGATTTTACACTCTCAAGAGTTAAAATATTCACCATCTGAATTAGCCCAAGTCTACACAACTAGAGAATGTAGTAATTGAGTAATGGTCATTTTGATCTGTATGTTTGACTGTTTTGTTTCCCAAATCCAGCCTGGAATTGTGGACCAAAGCACAAGAAATCTTTAGTTATGGGGTCTGTGGGGTTAAAATTTCATCAAACGTCCGTGGCCCAAATTCTGAATAAATAGTGGGCCCTGGTATCAAAAAGGTTGAAAAACACTGCTCTAGAAGCTTAAAGGAGTTAAAATATGGAGATAGACAGGAAGCATATACGTCATCATCATTGCCCTAGTGAGCCACTTCCTATGTAAGCCAGGCCAAAAAATGTCTGCCCGTCACTCTCTGTGTGACACACACTCCAATATAGTAGGGCGTCTCCTTTACGTCTACACCAAATTCGAAAGCTTTCGACCTCTCGCAATGTCGGCTTGTGAGCTTGTTGTTCTGCTATTTTGAAAGAATCTTTGCCCCCCCCACCCCCACCCAAGCTGCCTTTTAGGCATTTCTTACCATTTTCGTAAAGCTCAAGGCCACTATTGTTAGATGTTTGGGTTTTGTAGTTACCTTTCCATGATTTAACAAGAAATGAAAATTGCTCCACTGATTAGGAAATGACAATTCGATACATGACTCAACAGCTCTCAAATGTGCACAGAGACAATAACACCAAACCCTTCACACTGCATTTTGTAATAACAAAATATGAATCATTTATGCAATAAAAATGTGACTTTGAGAGCTGTTTCAGCGTGCAACGTAAGTCAACAAGGAGCGTTTTTTTTTTTAGAATGATCACTGGAGCCATTCAGGGGCCATTCATTTTGATTTTTGGCAGGTAACTCAATCCTCAAAAAAGTGCTCTTCATGCCCTAGTGAAGAGAAAAACAAATGCAAAAAGGTTTGGGCTCCTGTGGTTCACGTGGTTAACACGCCTCTCACCATAGGCGTACCTTTAGTTCGCCATTGACTCCCACAAAGTGCTCCCGCGCTCAGCTATAATAGACCTCTGATGAACCGGGTTTGAACTGGAGCCACTGGTCTTTTCGCTGTAATATCTATATGGATTTTAAGATATTGAATCACATCTCTCCACTCTGCTCCTCCGTTCTCTTTCAGGAGCTCCTATTGATCTATGGTATGTTTAACGCATTTCACTCAAGGCAGACGCATTTCATTCAGTCACAATTCAAAAGGCCATTCCCCCAAATGAATCGCCACTGTAACAGAGCCGTCCCTCTTTAGAAGTCTCGGCGCGGCCTGGCCGGGGCCTCACATTTGCAGGCGTGCCATATAGGAGGCTGGCTCAGTTCAAAGTTGCTTATCTTTAATGCAGGACGGCGCTCTGTTTGTGCCCGGCGCGGCGCGGCAGACACCGTGGACAATATGTACACCGCGACAGAGGAGAATATGAAAGGGACGGAGCGTGTGATTGGTTACTAAGCAGTGGTAATCCTGTTGTGAGACTGGCAAATGGGATTAGAAATCATGTGTGTGCATGGGTGCGTGCGCGCTTGTTACGTGCCAGCGTGCGCGTCTATGATGTGTGATGTGTGGACATGAATGCAATTGTTAGTGTGTGTGTGTGTGTGTGTGTGTCTGTGTGTGTTTGTGTCTGTGTGTGTTTGTGTGTATGCATGTGTGTATTAGTGCGTGAGTGCCTGTGTCTGTGTGTGAGCGTGTGTGTGCATGTGTGGCTGAGAGGGCGAAAGCAGCGCCCAGAGAAATGGAGAGAGCGCTAATGCATCCAAATGCTTTGTCATTTGAACGGCTGCGATCCCCACTTCATTTGGTGCTATATCAAAATTGCACTAGCCTCCATCCCATCCGCCTTTTACATCGTCCCCAAACACACTGTATACAGGTATATTAGTTTCCTTCACGAGATATCCATGCTGATAATGCCATTACATTCAATAGCAGCCTGTGCGATATGTGAAGCACAGTAAAAACAGATGTATCATCCTTTTACAGCAGGGGGTTTCAACCTTTTTGATACCAGCGCCCACTATTTATTTGGCATTCGAGCCATGGACCACCATTTGAGGACATTTTAGCCCCACAGACCCCAAGACTAAAGACGTATTTTGCTTTTGTCCACAATATGGATTTGGGAAACAAAACAGGCAAACATACAGATCAAAATGACCATTAATGAATCTCATACATTCTCTAGTTGTGTGGACTTGAGGTAATTCAGATGGTGAATATTTTAACTCTCGAGAGTTACAGGTACATCTGGTTCACCAACTTTTAATCTGGTTGACCAACTTAGCTGGGGACCACCTGGAACCATTCCAAGGACCACTGGTTGAAAACCACTGTTATACAGTCAGCCCGTAACTCTGAGAGGGTACAAATGGAACCAAATAAATTAAATTTGCACAATCTAACAGTTATGGTGGTCCTTGGACTTACAAATTGCAGGAGGGCCACCGCTATTGTACAAACGTAATTGGTACAAGCAATGGGAGCTGAGTGAACTACTTGTTGTGGAGTCCACATAACCAGCTCTGACAGTGGAAAAAAAAACAGATTCAGTAAAAAAAATAAAAATAAACATTTGATCAGATAACCTTTTTTCCACCAATCTTTCTCCCCCAATTTGCCAATTAACTTCAAGGTTATTCTATTTCATGAAATCCCCCTGGGCCAAGAATTTGTTTTAAGTTGTTATTGAGCTTTTTTTATGAAGAATTCCTCTGCGGAGCAGCAGGTTACACAAGATTAATCATTGCACTGTATCCATCCATCCATCTTCATCTGCTTATCCGAGGTCGGGTCGCAGGGGCAACAGCTCCACCAGAGGGCTCCAGACTTTTCTGTCCCGAGCAACATTAACAACCTCCTCCTGGGGGATCCCGAGGCAATCCAAGGCCAGAGAGTCGATGTAGTCCCTCCATCTGGTCCTTGGTCTGCCCCGGGGTCTCCTCCCAGTGGGACGTGCCTCGAGGACCTCCCTAGGGAGATGCTCGAGAGGCATCCTAACCAGATGCCTGAACCACCTCAGTTGGCTCCTTTCCAAGCGAAGGAGCAGCGGCTCTACTCTGAGTCTCTCCTGAGTGGCTGAACTTCTCACCCTATAAGGGAGATGCCAGCCACCCGCCTGCATTGCACTGTAAAACACTTTAATTGCCATGCACAAGTTGCCCGAGAATTGTTTTGTGTTTCATTCACCGTTGAATCTATAAATTGGTATTAACCCAGATTTGCCGCCTACGTTCGACATTGTGATGAGGATGAGGCGTTAGCAGGAGATCAACCATACTGCTGCTTGCTAGGGCTTCTGGGAAACGGAGGCCAATGGAATGTGAATGAGTTTGTAAAAGGGGTTTGCTCTCTGTCACCAATCAGTGGTGTGGCTTTTCTGTCGGCTCACCAAAAAAATTCTAGCATTCTGCAGGGCTTGACACTAACACTTGCCCGCTTGCCCGTGGCAAGTAAAAAAAAATGGTCGGGCAAGTGAAGACTGCTACCTGGTTGCCCGATCGGGCAAGTGTGCAACATAGTGCACTATAACACAACACAAGATAAATTTGTCTTGAAGGCAGTCATTGCACTCTGTGTCTTTCCCTGCTTTCTAGCTGTCCACAATTCCAGGCTGGATTTGGGAAACAACAGGCAAATTATCAAAATGACCATTAATCTTCTACAGTGTAGACCTGGCCTAATTAAGATGATGAATTTTAACTCTTGAGAGTGTAAAAATGAAACCAAATGGACCCGCAAGGGTCCATTTGGTTTCATTTTTACGTTCTGGTTTACACATCTGGTTAACCAACATCTGGTTAACCAACTTAACCGGGGACCACCTGGAACCTGGGGGGCAAGTGACCATGACCTGAGGGCAAGTAGAACCTGACTTGCACTTGCCCAATGGGCAAGTGCCTCGGAGACCTTAGTGTCAACCCCTGATTCTGGATAGGTTTACTAGCAGTCTGGATAGTTTATCAGATGTAGAGCAGTAGTCGACGTGTTCATTTCTCCTAGCACACATTTCTGTTGTCACTACTAGCTCACTTGCTAATGAGGAGTTAGCTGATTGAGTTGAATGCTGTTTCTCATACTGTATATCTGTTTTTACTAAACTAATGTCATACTGCAGGCTTGGGTGACTAGATTTAGAAGACATTCTGAAGGTTTGACTGCTTATTTCGTTATGTATATTAAATCCCACCATAATCATGATTCTTCTCAAATCATTGGGTGAGAAGGACAGCTTGCTGTCGTGGGAGGGGCTTGGTCGAAGGGTGAATTGTGTTCCCATACAGACCAGGCCCGGATGTAACATTTTCCAATTGGGGAGGGCAGGCGAAAATGGCATGAGGGTGGCCCTCATGCCATTTTCAGTTACAGGACTTTTATTAGGCAAGCAAAACATTAATACTAACATCAGTTGTTGTTGAAGTTGCAACAGACACGCAGCATGCATAACGCTAAAGGTTTGACTCAGAAAGTTTTCTGTTTTCAATGAAGACATGCTGTTTGTTTTAGTGGTGCCACAGGTGCAGTTAGTTAGTAGCAGTAGTAGTTTGAAATTTTGATTGTTTGCATGGCATCATGTTTGGTGAAGCAGTCTGGGCATTTAGGGGGGCACCCCCTCCCCCATGCCTAGATCCAGCCCTGATAAAGACCCTTAATTGACCGAGCCGGATGTGTCACCGTGATGGATTCAAACCCACGGACTCCAAAAGAGTGTTGGTTTGTAACACTCTTTTGGAAATCGCTACCACTTGGGTGTTCTCTTGTGTTGCTCCAGCTGTGATCAGCTGTGTTTCCTCCTCCTGTGCTGCTGTGGGTTAAACACAACCAAACCAGGAGCACTAATTTGGCTGCATGGCTGCACCTGACCCCTGTCCCACCCCCCTCTCCTCCTCCGCCCCATGGCACCTCGGAAAAAAAACCTGCCTCCTTGACACACACACACACACACACACACACACACACACACACACACACACACACACACACACACACACACACACACACACACACACACACACACACACACACACACACACACACTGCCCCGCAGCCAGATCTGCTCCACTTTCCACCATTATACTGCTCAATTGTCATGCGGAGGCAGTGGCTTTGAATAGGTGTGTGTGTGTGTGTGTGTGTGTGTGTGTGTGTGTGTGTGTGTGTGTGCGCGCGTGCGTGCGTGTGCGTGTCAAGTGCGTGGGTGTATATATTTGTCTAATTGTGTGTCTTGTCATGGCCGTCGGACAGAATCGTCTTATATCTATATTTCAAATTAACTTCTTTTGTAAATTAAAGTCCTTGCTTGATCACTCTACTGTGTCACACCAGCAGTCTTGAAACATATGAGGTTTCCCAACAGAATTGATTCATGTTGTGCAGACAACTTAACACGCCTGGTAGGAAAGTAAAGCAATACTACAAATACAATACAGCAGTGGTTTTCTTTTCGTACCAGGGCCCACTATTCATTGTTCATTTTAGCCACAGACCACGATTTGAGACTGAGTTCAGTCTCTCTGACCCAAAAATAAGGATTTTGAACTTTTGGCCCACAGTTTAGGAGATAACTTCTACACTTTCTAAATGTGTACATTCTTGAAAATTAAGTAATTGCGATGTTTGAATATAATTTAACTCTTGAGAGCATAACATTTTACTCTTTCAAGGGTTACAGATCTATAAGGGTCCATTGGGTTACCAACTGTCCATCATTTAGCTTGGGACCAGCTGGAATCCTCTCAGGGACCACTGGTGATCCCCAGACCACTGGTTGAAAACCACTGCAATACAGTATAATACATAACATGCAGGTACTGTTCCAGTTGCCTGTTAGCATGCTTTCAGCTTCTCCTCGTAATGAAAGAAAACAAAATGAAAGAAAAAATAAACAAGTGACATAAAGATGTGTCATTGATTGATCAATCAACAGCTTGCAAAAGTGCCGTTATACAGTATTGCTATACTTGAAAAAGAAAAACCAATGCGTCGTCTTTGTCTATCTCTGTCTGCATTGATTATGCATTGAAGTGATGGTTTTATAGTAATTGAATAAGGTAGTGTGATTCTGCACAAGACCGGCCATCGACTGGCCACCCCCAAATGCATTCGGGACGATAGATGTCCAATTATGGATGATTGTACTGGAATGAATTCCACATTTTGGCTTGACACATTGGGAGGAAATGAACATCGCAACAGTTGTTTGTTAATGTGTTGACCCTCTTTGACTCTGGTTGACGCCACACACCACCTGCAAGCAGTGGAAATGTTTCAGAGGTGTTTGGTATCAAGGTCTAGTGTTTATCCAGCGTCTGAGCTACAGGCTGCTATTATTTTGATGCGATCTAGCCTCTCAGACCCCTGGCTTAATAATAATTGACTTGTTTATCTGCATATTTTTTGATGATGTGATAGCATAGGAGAGCAGGCGAACGAGGCGATCCCAGTGGAGAGCATAGCATGAAAACAAAATTCATCCACAAGAGGGTATACATCCGGTTTCTATCAAACAGTTCACAGATCTATAATGCTCCATCCACATTTGGTTTCCAACTCGCTGGAGACCACCTGTATGGAACACATCCGGTGGTCCCTGGGGCCACTGTTTGAGAACCACTAGGTTTGGAATGATTCATTTTACCAGTTTTCTCTTGGAAGACGCACGCATGCATTATTGAGCTCGTGTTTGCAAAACATGGATCCCCCAGATCATGCCGTTTTAATTTTTCATGCGTTTGGCGTTGCTTTATCACAAATCAAACATGTGTTGGAAACTCACCCGTGAGGTTAGGATCACGCCGCCCTTTTAATATATATAATATTACTAGTTAATTATCCGCCCTTGACAGCCTCATTATGCCTCCGCAACCACCGCCAACGAATATGTTTCACAGGATATTAGTTTAGGTTGACCAGTATTACGGTACATTCTTTATTATTATATTATTTCCCTAAGGTTGTGGGGGTGCATGGAAACAAGACACGTGAAGCAGTAGAATAGATCCTTGCGTGGGAAGGAAGGAGGTCATTTGGTGTCGAGGCAATTATCTTCCTGGTGCGAGTCCAAGCTGCACCCATACTTAGTCAGAGAGGAGGGAGAATGGGAGGTCAAGGAAATAAATAAAATAGGTTTTTTGCATTGTTAAGTTCAGATTTTCAACTCGGTAGGTTGGATGAAGTCGCCATGGAGTTTTCACAGTGGCGTGTGTGCGCGTGTGCGTGTGTGTGTGTGTGTATGTGTGGATGCCGTGTTTGCTGCAGCTTCCTGACAAAATCCATCAGAGGGTATAAGTGCATGCATAAAGTGAGCAGCAGTGTGAGTTTAGTGAACAAAGTGAGTTTAAAGGAGCATTCAGTGATTTGGGTAATTTGGAAAACGCTCTGCCACCCCTGGTAACAAGATGTGTACATGCACATACTCTAGTGTGGGGAAAGTGCTACAGGCCAACAACTCATACACCAAGCCCCACCCCAACTCCATCCTGATTGGAGGAAGGCCCCTCTCATCCTCATTGGACGAAACGTTTTTCTTGAACTGAAACTAGGGGTTCTTTGACCCCAGGGGTTCACTCTATAGTAGGGAGGATTAGCCAAAAAGTAAGACAAACATGACAATATACCTTTAACGTCATTTAACAATGCTTCATGCAATGAGATTGAATCTAATTTCTGTTTGGATGTACAATACTGGCTGTCAAGTTTAGTTCTGGTGTTTCCACATAACCTCCGGGTATGATCATGAAGATGATGATGATGATGAATTGCATTCTCTATATTGATGGTCCCAAGTTACCATCAGTGCCGGAGCGTCCATATTGGCCACAATAGCGCATTGCCTAGGGCAGGGCAGTTAGTAGAGCCGGCACAAACTTGCCAAAGGCGACCCATTTGCCAATTCATTTGCCAAATTCTCGTGCCCTCCCTGTGACTCAGTTATTCCTGTACCGGTTCTCGTGCCAGCTCCCCCTCTGTTGCACTGATCAACGTTGCCGGTTCGTTTCATCCCCCGCCGTTGTGTAAAAGAATATTGCGCGAGTCGTCGGGAAGTGCGAGCATCCGTGGGATGCGGCCTTGGGCGGCAATTTCCTAAGCACACGTACGCAGTGTAGGCATTAAATGGGGATTCTTATGTGTATTTGTGTACTGGGTTGGATTATTGATTTGCGGTAGTGGATGTACGTGGGCACCGCATTGACACTTTGATGGTGGATTGTCTCTGTGGGTAGGCCCCTGGGAAAAGTACAAAAAGGTTTCTTTTCAGTTATCCGTACTTCAATATATAGTACAAATACACTATTGGCTTGGCCAAATGGAAAGATTTTCTTAACCGATCGTCGTCAGACCTCTGCCGGTTAATCACCGTTAACCGATAAGGGAAAAATGCGCTATTTTAATCCATTAAAAAGGGCAATTATACGCGGCTACAACCGCCTTTTTCCGAGTCCCTTTTCCACCTCAAGCACTAAGCAATAACAATGGCTGCATTATGTACATCGCATCTGAGTTGTCCCCCAATCCCCAATTGTGAAATGTTAGATCCGGGCAAAAAAAAAACATCTTCGAGTTTGAACGCACGCTCCGCTCCAAAGACTCTTACTTTCGCATTACTTTCACATTAGAACGGTCAGTCCCAGTCACTGGCGTAGCTACGGGTGGGCTGAGGTGGGCCGCGGCCCACCTAAATAGAGAGCTGGCCCACTCAATCATTGAAAACATGACTAGGAACTTGAGAAAACAAAGGACAAAGACCAGAGAGCCTCTAGAGAGAGCTTGAGAGGTCTGGACTCACTATAGTTATAATGGGTGATTTACATGTGCCCACCCTGAAATGCTCATACCCACCCTGAATTGAGTTTCTGGCTACGCCACTTTTCATCCGACACACAACGTTCTCCAAACATATAACACAGACGCGGGGCCGTCTTGCTGCGGAACAAATCCTTAGTCAGAGACAGGAATATTTGTGCCTTTTTAGCCATGTTTATAATGTTCTCTCACACGGAGCTAAATCACAACAGCGTGTGTAGTCCCACACACGTCTGCGTATACTGTATGATGCAATGTTAAGAGCTGTGCGCTGCGCGATAAATGTACAATCTAACAAGCTCACAGAGCATTATAAGTGAGCTGCAGCACCTAGTTCTAAAACTAGGTGAATTATACTGCGCGAATACTGCAGTGTAATATTTATTTTACAACGTACACATCTAAACATCACACATCTGTGGTGAGTCATTATTGAACGAGCCACGTGCGTAATCTCCATATAGCCATGCATATGCGCAGCGTGTGCCGTGATGCAGAAGGACAGATAGAGCAATGGCCTTACTGACATCCATAAAATAAAACTATAGGCTTAAATACATACAAAGATAGTTATTACCAAAGTTTAGTGAAAGCTCAGTGGCTGCTGGCTGCAGCGCACACACTCTACTCCCCTGGCTATTGGGTAATAACGTGGATGAAATTGGAATAGTCCAGCGTGCCCCGACAGCCACGTGCTTTTATTTTTATTTATCAGTTAATCATTAGCCGTTAATGTTGTCGATAACCGAAATTCTTAACGATTAACGGTTAACTGTTGGACATCCCTAGTACAAATACACTATTGGCTTGAACATAAGACTGAATGTTATTCCATGTTCTTTTTTGACAAATGAGTTTTGAAAATCACACCTGTGTGAAGTGGTGCAACTATTTGTGGGCATCCAGACCCGCCCAATGTCTGACAATGTAGCCTGACCTAACCTGCAATGATTTTGGGCCTATATGGGTGCAGCCAGGCCAGTAGATCTGATTGGATCTCACCAACGTTTTGTCATCCCCGGCCCCTCCACTGCTGTGCTACATCACATCATTCGGAGGGACACCCAGCCAGAAAGGTTGACTCCCACCTATAGTCCACTGTGACTAACAAATTAGTCCAGGCTTTCCCCTTTTCCACGCAACACGGACAAAAATGAAAGCCTGAGTGTCGAGGCTATACCGTGAATGCAGACCCGTGGATGGACACACAAAGATCCTTAATGAAGTGGTTGCCCCCGCAATAATGCAGTATAATCCTGAGTCGTCTTATAGACTCTCTGCCAGCAGAATATGAGGCTAGATCTGGTCAAACGGTTGGTCCGGGGCTCAAATGCAGAATAAATAATGAACCTTGACATGAAATAGGTTGAAAACCACCGTTCTAGACTCGCAGAAATCAATGGCTATAAGCGCTATAGAGTACTGCAGGTGCGAGGGAGTAATTTCATCGCATCAAATGAAAGAACAGGGAAAGTTTGAATTATATTATCTATAAAGTTCGTCTAATTATCCTCTCGGCTTATAGTTACGTTTTCTCGAAGGTTATTGCAGTTCACATTTCTCGGCATGTAAGAGCGGCCAGGTTATAATGGCTGCACAAGCACCCGCAAGCTGCCAGTCGAGACTCTTAACGAGCCACATGATCTGTGCGACAAGGCCCCTCATCACGGAGATTAAAAATAAATCTGAGCTGTCAGTGGGATGGTGAGCTGTGGCTCCACCGTGTATCCTGACCTATGGTCCTCAGAGCCGTATGTTTTCTGGTCGCCGGGGGGAAGGGGAGGAGGGGGTGGTGGTTGTTGAGTGAGAGCCTCTCTATGTGAGGGGAGGAGACGGGCGCCGTGGCCACGCTGAGAGCCATTCCTCCCTCAAGACGCTGCGGCCGGAGCATGAAGGCTTGTCAGAGAGGCTGGAGAAAAGCATTGGCTTGGTGACAGATAAAGAGCCTGCTGATTTATGCTTTGGTGTGACGCATGGCGCTGTAAATCACAGGGTAGGGTATTCAACAGGGAGGGTGGGAGTCCAGGCTCGGTGGGTTCACGGAGACACTACGGACACGTGACCAAACTTGACGCACGGTAGTAGTCTTGCGTCTTTGCATTTTTTGGTGTTTTTGTGTCATAATGGAACAGAGACGTATAGTTGAGTATTTGGTTGATCTACTCGCTGGGTATTTGTGTTGCCCTCGCTGCGTTTCCTCATACAGATCAGCTGCATTCACTGGTTGTGAGGATGCACTCATGGCCACTCTACGGGGCGGAGCTGCGGAGAAAATTGTTATTTTGAGCGTCACATTTTGTTGCCCCTTTTGACGTGTTGTTCCCCTACTCAGTGCGTATTGTGAGTGTACAGTACATAGCAAGGCATGGGGGCTGCTTTATGAGTGTGCTTACCTTCCGTCCAGGCAGTGCTGCCAAGTTTACTTATTATAAGCAACATTTGACTTGTTATTCTGTAAAGTCACTTACAAATGATTTGCTGGTTGATGTTTTTTGGTCTTGTTTCTAAAGTGTACATGCAGAACCTGTTTGGGCTTGCATCTTAATGTTGTTTAAACCAGTGTATCCCACATTTTTTTCACATCACAAGGAACTCAAGATTGACATGTAATTGTACACACTCATCCATCTGAAAATGTTTTGTGCCATCTTTATTCTAATGTTTAAAAAGGATTCCAAATATTTCCATTTAGTCAATGTGGTGCACAACCTCACACAACGACACCCAGCGAGCTTGTAGATCAGCTACATTTCTATGTGTGTGTGCCTAAAACCTGACATCCTACTCAGACTACCAGTTTTTTTTTTTTAAGAAACATAATGGTGGTACATGAGAGCAAAATCTGATGTGCTTCCTCTTGTAAAAAACGTTGGGTACCACTGATTCATTTAGTAATTTCATAGGTTCAATAGTCTTGTGTCATTATGGTAAGAACGTGTTTTGTTTAGAGTTTTTTTTGCTTAAAACTTCTTCATAGATCTAGCCTCTTAGTTATGCCACAAATTGTACCATTTACATGCATTGTTTTAAATTGAGGTGAGCAGTTCTCCCGAGAATGTATACTCACGTAAACATTATTTCTCTCTTTGCTGGTATAAAGGTTTAAAAGATGGAATTGTGTGCACTTTACACACTACTATAACTGCTCTGTTTGTTGATTTTTTTTTTCTGAAAATAAGAGTAAACAAGACAAGACTGAACAGGGTTGTTTCATCAGGGACTGTAAATACAGTAACTTCCACAACTAACGTTGACGAAAGTGCCCAGGGTGCACCTAAACTCACTTCACCCTGGAGTATATGTAAGATCCTTATCATTACACCTAGCTGAATGTTTATCCATTTATTTCATATTTACCTGTCAGATCAGACATGTCTCACATTTGGGAAGTGCTCTAGTATGTGAAGAGTCTGCCTGTGCTGTCAACTCCGGTGCTGAACCGTGACTCTTGCCACTGTGAATGTCTGTATCAAGATTTGCATATCTGTATGATCAGAGAACTTTTCCCAGTTTTGAGGAGAACTTCAGACAAAAGGCTATTGTGATTGTTTACAGGGGCGGATGTAACATTTCTCAATTAGGGGGCACGAGAAAATGGTATTGGGGCAACTTTGCACCCATACCGCTTTCGGTTACAGGACTTACATTAGGCAAGTAAGCATCAATAATATCATCAGTTGTTGTTGAAGTTATAACAGACACGCAGCATGCATAAAGTTATAGGTCTGACTCAGAAAGGTTTCTGTTTTGAATGATGAAATGCTGTTGGTTTAGTGGTGGCACAACTGTAGTTACTAAGTAGCAGTAGTAGTGTTCAAATCGTTTCAAATATAAGCATTTTTAATTTCAAATACCATGGGTCGTTTTGCATGCCATCGTGTTAGTTGAGGCAGACTGGACATTTAGAGGGGCATTGCCCCCTCATGCCCATGACTAGATCCACCCCTGTGCTTAGGTGTACTGCACCTCCATTGAGAGTTTAGTGCGGGTGCTCAGAGCAAGCACCGCTCTGAGCACCGCAACCACCACTATTCATAGACCAGCACCTCGCAGCCCCTCCTCCCTTCTCCCCGCTCTCCTTGCGTCTATTGTTGTTTATTTTCCCCTCTGTTCTCTCTCTCTACTTCCTACCTGCCTCAATTACAATCATTTCTGCTGCTTTTATGTTTATTTCCTATTCTCTGTCATTGAATTCCTTCCTTCCTTTGTTCTCCTCCAGCCTGTCATGCTGTGCTGTGTTGTGTGTTTTATTTTCCAATACTTTTCTTTTTTTTACGTGAGCTGTTAAAACAACTTCTGGACCAATCAACAATGCCTGGCGGTTAAGGACCAATTATGTGATGAGGGGGATGAGTTTCAGTGAAGTGCTCTAGGTCGTCCTCAGACGAGCCTTCCATCGTCGCCTCCAGTCGTCCCGATTCTCCATACATCCGGCCAACTCGCTGGTGTTCTGTGCTCCTGCGTCTTTCTTGAGTACATCCACATATGTTAATGTGGGACGCCCTCGTGACCGGTGCCCATGTGTTGGTTCCCACAACACCAGTTTGCTGGCTGGCAGCTCTTGATGTCTTTGGCAGTGTCCTGCAAGCTGCATTCTCCTGGCTGCAATCTTGTCGCTCACCCTGAATATCCCAGCATACAGATTCTCATTTGTGACATGTTCACTCTTGCTGATGTTGAACACTACACGTAGCATTCTGGTGTAGCAGCCGTCTAGAGACTTCTGCAGGGCTGGCTTCAGGGTCCAGCATTCACTGCCGTATAGGAGAACAGATTCCACCGTCGCATAGAAGAAACTGAGTTTGATTGCTCGGGGGAGGTTGGAGTTCCATACGCTGGCCATGCCATTCAGGGCCCTCCATGCAAGTGCCTTCCTCACTTTTAGGTCTTGCTCTGTCGAGTTGACCCATGAGCCAAGGTACTTGAAGTCACTAACTTCCTTCAGTGCTCCTGTAAGTTAAACCCTTAAGAACAGGAACGTATCTGTATCATTTCCAATCTTTAGCCATAATTATGTCATACTTTGGCTATTCAAAAATAGCAGATCTACTTACTAGCTTGTAGCTTGAGCCTGTAGATCTGCTGTTTTTTTTTTTTTTTTTTAAGATGACGTTAGCAAATTTTTGAATATACTGTATTCAGTAGAGTTTTTAAGCAGAACATTTCTAACTGTTTGAAAAGGATCTAAAGTGCTTGGCACACTTCAGAAAGTTGGCAAGCATTGAAGTGACAACTGAAGTGATTTGTACTATAGACAACCTTCACAACAGTTTATGCATATCCTTAAGCCATTATTAAATGTATAACCAATCATCATCATCCTCATCCACACTCGCTCCAGAGATTCACTATAGTCCACACTCACTCAGAGATCCACTATACAGTAGTTCCACACTCACTCCAGATATCCACTATAGCTCCACACTCACTCCAGATATCCACTAGTTCCACACTCACTCCAGAGATCCACTGTAGTTCCACACTCACTCCAGAGATCCACTATAGCTCCACACTCACTCCAGAGATCCACTATACAGTAGCTCCACACTCACTCCAGATATCCACTATAGCTCCACACTCACTCCAGAGATCCACTAGTTCCACACTCACTCCAGAGATCCACTAGTTCCACACTCACTCCAGAGATCCACTGTAGCTCCACACTCACTCCAGAGATCGACTATACAGTAGCTCCACACTCAGTCCAGAGATCCACTAGTTCCACACTCACTCCAGAGATCCACTAGCTCCACACTCACTCCAGAGATCCACTGTAGCTCCACACTCACTCCAGAGATCCACTAGTTCCACACTCACTCCAGAGATCGACTATACAGTAGCTCCACACTCAGTCCAGAGATCCACTCTAGTTCCACACTCACTCCAGGGACTGACTATAGCTCCACACTCACACCAGAGGGCCACTTCCACACTCACTCCAAAGGGCCACTTTGCATATTACTTTGCATATTCAGATTCACATTATTTTACTGTTACAAACTCAATTTAAATACATTGGACATGGATTATAGCCAATACACAATACTAATACACTAATTTAGATTGAAGCAGTGTTTGGGTTCATTTTGCTCACAAGAGCATAAAATGCTCTGATGTTCTCCAGATTCAAATTATTGTTAAAGATCTGCTTTACTTAATGAAGAAGAGCTCTATACAATTAAGACAATGTAGTGGAATTGTTATTTTCATCAGTGCCTGCCATTATGTCTCCTAGGCAGTACCACATCGACACACTCATCCAAGAAAACAGGCCGGGATGTAACATTTCCCAATTCGGAGAGCAAGCGAAAATGGTATGGGGGTGGCGATGAAGCCGCCCCCGTACCATTTTCGCTTGCTCCCTGTTTTCCATTTTATTAGGCAAATAAGCTAAAGTTGCAACAGACACGCAGCATGCATTAAGCTAAAGGTCTGACTCAGAGTTTTCTGTTTTCAATGATGAAATGCTGTTGGTTTAATGGTGCTACAATTGCAGTTAGTCAGTAGCAGTAGTAGTGTTTCAAATCATTTTAAATATAAGCACTTTGGGTCTTATATTGGGTCGTTTTGCATGCCATCATCATGCCTTGATCCGGCCCTGCAACAAAATGCGCCTTAGTCTTTGGTCTGAGAGGCAAAATCTCATCAAACGGATGTGACTCAAACACAGACTCAATAATGGGCCTTGATGTGAAATGGGGTTGAAAACCAGGGCCTATAGATGAAAGAGTGTGTGTGTGCGTGCGTGTGCGCACGTGTGTGTGTGTGAGTGTGCAGGTGTATATAGCGACCCAGTAGGACACTTAACGTCGCTTGTATATATTTACCGCGTTTTACCGTCTATTGATTCTGGGCCCCGATGATTCCTTTATCATCGGCGAGAGAGAGGAGAAGGTAGAAAAAAAAAGTCATTATCGTTGCATCAGCTGGCACATTACTCGCTGTCTAAAGTGACCGCGCGCGCGGTCAGAGAGGCAATTTTGCTGACGGCGATCTTTCTTTCTCTTTCTCTCTCCCTCTCCCCCCTCTCTCTCTCCTGATAGGTGCCAATTACAGCCGGCTCCATATCGAAGACACCGACTCCCTCTATCAAGCGCTGCTGGGGCCTGACACCCATCTGAGCCCCTGCATCGCCTTAATGTCAACGCCTCTGGTTCCAAAGAAGTGCCGGGGAATTATACACCACATTCCCCCCTTCTGCGTGGCGATGGTGGCGGGACTTCTACTTCTAAAGGATCAAGAAGCCCCTATAAGAAGCAGCCGTGACACCTTATAATACCCCCTTTCAAGCCCACCACCTTATAATCACGTTCTTCGATCTTTTCAGGGCCCTCCCCACCCCTTAAAAGAACTGACTGTGTGTGCATCATCAAAGCCCCAGAGGGGTTTTGCGTTGACTTTTTCGTCTCGTCTCCCGATCTCGAGAGAGAGCTCTCTTTTTATTCCTCCCTGGTTTGTGGTACTCACGTCGTACATACGTGAGTGTGTGTGTGTGTGTACTCCCCGTACACGTGATTCGAGGAGGGGAGGGGGGCCGCAGCCGGCGACAACAGAGAGAAAAGAACAGACAGACAGACGAGCGATGATCATGGGGCGCTTGGGCGGCTCAGCCGCGCACAAAGCCCTGGCCCTCCTGGCGCTGCTGTGTGCCCTGCGGGAGAGGGGAGGCGGTGGCAGCGGCGGGGGGATCGGGGTGAGCTGCAGCAGCAGCAGCCGCCGGGGAGGAGGGGAGCTGCTGCTGCTGCCGAGCTCCGACGCCGGAGCTCCGGGGGATCATCAGGAGGAGGAGGAGGGGAGGGGGTCCCGGGGGTCCCCCGCCCCCCACCGAAGCCGCCGCTCTGATCCGACCAGAGGCCCCTCGTGGGAGGAGGTGGTGGAGGAGGACGGGGAGGAGGAGGAGGCGGAGGTGCTGCTCAGGCAGAAGCGCAGCTGGGTGTGGAACCAGTTCTTCGTGCTGGAGGAGTACACAGGCAATGAACCGCTCTACGTGGGCAAGGTAAGGACACATGTGGCCCCTGTGTAATCTATTTGTGTACCGTGACGCACATGGCTCTTCACGTTGTTTACTTCTTCGTTTGTTTGTTTTTGGGCCGAGGGCAACCCTTTTGGAGATCAACTTTTGAATCCACGGCTCACTCAGGTGCAAGCACCTTTTGTCATGTTTTACGCATTATAAGATGTAGGCCTACAGCTACTACTATAATTATGCTCAAATGTCTTCTCCCAAAGATAGAGCATGTCTTGAGGAAAACTGCCATTTCCAATAGAACAGACTGAAATAACTTATTTTCATTAGATATTCTTCAGCAAATATTCACAGCACCCTGTTTGAGAAACCCTGGTATAGAGACAGCAAGTACTTTTGCATTTTTTTAGGCGTGACAACAACAACAAACTATAGCAATAAAAACAGAAGTGTATCTACTTTGTCATATACTATCTTCAGACAGTAATGAAGCAAGGCAAGGCGGCTTTATTTGTAGAGCGCATTTCTACAAACCGAACATCAAACAAAGGAAACACAATTATACAACAAAAATAGACAGCTGCAGTGCAGACAGGGGGAAACAGAACAATCATTTGTTGTGTTTTAAAAGAAGTAAGAGTGGCAGCAAAGTATAGTTGTTTGGAGTTTGCTCCCGATATGTGACGTGTGAAAAATGAAACGCTGCCACACGTTTACCGGTATGTGTGGTTTATTGTTTAGAACAGTGGTTGTCTTTTTGATACCAGGGCACACTAATTATTCAGAATTTGAGCCACGGACCACCATTTGACAACATTTTAGCCCCACAGACCCCAAAGCTAAAGATTTGTTTTGCTTTTGTCCAAAATTCCAGGCTGGATTTCGGAAACAAAACAGTCAAACATACAGATCAAAATGACATCCACATTCTCTAGTTGTGTAGACTAATTTTTACGCTCTCAAAGAGTTACATCTGTTAAGCCACTTTCCATCATTTAGCCTGGGGACCACTCTGGAACACTCTCAAAGACCACCGGTTGAAAACCACTGGTTTAGTAGAAAGGCCCTTTTCAGATGAACTGAGAGAGGTCAGGATGGCTTGTGATATTTGCTCAAGATCAGAAATATTTTTTGGTCCTAAACCATTCAAAGCTTTACAGACCCAACTGTGGCATGTTGAGTTATTTGACATTCAGGGATCCAGCATATAAAGACTGGTGTGATATGTTGCTTGGTATCAGTAAAGGACTCTAGCAGCATGCAGGATCTTTCAAACTGCAGGTATCTAATAAGAGACCTTTAAGTACATAATAATAATATGCAGTGTCAACACCTTTACCTGTCTTAAGCCACTTGGACCCTATGAAATAGCTTTGTTGTTCCAAAGTCCTAGAAGACTTGCAGACGTTTGACTAGCAAATGTTCATTTAGTTTTAATAATAGTTCACTCATCTTAAAAGTTTTAGTTTTCATCTACCGTATTTTCCGCACTATAAGGCGCACCGGATTATAAGGCGCACCGGATTATAAGGCGCACCTTTTAAAACTGATTTCATATATAAGGCGCACTGGATTATAAGGCGCAGTGAATAGAATCTACTACAGTTAACATAGAATAGAAGCTACTGCAGTCAACTAATCCATATATAAGGCGCACTGGATTATAAGGCTCACTGTGGATTTTTGAGAAAATTAAAGGCTTTTAAGTGCGCCTTATAGTCCGGAAAATACGGTAGTTCCATTCGACTAAATATCACGAGATTTGAGTCTACTAAATCCAGTTGATTCTTTTGATGAAAAATGCATTTTGGTTGATGATTTTATTTTGCATGCTGAAATGAGCTGATCTGCAAGCCCACAGCATGTCACGCTGCAATACATTGTGATCATTGTAGATGTACTACATTCAGACTGTCAAACTCTGTCCTATGCGGGTCCATTTGGTTTCAGGTTTTACGCTCTCAGGAGTTAAAATATTCATCATCTGAATTAGCCTTAGTCTACACACCTAGAGATTGTAGAAGAGTAATGGTCATTTTGATCTGTTTTGTTTCCCAAATCCAGTCTGGTATTGTGGACAAAAGCAAAAGAAATCGTTTTGCGGTCTGTGGGGCTAAAGTGTCCTGGAATGGTGGTCCATGGCTCAAATACTGAATAAATAATGGGTCCTGGTATCAGAACGATTGAAACACCCTGGTTTAACTGGAGATCTTTTCACTACTCTTTGGAATTCTGGACTTTTTCTTGTAACAGCGTATTTCTACATGATAGTGTTGATACTTTCTCACAATGGGATTGGAATGAAATGTTGAACTCAATAACTTGTGTCAGATTCAGCTGCTACTGTGCTTCTTTGGGTCTTATAAATCATAAGGCTGCATTGATTATATTATAGCAGATTCCCATTTCTTTTTATCGTATTATGCTGCAATCGCTCATTCTCAATAGACATTCTATCGGTCGATTACATACTTTTCTCCCAATACCTTTCCCGGAGCCAAGTTTGGGAGGTTTTTTAGCTTTTTTGGCATCAACGTTGACTTGAAATAGTTATCCTGAAACTTGGCTCTGTTTTTTGAAATGATCCCTCTACGGATCTGATCTGCAATTTGATCTGCAGCATGTTTTTGTGCAGATAGTTAGATAGATAGTTCAAAAGAAATCCAAGCTTAAAGAGTCGGCTCCCACTTGCAGCTGCAGCCTTCATGGCCTTACTCTCACAGTGGGAACGCAAGTGGAAACACATCACACATGGAAACAAGCTGATTAGAGGCTCATTGCTTTCTAGGGGGGGCAGTGGCTCAGAGGTAGAGTAACTGGATGGTAACCACAAGGTTGCCGGTTTGATCCCGGGCTCCCGCAGAGTTAGTGTCGATGTGTCCTTGAGCAAGACACATAACCCCTAATTGCTCCTGATGTGCTAGTAGGTACCTTGCATGGTTTCCGCTGCCATCAGTGTATGAATGTGTGTGTGAATGGGTGAATGTGATACACAATCTATGTAAAGCGCCTTGGATAAAGGCGCTATATAAATGCACCATTTACCATTTATTGTGGGGCCAATCATCATACACACATGAACAAGGTGCTCTGCCTGTGTTTCACGGTCGCTTCAATGCTTTTCCAATGGGAGTCACATGCGTGGTTTTGACGTAACATTTGTGTTTCATGGGGGCAGAGTGGGGCAATCGAAGTTATCGAACAGTACATTTGTTCTTTATGTGTGTATGAGGCCTACGTGGACTTGCAGTACCTTGTCTCAGTTTGGCCCAGATTTAGGGGGGGGAGGCATTGGTAATAACCGGAATGCTATTTCTTCCGCAATGAAGCCGCCCTCATACCATTCTCATTTAAATTCTTTAGTTCGGTGACACATGAAATTATATCTTGCACAGGACTTATATTAGGAAAGTAAGCATCAATAAATCAATAATAACATCTGTTGTTGTTAAATTTGAAACAGGCACGCAGCATGCATAAAGCTAAAGGTGCCACAATTGTAGTTAGTCAGTAGTAGTGTTTCAACTCATTTTAAATACGTATAAGCACTTTAATTTGAAATATCTTTGAAATGTAGGTTATGTGCATGCCATCATGTTTGGTGGGGCAGTCAGGGCATTTAGGGGGCATTCGTCCCCCCATGCCCATTCCTAGATCCGGCCCTGCATGAAACTATTTAATTGATGTGTAATTTGTCAAAGTAAATAGTCTTGCAAAGGTCTTCAATAAGCTTTTTGCACCAACAAAGTGCAGGCACGTCGGCCTCAGTGTGTGTGTGTGTGTGTGTGTGTGTGTGTGTGTGTGTGTGTGTGTGTGTGTGTGTGTGTGTGTGTGTGTGTGTGTCTGTGTGTGTGTGTGTGTGTTTGTGTGTGTGTGTGTGTGTGCGTGTGCGTGCGTCGTGTCGTGTGTTATTACCAAAAGTAACTCAAGACTCTGGGGTGGATGTTGTACTACATTCACACACCTAATGCATTCATTTGCTTGTGCTTTTCCCATGTTCTCCCGTGTTCTCCGTGTTCCCACTTCTCACATCTAAAATATCTTTGGGGCAAAAGTAGGCCTATGTTTTTGTCTTGTCTTTTACTTTTATGGATACAATCAGGCATTGTAAACAATGTTTCTCAATATGCTATACTTGTTTTAATAGCGTATCTGTGTGTGTTGCGCAACGGCAAATGCACGCAAATGCAAGTGTGCATGCACGTGTCTTAAAGGGGAATTCCACTCATTTTCAATATTTTACTATGCCATTAATATACCTTAGAGATGTTGTGTGGACATGGTAAAATAATCCCCAATTCTGTGTTAACATGGTGAAATACATCTTGATGACATCATCAAGATGTGTTTCACCATGTTAATGAGTTTCCTTTTTTCCGAGAGCGTACAAATGGAACCAAATGGACCCGCTATTTGGTTCACATTTGTACGCTGTTGTATGCTGGTCCTCAAATTGCTCCTGATGTGTTGGTTGTGCCTTGCATGGTTTCAGGTGTTCAGACACCGCCGGTGTATGAATGAGCGAATGCAATGCAATTGCACATGTAAAGCGCCTTGGATTACCATTTAGAACAGTGTTTTTCAACCGGTGCTCTGGGGACCACCAGTGGTCCTTGAGAGGGTTCTAGGTGGTCCCCAGGCTAAATGATGGAGAGTTGATTAACCAGATGTAACTCTTTGAGAGTGTGAACCAAAATTTGGTTTCATGTTTATACTCTCAAGAGTTAAAATATTTATCATGTGATATAGCCCAAGTCTACACAACTAGAGAATGTAGAAGATTAATCCTCATTTGATCTGTATGTTTGTCTGTTTTGTTTCCAAAATCCAGCCTAAAATCCAGGGCAAAAGCAAAATAAATCTTTAGTTTTGGGATCTGCGGGGCTAAACTGTCATCACATGGTGGTCTGCGGCTCAAATTCTGAATAAATAGTGGGCCCTGGTATCAAAAAGGTTGAAAACCACTGATATAGAACACTTCCAGTAAGTGTGACGATTCCCCTGTCTCGTAGGGCTATATGTCTCTGTAGAAAACCCCACAGGGAAATCTTGATCGCCTATAAGCTCCTTGTTCCCCAAAACGTCTGAGTCTGTGTAAAAAACACAAGCAGCAGATAGAAAATGAGAATGGATTGATCCTCTTTTCAGGCTTATACGCGTTCTTTGGAGTGGTGATCACTTCATGGATGAATTGCAATGGCTGTTGCAATAGAAGTACAACTTCTGACAAACTTCTGTCCTGTTCTGTTCCAGGGGTATAATCAACTCCTGGGGCTTTTTGGTTCCTGCACTAGTACAAAGATACTTTTGATTCATATTAAATCCATTGATGATTCTTTTATTTGCAGTTACAGTTCAATTCATTTTATTGCTAGTGAAAAAAAAACATCAGGATTACTTTGAGACATATGGCATTTTTATGGCCGATATGGTCGATTCCGATTAATGCTATTGATGATATATGATGTATCCCTACTGTTCTGCACGGATTGCAGAGTCCCCAGTAGGGGGCTCCAAAACAAAGACTGTACCCACCTCACCAGTGTTGCCAACTTGCTGCATATTTAGCGACCAATTGAGCTCCCCCGGAGCTCAATTGGTTGACAGGCGCCAGAGATAAAACCCTCGTTTTTCACCATTTTTCACCATCATCCTTCCTTCCTAAAAAGTACCATTGGTAACCAAATGGACCATTTATAGATCTTGAGATAAGTTAAATTGAGATGAGTTAAATTATATTTAATTAATTCTGAATGACCTAATGTTCAAGAATCTACACATTTAGAAAATGTAGAAGAATTGCTATTTTGTCAGTTATCTGTCCTAAATTTGTCAGAGAGACTAAACTCAACATCAAATGGTGGTCTGTGGCTAAAATGCAGAATAAGTAGTGGGCCCTGCCCTGGCATGAAAATGGTTGAAAACCATTGCTCTAGCGCATTCTAGTGCATTTTGGATGTGCCACTAGTGCATTTTGGATTTTGGTAGTTGGCAACACTGTCACCTCTTTTCCTGTCCAGACAGGATGTTGTTAGTCAGACCAGGAAGAGACTGCTCTGCTGAATGTCCTCTGTGTCAGTGTGAATTGTTAATCATTCTCCATCCTCTTCACATGCTTATTAAGATGCAAAGTCTGTGAGTATACATGTTTAGGAGACTTGTATTGATGATAAGAATACCTTATTTGTGAACCAAGCATAAAGTTTGATGTTGATTATTATTTTTGGGTTATATGGTGATTCCCCCCTAATATGCTAAAAGTGTTAGCCTAAGAGAGTATTCCACTGTGTTATTGCAGTATGCTGTCTTGATTTGAGAATAGTTAGCCTGTGGTCAAATACATTACAGTAGTTTCTTATTCTTCGCTGTTGCATTCTGAAACATAGAGCATTGTTTATGCTTTCTTTCAGTTCCACACTTTGGTTCAGTGAAACTTCAAAACAAGTCCTGGCTTCCACTGGAGTTATTAAAGTTTAAGAACCACTGGTAATTACAGTACATTACATCCGGTGTTATGCTTCCCTGCCATGTTTTATCCTTCCATAGTGCTTAAGCAGAATCATATCAGCAGCCATGGGACTCAACATCCCTTTAATCAACACCTTAGTTCTGACACTTTAAACCGGAGCCTTAATTACCTCTTACAAATGCCTCTTTGTAATTGATTCCAATTTAAAGGATCAAGAAAGACTGCTTATTTATAATACGTTGAGCCATATGCACCTACAGTATACACCAGAGAGGGAGAGAATCTGCAACCTTGCTAACAGATATTCAATATACCACCATAGGCAATTAGTTTCATGTACTTGTATTGAGATTAGGTAGAAGCAGACCATCACTTTTCTTCACATTAACCACTTGAACCCTAGCATCAATATCGTATATACTGTGTATTAAAACATATTTTCATCAGAGAGGTTTTGAGTTGAAGAGTATTATCACCTAGCAAGGCAATTATTTCACAATCTCTGAATCTCAGAGTTAGGTGTTTGTAGGTGTGTGTACATGTGTGTTGCAGTGTGCATGTCTGTGCACTATCAGCGCTTGATGAGCCGTCACGTTGTTTGTTCTGTCAGATCCTAGCTGTCACATGTTTGTGTGTGTGTGCGTGTGTGTGTGTGTGTGTGTGTGTGTGTGTGTGGCCTCCTCACAAGGGCACAGTGCTATGACGTTGGCGTGGGTCACCCTGACCATGTTGCGGCTCCTTAGTCTGTGCAACACAGTTTGATTGATTGATGGAATGCTTTATTGGACAGAAATGCAAACAGCATGGTCCACCCATCCATCCATCTTCATCCGCTTATCCGAGGTCGGGTCACAGGAGCAACAGATCCACCAGAGAGCTCCAGACTTCCCTGTCCCAAGCAACATTAGCAACCTCCTCCTGGGGGATGACCCCGAGGCGATCCAATGCCAGAGAGTCGATGTAATCCATCCGTCTGGTCCTTGGTCTGCCCCAGGGTCTTCTCCCAGTGGGACGTGCCTCGAGGACCTCCCTAGGGAGACGCTCGAGGGGCATCCTAACCAGATGCCGAGCCACCCCCGTAGATCCCCGTAGTGACGTCAGAGTACCCGTTTCCTCATAAACTTTTTTTCAGAAAGTATTTATATAAATGTGTTTATGCCACGAAGCAAAGCCAACAATTTTTGTTGTTGAAAAGTTTTGTTGTTGTGAAATTAATGTAGAAGTGTGTTCTGGAACAGGTGATGGGGCGGAGTTGTGGTGCTTAATACTTCAACGATGTTAGTATGGCAGTATCCTAGGAGCCACAGAGGGTGCATGTGACTGCATCCTTTCTCAATTTAGTCAGTCTAAGGATGCTGACTATTCGCATCACTGCTCCATCTTAATTAACCATGGTCTGGTTGCCTACTGTAATCACTCTACTGATGACTAGTGTTGTAGTCAAGACCAACTAAATCGAGGCCAAGAAAAGACCAAGACCTAGGGGGGTGGAGACAAAAATGAGAACGAGACGATCACAGACTTGGTCAAGACAAGACTGGCATCTATAGGGAATGATAACAAGACCAAAACTAAGACCTAGAGGGCTCGAGACTTAGGCCAAGATCCAGAGAGGTCGAGGCCAAAAAGTTGTTTTTTGATTGTTCTGTAGTAATAGTACAACATAATACATTACAGAGACTATAGTTGTTACTGTACAACACTAACTGTCGGTTTGTGGACTGCTAGCGTTTATGCCCGTCATCCAGAGCTGTGGTCTGTATAAGACAGCTGTCTTTATGAATGGGCTCCTCGGTCCGCACAGTGGATATAGACACATTTCCTTTGCATTGTCTCATCTTGAATGGTCTCGGTGGCGAAAGAGTCCCAAGACATTTGCTCTGAGACTGTGACAAGACCAAGACAATTGAGAGCAAGACAAAAATAAGACCGACATAATGAAAATTTGTCTTGAGACTGGTCCTGAGATGAGACAGTGTCTCAAGAACTACAATGCTAAACTATAATGCCTGTCATCATCGACCAATAAAAAACACGATGCAGTATGTACAAGAGAGACTCTCCTACCTTGTCTCTTACCCTGAGCCATCCCCAAACTAGCAAAAAACGATGGACATTTGGTGGAAGTATAGACTGAGAAGTACAGTCACGTCAGTTTGTTTTTGGGAGGTCTGAAGCTTAGTTTTGACTTTTGAGTGACATTGAGTTTGGTCGATGGGTCGATCCCGGCTCCCGTACGGACATTGTGTGTCGAAGCGTCCTTGAGTAAGACACTTAACTCTGCTCCCCATGGGCGCTGCTCAATAGCTGCCAACTGCACCTAGCAGTCAGGACGGGTTCAATGCAGAGGGCAAGTTCCAGACCAATAACACTCAACCTTTACATATTATGCTTTTCAGACAACCTTTCTAGGAGTCAACTCCTCATGTGGCTGCCATGTTCTCGCTGTTAGGCAACAATACCTCTTATCTCTGTATTACTATTATTATTATATTTTATTATATTATATTTTTATTATTATATTTCTGTAAATTATCGTTACAAGAATAGTGTAGTATTGTCACAATGCACATTAACTAACTTTGCATAAAAATGTACTAGAGCTGGGACTTTAACTGATTAAGTGACTTTGATTAATTAATTACAGAAACACTAACATGATTAAAAAAAATCACTGGACGAATTTCAGGGGTACCGATCATACCATTGCACACAATGGGAGAAGAAGCGAATCAAGGTAACCAATGGGCTGCCATTGATCACTGTTTCATCCTCCCATTGGTCCGAAATTACTAGCGTTATCTCTAACCCTCACCCTCAACATAAAATTGCAGTGTGGACACAGTTTTGATTTAGAAAAAATCACTACCAACCTGTTATTGTCACAAAAAAAGCTTTTTGGGTCAAATATTGGTATGCGATGAATTGAGATTAAATACTTACAAAGCTTCAAATTAATTTGATGAAATGTTTTGATGGAGTCCCACACAGTACGTACAAATTTAGATTAAAAAGTGTGCATCAGTTCAGGCTCTTATTCAGCAGTCTGATCGCTGCTAAGTAAAAGCTGTTTAAAAGTCTGCTAGTACTGCTCCCAATACTCCTATAACAGGGTATGCCATGCACATACCCTGAATGCGTGTGGCTCATCTGATGTATTTCTCATATGTACCTGGGTTTGTGTGATTCGCTAAATGCCTAAAATCGTAAATTAAATGTATAAACGCTCAGAGCTCTGTGAGTGAATAATGCATACCATATAACTGCATATAAATGCGTTGCCAGATTGACTTGATATTGTTGGTATGAATACAGAAATCATGACTTCGACCTGGCGCTTTTTTTCTCGTTTTCTTTTTGGAATCGGCATTCTGCTTCCCTTTTAATGCATTCTGTCAGATTGTGGATTTCACAACGGCGTGTCTCATTATGCCTTGGCTCTCTGCCTCGGGTATAAGTGTGCTGGCCCTGGAATCAGCCGCAGCTCACATCGCAGCCAGCCGGAGAAGTCTATATTTAAAGAGCCTTACTACTCAGACTACACACAAAAGCCTTCCACGCTACAAATTGGTTGACGCGCATATTTAACAAGCGGCGACGCCGCAGCGCGCGGCTCATCCACTTAACAAACACTTACTGGTAAACATGATGTGATTAACGTTCTCCAGAAAGGCCGTATATTCATGGGACTAAATATTTTTGCGAGCGTTGAAAAGCCGCACATCTTTTATATGGCTCGTTTGCCGAAGCGGGCGCACAAGCAAAGGAACGGCGCATCAACGACGGAGCAATGTGTGTGGTTCTTTCAAAGATAATTATAGGCGTCATTATACAAACGTGCCTTTGTTCGCTTTATACTTTGGATGGTGATGTTGATGTATTCCAATTCCCAAAAGCCTTTATACAGTAGTCTGTGTAATAATGTTTGCCCAAAGAATGATATCCAACTACTGTAGAACCGCTGCCGTTGCAATTTGCCCGATTTCTTGCTGCATGCGCAAGTTACTAATTCTCAAACCACTTGCCGTGGTTTCCCCTCGAGTTGTGACATTGAGGGGTCAGAAAGCAGCCTGGTCATGTGGTTCATGTAATGTACTTGAGCGAGCCCACAGACTCCAGTGCATTTTGTAACTTCCGGTTTCCCCATTCTCAATAGAGGTCTATGTAGAGGAGCAGCTACTGGACATGAGGTGAACAGAGTTTGTGTAACTCTGTAAATACGCTATGGCTCTATCCATGGTCTGAACAAAACTATGAATGACTGACTACTACTTTGTTATACTCAACATTGGGCCTTGTCTTTTAAATAGAAGTATAACATAGTAGTAGTAGTATTTACGTAAGTATTGCTGGTTTTTATTGGCTTGGTAAACAATGGTATACGTACCGTTTTTCTTTTTTTTTGGTCAATAAACTTGTTGGACTATAAGCTGAAAAAGAAGTACACTTTAATTCGGGTATATTAAATGTAGAAGCTTTAAGTGGATACACTGAAGTGACATTGATCAATCCGAAATACAGGGTATTTGGTGACATCATCAATATTCGGCAGTTATATGGGAACGCTGACTGTAAAAAAAAAAAAAAAAAAAAACATGAGCCATGACAGAGAAAATGTGTCCGCATTGAATGCCATTAAAGAGACATTTCACCGCTGGAATAAACTGCAGTGACTCGATGGAAATAGTGTTTGTAGTGTAGTTTACAGTAGCACAATTTGAAATGTGCATCCTTTGGCCAGAACAATAGTGAATTCCGTGTTTGGTTTGATCACGGTATTTTTTTTTTTGCACTTCCCCTCCTTGTGTAGAGGTGGAGAGGCTGCCTGGAGGTGCGATGACCACATCCCCAGAGAGCCTCTCAGACGTGGAAGTCAGCACTAGTGGTGACTATGATGAACTGCAACAGCCCGTGGATTCATGACTATGAAACCCTGTGCCCCCGAAGTTTAACATTGGGCACTTGTTCATGCGCGCGTTAATGAAAGAAACACTTCCGCATTTGGGCACCAAAGTTTGGTGCCCAAATACGGAAGTAGACACTACTTCTGGCAGTCTTACAGGTGTGTTAATACGCCACAAGGGGGCGGGGCTATCGCTCCAGTTAAGCCTCTATATGTTATTGCTCTATTGGCGACGACCTTGTGGTCCAGGAAGGAAGTGAGGAGACCCCATTTTCATGAAAGGTTTTTTGTCATGAACATGACATGACATCATTAAAATAAACTCAGGTAGCAAACGGGAGGGAAGTGTCCCTTTAATCTCCCTTTGCCACTCGCTTTACGCATGAGCATAGCCTCTGTGTCCTATCAAACCATTCTGAGGGCACCGCTGGACTTGCGTCAAGACAATCTGGCGTGCCACGACACGATAAGACCTGAGCTCGAGACTGAGGCGTATACACACAACAGACAGGACCCGTGTGCATGCCTGTGTGCCGCCGCAGCAGCGAGCAGCAGCAGCGAGTGCACTTTATTTATAGAGACGTCTCCGAAATTGGCAGGCCGACTAACCATCCAATTAATGGGCTGGACTTATTCTGCCTTATAATTGAGTCAGCATTCAGGCAGCATTAGCCCGAGCAGGCGAGCTCTACTCTACTCCCCCCCGCTTAAGCTCACGAGAGGGTGGTAGTTTTCTTTCAATAAATGTAAAGACCATGATAGAGAAAGGGAGAGAGAGAGAGAGAGGGAGAGAGCGAGAGAGGGCTCTAGGAGGAAAAAATATATTCTCAGGTTGCTGTCCGATGTTTCATTATAGGTCCATCACTTTAATACCATGCCTTTTTAAAGGTAAGGTGAGTGATATTTTGTTCCGGTTAAAGGTGAACTCCACCCATTTTCAACATTCTACTATGTCATTAATATGCCTTAGAGATGTTGTGTGGACATGATGAAAAGGCTCCCCTATTCTGTTGTTTCCTAGAAACGGAGGTCTGAAAAAAATCATTATCATGGTAAAACACAACTTGATGACATCATCAAGTTGTGTTTCACCATGTTAATGATTTTTCTTCCAGACCCTTTTTCCTGAGAGGGTGCAAATGGAATCAAAGAGACCCGCTAGGGACCATTTGGTTCACATTTGTATTCTCTCAGGACATTTTTGAAAATGGGTGGAATTCCCCTTTAATTTGTGTTAGTTGAAGGTTAAAGATTTTACATTGCATTGGTAATCAAGGGTTGAGTGTTTGTCCAGTCACAGGTAGTCATTAATTGCTTTAATTGGCACATGGCTAATAATGTAGAATAACATGAGCACTATGTATTAAAACTGATGTTACAATGTTTACGTGCCATACCATCAGTTCAACATTATGTCAACAAGGAAATATACTCTACGGTGTACAGTAACTGCCCAACAAATTGTGTTCCTGTTCCCCTCGTTCGTCTACGGAATCATTGGCATATAAACTCTGACAACCCTGGCCTGACTTTTTATTCATCAAATACATTGGAACCATGGTAATTAATTAACAGGATTGATGCCGTGGGTGATAAAACGAGACCCATTGACTTGAGTCAATGGTTGCCACTTCCGATAAAACGAGCTTTGTTTTTTTCCGCTTCACTCAGTTCAAGTTCAATATCAATCAGTTAAAGTGCCAGCCCTGTGTTTTTAAATATCATTGCTGAAGTGTAGAAACACTCTGTTATGAAGTAAAAGTCTGCCTACTTGAGTGCTTGAGTGAAGCAGTGCCCGTACTGTACTGTATATTGCGGGCATGCATGGCGCGGTGCTACTATGCATCCCCTCATGATGCTATGCACTGGGGTTAACGGAGCATGGCCGCCACATGCAAGCCCTCCTCATTAGTATTCCATCAGATCTTTCCCTTTTCGTAGCGGGTTAGCGTCTCGGAGCGCCAAGCGCTCGCTGGAAAAACAAAGGTCAGTTCTCTCCCTCTCCTCCTCCTCCTCCTCCTCCTTCTCCCTGCACTCTCTTCCCCCTCGGTGTCGCGAACAAGAACCGACGCAGCTGGGGAGCGCTTGAGAGCATGTGTAAGCCGGAGAGAGGAGAGAGGGTGATGCAAGCTGACAGGGAGGACATCATAATCTCAGTTATAACCAGGGAGCTCTGTGTGTGTGTGTGTGTGTGTGTGTGTGTGTGTGTGTGTGTGTGTGTGTGTGTGTGTGTGTGTGTGGAGGGGGTGGGCATCCCAGAGACCCCTCTGGGGGGCACTGGGGAAAGCCTTCATCTGTTGATGATGCTGGGTATCAAAGAGTAGAAATGCAGCCCGCGTGCTGTGAATACACGGCCACATGCTCTTCTTCCAAGGACGGGGATGGCACACTCCAGGGAACAGAGATGGACAACTTACTACTTAACTGGTGCTCCCACACCCGCAATTTCAACAGATTCATGTTCTGAAATATGTTTAAGGGAAATAGAGTCAACTTTTTAGCCAAAAATCAAAATAGATATACTGTAGCTATATTTTTGCCTTTTCCCTCTCTATGTTGCTTCTACTTTGATGCTGCAGCTGTGTGTGTGTGTCAGACAGACACTTGCTTCGTCCTGCAGACGGTCCAGAACGTTGTTGTTGTCAACACATCTTGGAAACAAAGTGTTCGTCAGGCTCAGGGAAGGCGGTGCTTTAGCCAATCGCAGCACAGCCGTCTCCAGCAGATTCATAATGAGCCAATAGAGTGGAGGTGAAGTGGAGTTAGATTCTGTTTACAAACACAGTCTTTGTACACACTAAAGTCGCCACCATTACCTTTAAGGTTAGCACTTACTTTTAATGACGTAGAATATAGGACTAAAGTCAAATTAAGGAATAGTTTTACAAAGGGCACATTTAGGTTTAGATATAAGGTCAGGTTTAGACCTAGTTTTACAAATAATGGCTGGTATTCTCGAACAGCTACGGTGTAGCCAATTATGGTGTAAGTCTTCTTATTGGCTGCATGGCAGCAAACCAGATCTGTTCGGTTTGAGCATAGCTTAACTGAGGTTACGTTTGGGCCTGGCGGCCGGATTGAATCCAGGGCAACTATGTTTTGAGGCGAGCCTTCCTGCATTCTAAAGTGCTAATAATGCCGTATTGACTTTTAGACATTCCAAAGCAGTTCATAAGTATTCTTGAACGACTCAATTGGTTCTCCTTCTGGCCATTCTCAGAGTATAAAACAAATTTAAAATGAGTTTCATAATGTTAATGTTCCACGCACAAAAAAAGAGTATACTGCTCCTGGAGACGACTTGTACCTGTTAGCCGGGCAAAAAACAAACTATTTCTTTCCACTTATGGTGGATAAAAAGACATATTTGCATGGCCTTTTAGCTGAGCAGAGCCCCCGCATTAAGATTAGAAGAAGTCGATTCCCTTTTATTCCCGCCAGTTGTCCCGCTCAACGACGTAATGAGGCATTATAGAACGAAGGGTCATTTTTCATGGGGATGACTAATTAGATTCCACCAGAATCGCTGTCACTAATGAAACCGACCTCGATGTCTCCTCCTTGCAAAGCAGATATTGGTTTTTCACATTGGCCCTGAATGCATCCATCGGGTTGGATTGGTAGTCGACGAGTGTCTGACTTTAACCACACTGGAGAGTCGAAAGTTTGTGCTTTGGTCGTAGGTTAAGTTGTGGGGGGAGAAAGAATGCTCTACATGAGTGGTTTTCAACCTTTTTGATACCAGGGCAGGGCCCACTATTTATTCAGAATTTGAGCCACAGACAACCAGCCCCACAGTCCCAAAACTAAAGATTTATTTTGTATTTGTCCACAATATCAGGCTGGATTTGGGAAACAAAACATGACCATTAATCTTCTACATTCTTTAGTTGTGTAGACTTGGGCTAATTCAGATGATGAATATTTTAACTCTTGAGAGTGTAAACATGAAACCGAATGGATCCGCAACGGTCCATTTGGTTTCATGTTTACGCTCTCAAAGAGTTCTAACTGTATCTGGTTAACCAACTGTCCATCAATTAGCCTGCGGACCACCTGGAACCCTCCCAAGGACCACTGGTTGAAAACTACTGCTCTACATCAGTTATTTTCAACCTTTTTGTTACCAGGGCCTTATTTATTCTGCATTTTAACACACGGACCACCATTTGATGTTGAGTTTAGTCTCTCGAACACCAAAACTAAAATATTTTCAAGTTAGTGTCCACAATTTAGGAGAGTAACTGGCAAAATGTTTCAAAAATACCAATTCTACATTTTCTAATTGTGTAGATTCCTGAAAATGAAGTATTTCAGATGTTTAAATATAATTCCACTCTTGAGAGCTAAATTACGCTGTCAAGAGTTCCAGATCTATAAGGGTCCATTTGTGAACCGTCTGCCAACGATTTAGCTGGGGACCACCTTAAATCATGTCAAGGACCGCTGGTAGTCCCCCAACCCCTGGTTGAAAACCACTGCTCTACATGCACACAGCACATTTGTGCTGTCTGTCTGTCTGTCTATCTGATAAATGACATGGTATTGGATCGGCATAGACCTCCATTACTCCAGCAGTACGACTGTATATATGCAATTTCCACAGGCTGTTTGCCTATTTCCTCCACTTATTCTCCACAGATATGATATGTTCACGGAACGGCCGTCTGTTATGATGTGCGCCGGCCTATGGGGACTGGTGTGGCTGAGCATCGGAAATGCTTTCCTTTAAAGGGGGATATATTGCAAATGCAAAGTCAAAGCTGCTCCTTCCACGTTTTTTTTTTTTCATCTTTTTTTCTTTCATTTCCCCCCCCTACCTCTGCCTCAGAATCAATGGCTGTGTTGAGTGGATATACAGTGGGTTGTGAAATGCATAATTCATAATGCATTACCCTCCGCTGCTCGTTTTGGACCCTGATAAATCCCGCAAAACTACCATCAAATCTGTCTCCCCGACGAAACACTCTTATTGACACCGGCAGCTGTTTGAACTGGAGTGGGTATTGTATGCTCTAGGGACGCTCCTTCTCATGTCTTCATGCACACACACACACACACACACACACACACACACACACACACACACACACACACACACACACACACACACACACACACACACACACACACACACACACACACACACACACACACACACACACACAGAGGGATTCAGGGATTCGGGGAGTCTGGGATGTGAACTGTAGTAATACCCAGTGTCTATGTGGGCACATAATCCATGGGCCACCTCTTACTATAATTAAATATAGTCATAATGATTCATGGACTCCTAATCCTAAAAAAAATGGCTGTATTTCCGTCGGGACGTTGAATGACCTACATGCACTGCAGCGGTCTTCTTCTTAACACCTTGAGCTGCAGAAAGCACACGTGTGCAGTCTGTGCACACACGCACGCTCACAGGCAACGCACACGCACGCACGAGCATGCACGCACGCACGCAATGCACTCACGGCACCCCAGCAGTGGTTCTTTTCAGCCATGTTGAAAGTGGTTTCTAAACCATTCTGTTCTATACTTGTGATGTTTTAACTTTCTTTGAAAAAATACCAGCCGTGAACGCCTGCTATTTTCATTGAAAATAGCAGGCGTTCACGGCTGAGTGGTGAGCTATGAGCCGTGAACGCCTGCTATTTTTGGGCAGAATGTGAGAATGCAGCACAAATCTTTCAGTATGTTCTTTCAGAGCAAATGTTTTGTAGAATCTACAGTGTCAGGATGAATCCATTAAAAGTAAATAGTGTGTGTGTGTGTGTGTGGGTGGGGGGGGGGGGGGGGGGGGTAGCAATGTCTCAGCATCCATATGCATGAAGCCCATGATATAATATAGACACAATATAGGCTAGTTAACTTCTAGTCTAGGTACGTTTTACTCCACAGAATGTAGAATAAACGAGGGGTTTTAAGCAGGTCAATACAAAATATGCCAAGAGGATGAAACCGGAAAAATATATTATAATATAAAGCTATATTTAAAGGGTCCTCTAGTATTTAAAGGGTAGTATTTAAGTGTGTTAAGTAAGTTGAGCTAATAAATCCTGCCCTAACATGTACTGTATAGCGAATAGACAATAATATATCAAACCAGTCACTGCAGTGCCATTTGCATTTTGAACTATACAAAATAAATGTATGATTTTTGGAGTTCTTTTTGACATGTTTAAATCATGTAACCCGCGGCGGTTTGCATTAAAGCACAAGATTTGATTTTTCGGTCTAAATCCCGTTAATCATTGATCTTCATTCTCATTGTCTTTCATGAGACTTTTCAGACTCGACTGGACACAATTTGCAAGGTGCACTCGTGCGTCCGCACTCCCCTCGCACGCTGTGACAGTTTGTTTAGTATAGATGTATGGTGATTAAATATGTGCCCTGTGGAATTGATGTGAATTGAGCGCAAACAGCATTATGCAATGTTCGACGCAGCTTGAATAACTCAAAAAATTGTACTTTTAAACATAGACAAAGTTGTTATATCAGGGGTTTTCAACAGGAGGTCCAGGGACCACCAGTGGTCCCTGAGAGGATTTAAGTTGGTCCCCAGCTAAATGGAAAGTTGGTTAAAATATTCATTCATCATATTCATGTAAATTAGACCAAGCCTACACAACTAGAATAGTAGAAGAGTGTAGAAGAATGTTTTTTGATGTTTATTTGTCTTTTTTACCTGGAATTGTGGACAAAAACTAAAGAAATCCTTAGTTTTGGATCTGAGGAGTGAAACAGTGATCAAATGGTTGACTGTGGCTCAAATGCTGAATAGTGAGCCTTGGTATGGAAATGGTTGAAAACCACTGTGTTAACTGGACACTCTATGTCCAGTTACCGATTGGTTTGGTGAACATGGTGAATACAGAGATGTAGGGATGTCTGTGACATTAGTATAAACAGAGAATGGCAGCTTGATTCAAAATCCAAATGCTTCATTCAGTCAAGGAGGCTGCAGATGCCTCGGACACAAGTTGTGCACGACTTGAAAGGCTAATAATGGTGGTGCTGTGGTTTTGATGTACTGTGAGCTTATATATCTGCATATACAGCCTATGATTGAATAGGGACCCCTGGGGGTCCCCGGACCCTACGTTGAAAACGACAAGCCTATATATAGGGCTCAGCCGTGGTCAGGATGGGGTCATTAGTTTGAATCCCTGGACGGAGCCTTATACCAAATGGCTGGGGGAAAGTGAATGCGAAACCCTGCTGCTTTTCCTTCAGTAATTGCTATTGCACTGCACTTGAGCAAGGCATTTAAACCTAAGTGGCACCGGTGGAACTGCTTAGCGGCTAACACCAGAAGGTTGTTGTGCTGCCGGAGGAGTCCCAGGTGTGAGTGGAAAGCAGGGCATTGCAGGAAAATATATATGTTTTGCCCCGACATCTTTCTCCTGAATATAAAAAGAAAGAAAAGCAACCCTTAACTTCTCAGTAACATCTCCAGGTGCTTTGGTAAGCACCGGTGTAAAATAACTAAGAACATTTACTCAGATATACTGTATGCAAACCATTATAGACCTTGTTAAACCTGTAGGCTACTTCATGCCAGATGCTGCCCCATGGCTATGTCTCTCTTTCACCATTTTGAGGTATTAATTTTTAAAGGGATAGTTCAGATTTTTTTTCAAGTTGTATGAAATACTTGCCATTAATATAGTGGTGTCAACTGTAGTTGATGTCCAGAGTCCCGTGGTGGGAGTTCTGCTCTGGTTTTGGTGAGATATGAAAACATAATTTGTATTGTTGACCCATTTCTAAAATATTAGCAGGTCCTTTGTTCATTTTGACCCCTGTATCACAGGGAACTATGTTATTTGTGTCCATATCACTACGCCAAAAAGTAGTTCCATGTGATAGGAGGGGTCAAAAATGAACAAAGGACATGCTAATATCTTAGGAAGAATTCAACAATACAAATTACATTTGTTTTTTGGATTAATTTACTTTTACTGCGTGGCCCCTCCCAAAAATGACCGGAAATACTTCATATTTCCCCAAAACCGGAGCAGAACTCTCACCACGGGACTCTGGGAATCAATTAATACAGTTGACACATTTTGACCTGACATTGTAGATTCTACAAAACGTTCAATCTGAAGGAACATTGAAAGATCTGTGCTGCATTTACACAATTTCCCACACAAAATAGCAGGTGTTCACGGCTCATAGCGCGCCACATAGTGTCGCGCTATGAGCTGCGAACACCTGCTGTTTTTCAATAAAAGTTAAAACACCAAAAGTACAAGTACATACAACTTGACTTCAAAAAAATCTGAGCTATCTCTTTAATACTCAACCTTGTCTCAGACGCAAATATATTGTACAGTTACTCCACTATTTATTTGAAAACCTGAATTGCTTCTTGCTTCGATTACTATTACAAAACATACATAAAAGACGGCAGCCCTATACATTTCAGCCATTTGGCCTCTCCCTTGCTTGCTTAGTTACTTTCTCCGCCACTGGGCAGTGCAGTATGTGGGCTAAAGTGCTCATTTTTCAAAACACACCACACTAACCATATACTGGCAAAGGCGTTAGGGCTGAATCATTTCTCTTTCTTTTCTCCAAAGAATTGGTACATTTTCTGGGACGACAGGGAAAGAGGTGAGACCGCATGGCTCCTGTAGGCTATGGAACAGAAAATAATAGTCATAGTTTCTTTTACCAATGGGGTTTGAGTAGCTTTCTTTCTTTCTTTCTTTCTTTCTTTCTTTCTTTCTTTCTTTCTTTCTTTCTTTCTTTCTTTCTTTCTTTCTTTCTTTCTTTCTTTCTTTCTTTCTTTCTTTCTTTCTTTCTTTCTTTCTTTCTTTCTTTCTTTCTTTCTTTCTTTCTTTATTTCTTTCTTTTCGTGTGCAGGGATGCGTGCACATCAGAAAAGCATTCATTTCTCTGTGCTGCGGCTGTGAATCATGTTCTGGTATTATTCACACACCACAGCCATGTAAACACACAAATACAAAAACTCTGAGCCGATCTGATCCAAATCAAATAATAGGACCAACCACAGAGGATAGGATTAAAGTTCATGGTTCATTTGTGCAGAGACTTTTTTTCCCTTTCTTTCCTTCTTTCTTCGCTTTACAAAATGTTGGGTTCCATTTACTTGTTCGCCCACATCCACGCAGGGCCTTCTAAAAAGACACACACTCATGTGAAGTGAGGGACGGATCTTAGCAGGGCCGGATCTAGGCATGGGCATGGGGGGCAATGCCCCCTAAATGCCCTCACAAACAAGCCAAATTTGAAAAGATATTTCAAATGAAATTGCTTATATTTAAAAAGATTTGAAAACTGATGCTATTATTGATGCTTACTTGCCTAAACAAGATATAAATGTTGTGGGTCACAGAACTGAAGAAAATAATAAAATAGAAGATAGATTTTGTGTTACAGATAGAGTAACATATGACAAAATGGATAGTTATCTATTCAGTGTGCAGGTTTGGGGTGAATTTAAATGAAAATGGTATGGGTCGGATTCATCGGATTCAATCTACCCCATTCCATTTTCGCCTGTCCCCCCAATTGGGTAAAGTTACACCCGGGCCTGGCTCTTAACGTAATCATACATGGCATTCAGTGCAAAGCCAATAAAATCATCCGTATGGGGTGGTGCACCCGGACACACAAAGCTTGGCATAGGAGAGGCTAGCGCCACTCAAAAAAGGAAATTAAAGAAAAGAAAGAACTTTTATTAAAAAGCGATGAGCAAGGTCTCGGACACCACTATGTCTAGTTTTTATTATTAACGCTGTTGAAGTACATTATGACGAAGTGACCATTCAAACAGGCCAATGACTTTGACCCCTTATTTTAATTAGCAGGGAACGGCCTAACTGATTCTGGACGACCCATCAGTAGGCAATTGGTTATTATGGCCTTTATAAAATAAAGGTTCATGACCCGTTGTTATGCTTTTGCATTCGGACTGAAATTCCATTTAATTTGATTTAATTGTCCTGCCAATAGATTATTATTACCTCGCCAGGTTGACACAGACTGAATCCTGTTTATGTAATGGTTTGAGGAAGAGGACATTTCTGTGAAGTCATCCTATTGTTGGAGCACCGCCGATGTGTGTGCGTGCGAGTGAGTGTGCGTGTCTGTTTGCAGGGGGCTTTAGGCTATACGCAAAGATGGCAAGATGATTCAGAGATGGATCGGGATGCGATCTGAAGGTTGTTATTGAGTTCTGCCTTCCTAATAGCCTCCAGAAAGACAAATGTAGACAGGGTAGAATGATGCACTCCTCTCCTTCTTTCTTTCTTTCTCTAGTGCACAGAAGGACTAAAATATATTCACTACTGGAGGGACTGTGTATACACATCAAACGTGTTCCTTTCCCAAAGGCCCTCTCATGTTGAGGTTTAATAAGGTATTTTTTATTGTTTGAAGTGGAACTGCTTGTTTGAGGTGTGTGTAATCCCTTTGGATGGTAGAGGCACAGTTGGCACTGCAAAATAATAATATAAAAAAAAGATGGCATTATCCGGTTTGTCTTTTCTCTCCCCCTCACAACAAGCTGAAACCACAGCTTGCGTTCAATACTGTCTGTTCATTTTGCACTTCGGGTTCTTTTTACTGAATCCCCCCCGCCCCCACCAAGAACTAATAAGAATAAGCTTCAGTCACAGGAGAGGACAGGATTCACATGGCAGTGGGTGTATAACAGCCTTTTGGACATGTGTATGTTGTTGGTTTACCCATTAAAACCGGGAAAGCATACATGTGTCATTTAAAAAAAATCATACCAGGTTGTAACATTACCCAGATGTAACATTTCCCAATTGGGGGGCAGGTGGAAATGGTATGGGGGCGGCTTCAACGCCTGTGTTGCTTCGTGCCACGGGCGATAAACCGCCCCCATACTATTTTTGCTTATGGGAGTTATATTAGACAAGTAAAGCATCAATAATAACATCAGTTGTTGTTGAAGTTGCAACAGATACACAGCATGCATAAAGCTAAAGGTCTGACTCAGAGTTTTATGTTTTCAATTTTGAAATGGTGTTGATTTAGAGGTGCCAGAATTGTTAATAGCGTCAATTCATTTTGAATATACTGTAGGCACTTATATCTTTGAAATTTGGGTTGTTTTGCAAGCCATCAAGTTTGGTGTGGCAGTCAGGGGGGCATTGCCCCCCATGCCCATGCCTAGATCCGGCCCTGGGTGGTGTGAACTGAGTGCTGCTATGTGTGTGCTCTGTATTGGTGGAACATCACTCCGTACAGGCGGCTGTATGTACATTTGTACATACATGAAAAAATTATAAGCTATCAGCTATTCAAAATCTGCAGATGTACAAGCGTTAGCATTTTGATCATTTGTATTCTGTCTTCACTGATTTTTGTTGAATATATTGAAAGTTTAACCCACTACAGGAGAATTAATACCACCTTACATACCGTAGAGCAGTGTTTTTTGACCTTTTTGATCCAAGGGCCCACTATTTATTAAGGATTTGAGCCACGGACCACCATTTCAGCACATTTTAGCCCCACAGACCCCAAAAACTAAAGATCTCTTTTGCTTTTGTCCACAATTCCAGTCTGGATTTCAGAAACAAAACGGTCAAACATACAGATCAAAATGACCATTAATCTTCTACATGCTCTAGTTGTGTAGACTTAGACTAATTTACATGATGAATACTAACTCTTGAGAGTGTAACTCAAAGAGTTACATCTGGTTAACCAACTTTCCTTAATTTAACCTGAGGACCACCTGGAACTCTCTCAAGGACCACTGGTGGTCACCGAACCACTGGTTGAAAACCACTGCCTAACCACTGCCTAAGACTTGTGGAAAAATAAATAAATAAATAAATAAATACATGGGGTCATGTGATCAGTTGACATCACAAAATGTGTATTCTCTAGGCCACAAAGTACACCTTGACTAACCCTGTGATTCATGATTTGAATAATGATCATTTGACTATAGCATTAGGATATATTCAAATGAAATCCCATGAGAATACGATGTCCCATATATCAAGGAAACTCACAACCACTCTTGGATCTGTAGAAAAAGCTTGTCTGTTAGGAGCCTCTAAAAGACAGACAGACACGTAGCATCCAAATTGCTACCACGTACGGTTTCATTTTTACACTCTCAAGAGGTAAAAATTTCACCATGTGAATTAGTCCAAGTCTACATGACTAGAGAATGTAGAAGATTAATGGTCATTTTGATTTGTATGTCATGACTGTTTTGTTTGTGAAAATCCATCCTGGAATTTTAGGCAAAGGGAAAAGGAATCTTTAGTTTTGGGGTCTGTGGGGTGAAAATGTCATCATATGGGGTCCGTGGCTCAAATGCTGAATAAATAGTGGGCCCTGGGATCAAAAAGGGTTAAAATTGCACTGTAAAACACTGCATTAAACAGAGACACAACTTGCTAACGAACAAGACTCGCCTATCCGAAGCTTCCCCGCAAGTATCACATTTCAGCATGCATAAAAAGCAGACCCCCCCTAGTTCTAATGCTATTTTAATGGTATGCATGTTCTGCCATATCATGCAGCCCCCACCCCCCCGCCATAGCCTATAGGCATAACATGGAGACATGCTGCAGGTCACAGTCTGAGACAAAGCCAGAGTAGACTATATACAATGAGAATGTGTTATTGCTTTCTTGATATGATTTCCATCTTTTATTCTGTATCCAATTGAGCATCCTTATACTCACACAGCAGTGATGTTGCTCTTATACAGTATATCTAAGACAGTGGTTTTCAACCTTTTTGATACCAGGGCCCACTATTTATTCAAAATTTGAGCAACGGACCATGTTTTAGTTTCTGCAAAACTAAAGATTTACTTTGCATTTGTCCACAACTCTAGGCTGGATTTGGGAAACAAAACAGTCAAACATACAGATCAAAATAACCATTAATCTTCTACCTTCTCTAGTTAGACTTGGGCTAATTCCCCTTCTCCCCTCATGGCGCCCCAGGTAACTGCCTAGTCTGTCTAATGGCAAAAACGCCCCTGATCTGAGAGAAGTGATAAGGAAACACAATGCATGTTTTGTATCAATAATAATACCAGTCCTGTATTCAAAACATAGCTGAGTTAAAGTACAAAAGTATTGGCATGAAAATGCCATACTTGAGAGTTACTTTTCACCACTGCCTTTTGGATGTATGGCTGACATTTACCGTGTCTCTTCTTCCCTGTCCTGCTGGTGCTTTTATCTAACACCATCCTTCCTCGGTCAGCGACAGTAATGTTGTTTCCCGTCGCTTATCTCGGAAGCGATACTTGATCTACAGTTTGAACTTGTACTGTACGTCACGCTAGATTGTGTGAGGTCGACCGACGGCACTATGCCTAAGAAGAATGATGTGATGTAATAAGGGAAGTGGAAAAATGGGGGGGGAGGGGGTTCTGCCACCAAAATGATTGTTTTTTTTTTTTTTTTGTTTGTTTCACTTACATACTCATAACCTTTCAACCAGTGGTCCCAGGACCACCAGTGGTCCTTGAGAGGGTTCCAGGTGGTCTGCAGGCTAAATGATGTAAAGTTGGTTAACCACATAGCTTAAAAATGAAACCAACTGGACCTAATTGCGGGTCCATTTGGTTTCATGTGTACACTCTCAAGAGTTCATGTGAATTAGCCCAAGTCTACACAACTGGAGAATGTAGAAGATTAATGGTCATTTTGATCTATATGTTTGACTGTTATTGTTTTCTCCGAAATCCAGCCTGGAATTGTGGACAAAAGCCAAATAAATCTTTGGTTTTGTGGTCTGTGGGGCTAAAATGTCATCAAATGGTGGTCCGTGACTCAAATTCTGCATAAATATTGGGCCCTGGTATGAAAAAGCTTGAAAACCACTGGTGTAGTTGATATATTAGAATATATTGGAAAATGTAAAATAAAAAAGGGAGACGGCAACATCTGATAGTGACCAACAGCCCGGTCGCAAGTCGTTGCTTATTGGTTGCGACCAGGGTGCAGCCTATAGCTGCTGGCCGCGACTACTTTCTTACTAGTTGTGACTAGTTGCTTACTAGTTGCAACAAGGTTGTGACATAACTTCTGGTCACGACCAGTTGCTTATGGTTGGGTCTAGTAAGCAACTGGTTGCAACCCGGTCACTACTAGTCGCTTATGGTCGTGACTAGAGAGCAACTGGTTGCAACCTGGTCGCTACTAGTCGTTTATGGTCCTGACTGGTAAGCAACTGGTTAATAATAATAATAATAATACATTTTATTTATAGAGCGCTTTACATTCGTGAGAATCTCAAAGCGCGTACAATGATGTACAGGTTAAAAGAAATAAAGAATAAAACAGCCTAACGATGCTGTGGATTAAAACAAGAAATGAGAGACAGCAGGACAGTAAAAGTGTAACAAAACACCAAAAAAAAAGCAGCATAGTGTAACATTGAGGGAAGAAAACAACAGTACCGGTCAACTAAAGGGGCAAAACAAGGACAGGATAAAACAAGGCAGTCAGGAGAAAGCTAAGCAACTGGTTGCAACCTGGTCGCTACTAGTTGCTTACGGTTTTGACTAGTAAGCAACTGGTTGCAATCTGGTCGCTACTAGTTGCTTATGGCCGTGTCTAGAAAGCAGCTAGCTGCATTTTTTTTTTCGACAAAAGCTCCCTTTTAGGGAACTCTAGCCCCTGTGTCCTCCATAACATTCTTTTCACGTCCCTTTGGGTGGGAATGTAAAGTCTAGCTAATATCCACAGTCGGAGAAGGCTCCTCACAACCACACATAGGCATTTTTTCCCACGGCCGCCCTCTGGTCTGAGCAAACATGGTGGCTGCTCTGCACTAATGAGATCCATTATTACCTCACGGTCCCAAACCTGAGACCACAAAATGAGTGCTGCGCTGCTGATGCTGATAAAACCTCAGACCAAATGTAATGCCTTCGATATGGAGCGCCTATACATCTTTTTTTTTTGTCACTGTTTCCCTCCCCTAACATTTTAATCTAAGTTTTCACTACAGCACTAGATTGCTCTGTGTGATCTGGCCGGGTGGTATCTCCCCTTGCTCAAGTTCGCCTGAGATGGCGTCTGCTCCATCGATGTTTCCTCCATTGCGGAGGAAACATCATAGGAGGGCCGTCATCAACCCATGTAATGCACCTACTGTGATCTTGTTAGGTCAGTCGAAGGCTACTTAGACCAGTGGTTTTCAGCCTTTTTCATCCCAGGGCCCACTATTTATTCTGGATTTTAGCCAACGACCACCACTTGCAACTTGATGTTGCGTTTAGTCTCTCTGACCCAAAACTAAGGATTTTCAAGTTTGTGTCCACAATTTAGGAGAGATAACTGGCAAAACGTTGGTCAACCATTCTTCTACATTTTCTAAATGTGTAGATTCTTACATAATTAAATATAATTTAACTATAATTTAAAATGATACCAAATGGATCGGTCCATTTGGTATCATTTTACTCTCTCAAGAGTTACTGATCTATAAGGGTCCATTTGGGTGACCAATTGTCCATCATTTAGCCAGGGACCACCTGGAATCCTCTCAGGGACTGGTGGTCCACTGGTGGTCCCCTGACCACTGGTTGAAAACCCCTGACTTAGACCAATCAGTATAGTCTCAATCTTGTTAGGTCAGTAGAAGGCGACTTAGACCAATCATTAGTCTCAACTAAAGTGATAATGTCTCCATTCCGGGGCAGGATCTATCTGAAAAGGGAGCGCACGAACGCGGCAGCATCGCCGTCATCCCTTTGCCAGGCAGAGATCTATCTGCACCCTTGAGGAGCAACACGCGATTTAGATTTAAGTCACATCAAATGGAAAACGTGTCACAACCGGTGAAGTGTAGAGCCCATGTTAGAGCACGGCGGTTTGCATTCGTACATACGGCACGTCTCAACACACAGCCAGGCGATTCGATGTGCTTTGCATTACACAGAACATCAAGCAAAGGAAACAGAATTATAGAAGGAAAGAGATAACGCATACAGCTCTCTCTCTCTCTCTCTCTCTCTCTCTCTCTCTCTCTGTAACACTCTGTGTCCTGATTGGTTAGTGACTGCAGGCTACGGAGATGTTTGCGATGCTGTCGGAGGGCCCTGGAGCCAGCCGGTATCTTGATATATCGTTGTTATACACAGGCATGAAGAATGCAAGGATTTTCAACAACAACAACAACAACAACAAAACGTATAACTTGAATAAACAATCTGAACGAGACAGTTGTCTCTTTTCTCCCTGTGTGCTGTCTCTCGCTATACCAGCTTTCAGCAGGCTAGAAAGTAGCTTATCTATGGTACATCCAGCCTGATTGTCAGACTCGAGTTCAGCTTCCTGAAGCTTGAGTCTGGAATTGTCAGCTGTCTGTGAGATTTCAGAGGGGGGGGGGGGGTTAGTTTGGTTCATACCAAACAAGCCAGAGGTTGTTGTCAATCATATGACTAATGGCATAGCCTGGTCGCCAACCACACAAACACAGCCAACAAGCATTACTAGGATGAAAACAAAAGTAAAATATGTCGGATGATGATGATGATGATGATGATTATACATATACAACCCAATGCTTCTTTTAAGAAACTATTTGTCATAGGTCGTTTTAATGGACAGATTGATACGGCCGCGATTCATCGCAGTTGCAGCCGCCATGTTTGTTGTTTGACACTGTAACTGTTGCACTGTTGTGTGACAGGGCTGCTGGCCAATCTGCTATGTCTGTTTAGATTTATCGTCAGACCAACCCCCAACTCCGACTCTCATTGGTTAAAAACATCTTGGTACTGAAGGAAATCAGAGATTGACAATATAAGGCCTGACCAAAAGACTTGTTCTGGACCAGGCTTTGTCACATCAGCTGTGGTTCCCAAACTAGCAGTCTACTATAGACGACCAGATGTCCCTTTGCGTGGGACAGTCCCACATTTCCATAGACTTTTTAGGTGTCCCACAAATTGAGCTCTTATCTGTCCCACCTTGTGATGGACAGAGTTCCATTCCATGTCCAAATGCCGTAATAAATTATTTGGCTTCCTGTTGTCTCTTTTTCTTGCTATAGATGTTTGTAAGTCTGTTAAAATAACTCGAGTGTTCCCCATGGCGCTACCATATTTCCACACTCACCCCAGAGGGACCACTTTGCATGTACTAAATAACTGATCAACTATTTTTTAATTCATTCCTGAATTAATTTTTGAATATGACATCAAGATATTAATCATTTGCATTTTCCCACTTATCCCACACATGCACTACATCTGTTTGTCAAATGAACAATTTAGATCTGGTCGCCCTAGTCTACAGTCTAGAAACTATGGTCGGAAAAAATATATGCCCTATTTATAATTGTTAAAGTAAATGTAGGATATATGCGCTTTTCA